>CM053029.1:88264514-88629338 GCA_028564925.1 Lithobates sylvaticus
TGTTAATGTTAATCAATGTAATATTTTTGTTAAATAAATATTATTTCATTAATTAAATTTATTTTCTTTTTTTAATACACAATATTGTATTCACACATTTTATGCATACATAAACATTATAGATTAGAATAAAAAAGAGGAATCAGTAATTTAAAATACAACTTTTTTATTAATGCAATAAAATATTAAAAATTATATATAAAAATATATTAAACTTTATATCAAACAACGTATCACACACAAAACAAAGCAAAATCAATATATAGATTTTATTTTTATTATAATGTTTTTTGAAAAAAAAAAAGACGTATTGCAATGACCATTTTTATTTTTCAAGTCTTGGAAAACGTGTCATATGCTCTTTTACTGCTGTACTGGTTTCCGGCCTTTCTACAGGAGCTATGTTTTTTGGCATATCTGGATTTTTGGGTTTCCAAGAGGAAATTAGGGTCCCCTCAACAATGCTAATCATCTTCGAAAGAAGATGGATAGCATGTTCGTTGTCCATTTTTTGGAATACTTTACGTACAATCCATTTCTTCCGACCTCTTGGAAACTCCAGACTTTTTCTTTCCACCAAAATTTCTTCTCCTTTTTCATCTATTTTTTTTTTCACAGCGGGGTTGCGTATCACATTATGATTGTGGCATAATGCTGCCAATTTAGTTCTTGCTTCCATGGAATCAAATCTGTAATGAATTCTTTTGGGCGATATTTAAGATCATACTGTGATACGTTTCTATTACCCCGTTTGACAAAAAAAAGTTAGATGTTTCATGTCCTTTTCCAACTGCGCATCTAGTACAATTGTGGACAATGCATGGAATGCAGGTGTCTGTTGGATTAACCAGGGAACAGTCGGAGATTCCTCACTGATCTCATCATGCAAGCATTTGTGCTCTACATCTCCAATTGTCCATACATGAACATTACTACATGATGTAGTACAGATTGCCAACGTTCTTTGAAAACGGTCTCGTTTCCGTGACAGCTTCTACTACAAAAGTAGAAAAGTTAAAGATGTATACTCCAATGGAGGTCCCCAAAACACCTTGTTCCTCCCTGGGTTCTTTGACCCACTCTTGAAGCAGGTGGTATATTACAACTGGGAGCACCCAGACGGATATTTGTGCCCCAAGGAAGTTTTTCTCTGTTATATTCTATGGAGGAAAGCTTTACCAAGAAGTAGAGCATACCGGTTGTGGATGCAGCAGATGGTCCTTACAGCTTTTAAGTTACCTCCAATGGAGGTCCCCAAAACACCTTGTTCCTCCCTGGGTTCTTTGACCCACTCTTGAAGCAGGTGGTATATTACAACTGGGAGCACCCAGACGGATATTTGTGCCCCCAAGGAAGTTTTCTCTGTTATATTCTATGGAGGAAAGCTTTACCAAGAAGTAGAGCATACCGGTTGTGGATGCAGCGGTTTCCTCCCTGAGTAAGACCTTAACTTGTCCAGTGGATAATGCACAGGTCTTTAAGGATTCTGTGGATAAGAAGCTGGAAGGCATCCTTCGCCCTGGCAGGTTCCGCTACTCAGCCCACAGTAGCAGCAATTAGGGAAGGATCAGGCTAGACGGCCCAATAGACGGGAGGATTCTGTTCAGGATGGAGCAGATCTGCCTCAGGCTCTTTGCTTTGCTATAGATGCCCTTAAAGACTCCATGCAGCACATCTCCTGCATGGCTCTTTTTTCTGTGCACATGCGCAGAATATTATGGCTAAAAAGCTGGTCAGCAGAGCTCCCTTGTAAGAGGATGCAAGCTGGTTTTCCTTTTCATGGAGAACGTTTGGGGATGATCTTGATAAGTACATCCAAAACATATTTGGAGGAAAGAGTTCCCTCCTTCCTGTGAAAAAGGTAGCTACATGGACCTCTTTTAAGGTGCCGCGCGCTAATTCCTCAGGTTTTTCAGGCCCTAGGCAGCTCTGACAGCACCAGGGATCTGCTGCCAAAGGTAAACAGCAGGGCCAGGGCCAAAGAGGCTGTGGGTCCAAAACTCCACTAATACTGGCACCAAAACTTCCTTGTGAAGGGACGCCCTCACTCCTGTGGGTGAGGGGAAGGTTGCTGTAGTTTGCGGGATTGTGGGGAGTGCTAATTCAGGACAGGTGGGTTATCTCCACAGTGTCTCAGGTGTACCGGCTGAAATTATGCTCTTACCCTCCTCAAATATTTGTTAGGTCCCCAGCGTTCCCACGGACCTTTCAAGAAAGGCCTTATTACTCCAATCACTAGACCATTTAAGGTGGCAGGGGCTGATCATGGAGATCCCAGTGGTTTTATTCGAATCTGTTCATGTTTCCAAAGAAGTAGAAATCCAAAGTCTGTGGTAGAGACACCAGAATTTATCCAAAGAATCTCTAATCTTGTTCCCCATGTACTAAATTGTGGCCTCATCATACAGACTGGCTCCCCAAGCCGTTGCTTACAAAATAAAGAAAACTTGCAGGGAAATTTCATTTTTTATAAATGTAATTATTGCTGCATCAACTTTGATACACAGTACAGATGTGCCACTTTACAGATGGACTAAGGGGACCCCCCAGGCACTATACTGAAAGGAATTTTGAATTTTTATACTTTAAATTTAAGCATCAATAAATCAATGCTCATTTAAAAATTACTTTTTTTTTCATTGACACAACCATTGTATGCCCAATTACTTGCATATAAGCCTTTAAAATGGGCACTATTGATTTTTCACGTTCGGGTCCCATAGACTTCACTGGGGTTCGTTATTCGGTTCCGAACTTTCCCGATGTTCGAAAGTTCTGGCCCATCCCACTCTTTAAAGGGTGCCCCCATACCAGCTTGCTATGGGGGCACCTGAGCCAAGCTGCAGCATTGTCCATTCAGACACGCAGCTGCTGTTCGGCCCACCTATTCTCTCCCCTGATTGGCTCACTGACTTTGATTGACAGCCGTGGGAGCCAATAACTTCTGTGCCAATCAGGGGGGAGAGTACCGGATGGCTGAGGGACTCGTGGACATGGCTGGACAGAGATGGGGCTCAGGTAAGTATAAGGGGGTGCTGGGGGGCTGCTACACACACAGAAAGTTTTTTTATTTTAATGCATAGAATGCATAGAATGCATTAAAATTAAAAACCTTCTGCGTTTACAACTCCTTTAACTTTAGTTCCCCTTCACTGAAGCTAAGGGGCCAAGCCAAACCCCTGAAAAACAACCCTACACCATAACCCCCCTCCACAACTGGCCTGCACAGAGTCCTGACCGCTACCCAATAGAACACCTTTGGGATGAATTAGAGCAGAGACTGCAAGCCTTCTCGTTCACATCAGTGCCTGACTTCACAAATGCCCTTCTGGAAGAATGGTCAAACATTCCCATAGACACACTCCTAAACCTTGTAGACAGCCTTCCCAGAAGAGTTGAAGCTGTTATAGCTGCAACGGGTGGGCCAACTCTGTATTGAACCCTAAGACTGGGATGCCATTAAAGTTCATGTGTGTGTAAAGACAGGCGTCCCAATGCTTTTGGTAATATAGTGTATGTTGTTTTGCTTCCAGCCCACTCTGCCAGTATTATACTCACTTGTCCCCAATCTAATAAGATATTAGCTGTGCAGCTTGTTGATGCTACTTGCTACTTGTCCATGTCAATGCTCTCTGCATTCTCCATTCAATCTCATGGATAGTTGGTGTCGGCTGCTTCACCAAAGCAATTCTCCAAAACCTGAGACTGTCTGTGAAAGTCAGGGTGATAATATTGTACTTGTCACACCTGGATTTCTTATAACCACAGGTAGACAATTTATGTATTATACTGACATCACAGCCTTCAGGTTTTTTAACTTTATAAAAATTTCAGGCTAAGGATTTTAATTAAAAGCAACATTCTGATATTAGGCCTTCGGGGGGGGGGGGGGGAGAGAGAGAGAAAAGGAGCAAGAGAAAGTTGTCTGATTTTCCTGATTTATGCTTTAATGTCTTTTCTTGTAATGCGTATATTAATTGGAATAGATTCTCCTCTAGTCACACATACTGGAGGCAATGACTCCAGGCCATCATTAAATATGTAAGGGGAGGAGAGATCTGTGGATTTTATTGTAGATGGAATGTATAAATCAGTTTTTCATGTGTCCTTGTATCACCCCTAATAATCTATTTATAAAAAATTCCCATAGATATTTGTCCAGTGAAACTGCCTGTGCATTTGTTCTGTGAGAATTATTTGCCATTCACATTTTAGTTTTAGGTACGTTCGACTCAAACATCGGGTGTTCGCCTGTTCATCCAATAGCGAGCAGATTGGGGTGTTCGCGGCAAATTCAAAAGCAGCGGAACACCCTTTAAAAGTCTATGGGAGAAATCAAAAGTGCTAATTTTAAAAGCTTATATGCATGGTATTGTCATAAAAAGTGTTTGGGGACCTGGGTCCTGCCCCAGGTGACATGTATCAATGCAAAAAAAAGTTTTAACTGACATTTTTTCGGGAGCAGTGATTTTAATAATGCTTAAAGTGAAACAATTAAAGTGAAATATTCCTTTAAATTTCATACCTGGGGGGTGTCTATAATATGCCTGTAAAGTGGTGCATGTTTCCCAGGTTTAGAACAGTCCCTGCACAAAATGACATTTCTAAAGGAAAAAAAGTCATTTAAAACTACTATAATGAATTGTTGGTCCCGGCAATACAGATAAAATAAGTATTTGAAAAAAACGGCATGGGATCCCCCCAGTTCATTACCAGTCCCTTACCAATAATATTAAGGGGAACCCCGAACCAAAATGTAAAAAAAAATTGCGTGGGGGTTCCCCCAAATTCCATACCAGGCCCTTCAGGTCTGGTATGGATATTAAGGGGAACCCTGCGCCAAAATAAAAAAAATGGCGTGGGGTGCCCCTCAAAATCAATACCAGACCCTTCAGGATGTGGTATGGATTTTAAGGGGAACCCTGCACAAAAAAAAGGAAAAAAATGGCGTGGGGTCCCCCCCAAATATCCATACCTGACCCTCATCTGAACACGCTACCTGGCAGGCCGCAGGAAAAGAGGGGGGGAGCAGCCCCCCTCCTGAACGTACCAGGCCACATGCCCTCAACATGGGGAGGGTGCTTTGGGGTAGCCCCCAAAGCACCTTGACCCCATGTTGATGGGGACAAGGGCCTCATCCTCATAACCCTTGCCCGGTGGTTGTGGGGGTCTGCGGGTGTGGGGCTTATCGGAATCTGGAAGCCCCCTTTAACAAGAGGACCCCCAGTTCCCGGCCTCCCCCCCTGTGTAAAATGGTAACGGGGTAAAAATGTACCCCTACCATTTCACAAAAAAAAGTGTCAAAATGGTAAAAAGGACAAGACACGGCTTGGGACAAGTCCTTTATTTAAAAATAAAAAAATAAAAATATCAATGTACACCACTACCTAATGTGACATATTGTTGGGAGGCTACGGCCTCCACTGTTAAAAGCTACTGCTGTATCTTTATGGGCTTTGCCCTATTTTTGAAAACTTAATAAAAAATATATTTGAAAAAAAAAATGTCCCACAAAGTCCATTCCTCTTCTCTCGCTCCGCCGACGGACCGAAAACGAAAAAAAAAGCCGCGACCGACCCGCCTCCATGGGAAGCTCCCGCCGTATGACTCGTCTATGCTTTGACAGTTCTTTTATAACTGAGGGCGTGGCCACACCATGATGTTCCCGGGTGACCCCGCCCCCTCTGACGCACGGGGACTGCCCTATGGCTTTCCCCGTGCGTCAGAGGGGGGTGGGGTCACCCAGGAACGTCACAGTATGGCCCCTGACATCAGTTATAAAAGAACTGTCAAAGCGAAGACCCATCATACAGCGGGAACCTCAAATGGAGGCAAGTCGTCGTGTGTTTTTTTTCTTCTTTTTTGGTCCGTCGGCGGAGCAAGAGAAGAAGAAGAAGACTTTGTAGGACATTTGTATTTTTTTATTTTTTAATAAAGGACTTGTCCCAAGCCGTGTCTTGTCATTTTTACCATTTTGACACTTTTTTTGTGAAATGGTACATTTGTATCCCGCTACCATTTTACACAGGGGGAGGCCGGGATCTGGGGGTCCCCTTGTTAAAGGGGGCTTCCATATTCCGATAAGCCCCCTGCCCGCAGACCCCCACAACCACCGGGCAAGGGTTGTGGGGATGAGGCCCTTGTCCCCATCAACATGGGGGCAAGGTGCTTTGGGGGGCTACATGTTACACTTTAAGCATTATTAAAATCACTGCTGCCTGAAAAAACTTCAGTTTTTAAAACTTTTTTTGCATTGCTGACCCAGGTCCCCAAACACTTTTTATGACAATAACTTGCATACAAGCCTTTAAAATAAGCACTTTTGATTATTCATGTTCGTGTCCCATAGACTTTAACGGTGTTTGCGCTTTCGAACCAATTTTTTGCCTGTTCACATGTTCTGCTGCGAACCGACCGGGGGGTGTTCGGCTCATCCCTAGTTTTAGGGATTTTTCATACAATAAAGCTGCAGCTATTGTGTGAATGGGGTAAAAATCAAATGTTCTTTGGTTCCATGTGAACTTTGCGGTTGGGTGAATGGCACAATCTTGAATGTTTGTTCTAATGTGAATATTGGCTTATCCGTGAATGAAAAATGAATGTTGTAAAATCTTTGGTGGTTACTGCTAAATTGAGTTGTTGATTGTTGGTTGAGATGTTGATTAGTCTACTCGGCGGAATGTTTGGTGGTCGACTGTTGTTTGATTTTTTCCAGAATGACATGACACACCTAAGAGGCCAATGACATTTGTCAATTGGGTGAATGTTGTTTGATTATAGACTGTTTAAAAAAAACTAGGGCACATGTGTAGAAAAGAGTTAATGCGATTCCCTTAGTTTACGCTCCTCCTGGTACCTCCCCATGAAGTGGTGGTCCTACCCCTCCCTTTCTGCAATCACCCCATATAAATAGGTGAGTGAAGTTTAGTCAAGGGCTTGTAACACTAGGCTTGTGGACAGTGTCCTTGACTTTCCCCATGTGGGCTTCCTCAGGAATGGGTTTCCCTGGACTTGGGCTTCTCTGAAGTGCACCCTTGACCTCAGAAATAAGAATCTAGTATCATGCCACTGAAGATTGATAAATACTTCTGTGATTGTTACCCCGATGTATGCCTATTGAACCTGATACTGCATATTGGAGTTGTAACCTGCTAATGTTTAATAAGGATAATGGCCTGGAGTGATGTTATTCAAGAGGATGCTTGACACTTTAGTGGAAGTGTGTGAAATGGACCAGTACACAGTTTGGCCGCAGTTGCTGGACAGGTGCAATTCATAGTGCGTTTCATAGGTGCTGGTTGACAGGGTCTTGAGTGCACAAGTACAAATTGTAATCTCGGTCAGATCATGATTGGTGGTGGTCAGGGGAAGACGTCACCCTTCCGGAGGTAAAGAGCAGACCCATCTAAAGAACACACACCAGGTGGTATGAGCCCCAAGTGTTTGGCTGGGCCGCAGGAAAAGAGGGGGGACGAGAGCGCCCCCCCCTCCCGCCTGAACCGCACCAGGCCACATGCCCTCAACATTGGGAGGGTGCTTTGGGGTCCCCCCCAAAGCACCTTGTCCCCATGTTGATGAGGACAAGGGCCTCATCCCCACAACCCTGGCCGGTGGTTGTGGGGGTCTGCGGGCGGGGGGCTTATCGGAATCTGGAAGCCCCCTTTAACAAGGGGACCCCCAGATCCCGCCCCCCTCCTGTGTGAAATGGTAAGGGGGTAAAAAAGTACCCCTATCATTTCACCAAAAAAGTGTCAAAAATGGTAAAAATGACAGGAGACGGCCTTTGACAATTCCTTTATTAAAATCTTCTTTCTTCTGGTCTTCCTTTCTTCATCTTCTCCTTCCGTCATCTTCTTCTTGCTCCGATCCACTTCTTCTTGCTCCGGTCTTCTCGTCCTTCTCGTCCGGCATCGGCGTCGGCGTCTCTTCTCGCAGGCCGCTCCTCGCAATGGGAGGCTCCCGCTCTGTGAGCCTTCGCTCCGGCTGACAGGTCTTTTATAACGGAGGGCACCTGGTAACCCCGCCCCCTCTGACGCACGGGGACGTCATGGGGACTTCCCTATGGCTTTCCCCATGACGTCAGAGGGGGGGCGGGGTCACCAGGTGCCCTCCGTTATAAAAGACCTGTCAGCCGGAGCGAAGCCTCACACAGCGGGAGCCTCCCATTGCGAGGAGCGGCCTGCGAGAAGAGACGCCGACGCCGGACGAGAAGGACGAGAAGACCGGAGCAAGAACAAGCGGATCGGAGGAAGAAGAAGATGGAAGAAGATGACGGAAGGAGATGATGAAGAAAGGAAGACCAGAAGAAAGAAGAAAGAAGATTTTAATAAAGGAATTGTCAAAGACCGTCTCCTGTAATTTTTACCATTTTTGTCACCTTTTTTGGTGAAATGGTAGGGGTACTTTTGTACCCCCTTACCATTTCACACAGGGGGGGGGCGGGATCTGGGGGCCCCTTGTTAAAGGGGGCTTCCAGATTCCGATAAGCCCCCCGCCCGCAGACCCCCACAACCACCGGCCAGGGTTGTGGGGAAGAGGCCCTTGTCCTCATCAACATGGGGACAAGGTGCTTTGGGGGGGGACCCCAAAGCACCCTCCAAATGTTGAGGGCATGTGGCCTGGTACGGTTCAGGCGGGAGGGGGGGCCGCTCTCGTCCCCCCCTCTTTTCCTGCGGCCTGCCAGGTTGCGTGCTCGGATAAGGGTCTGGTATGGATTTTGAGGGGGACCCTACGCCATTTTTTTTTTTTTTTTGGCTGGGGTCCCCCTTAATATCCACCCCAGACCTGAAGGGCCTGGTTATTGAATTTGGGGGGACCCCCACGCATCTTTTTATCAATGACTTCAATGAATGACTGTTCTCTGTGTTACGGATCCGACAATTCATTTGCCGGCAATAGCCGCAAGTGATTTTAAATAGCTTTTTTTCCTGCAAAAATGACACATTGTACAGAGACAGTTCTCTATATTAGATATACTGAATTTCGAAGCATTCGTTATATCCGCTATTATAATTTCTTTCATATTAGTTGAAATTAGATATTTGTTAGTTGTTGTATTCGAATTGTTCTCTCTGTATTACGGGAATCGGCAATTAGCCGCGAGTGATTTTAAATAGCTTTTTTTTCCTGCAAAAATGACACATTGTACAGAGACAGTTCTAAGCACGGGAAACATGACCCCCTTCTATATACTATATACTCTATAGTATGCCTATGAAGGGGGGGCATGTTTCCTGTACTTAGAACTGTCTCTGTAGAATGTGTCATTTTTGCAGGAAAAAAAAGCTATTTAAAATCACTCGCGGCTAATTGCCGGTTCCCGTAATACAGAGAACAATTCGAATACAACAACTAACAAATATCTAATTTCAACTAATATGAAAGAAATTATAATAGCGGATATAACGAATGCTTCGAATGCTTCGATTGATTCGAGATTCAGTATATCTAATATAAAGAACTGTTCCTGCACAGTGTCATTTTTGCAGGAAAAAAAAGCTATTTAAAATCACTTGCGGCTATTGCCGGCAAATGAATTGTCGGATCCACAACACAGAGAACAGTCATTCATTGAAGTCATTGATAAAAAAATGAGTGGGGGTCCCCCCAAATTCAATAACCAGGCCCTTCAGGTCTGGGATAGATATTAAGGGGGACCCCAGCCAAAAAAAAAATGGCGTAGGGTCCCCCTCAAAATCCATACCAGACCCTTGAGGTCTGGGATGGATTTTAAGGGGAACCCCAGCCCAAAAAAATGGCGTGGGGTCCCCCTCAAAATCCATACCAGACCCTTATCCGAGCACGCAACCTGGCAGGCCGCAGGAAAAGAGGGGGGACGAGAGCGCCCCCCCCCCTCCCGCCTGAACCGTACCAGGCCACATGCCCTCAACATTGGGAGGATGCTTTGGGGGTCTGAGACCCCCAAAGCACCTTGTCCCCATGTTGATGAGGACAAGGGCCTCATCCCCACAACCCTGGCCATTGGTTGTGGGGGTCTGCGGGCGGGGGGCTTATCGGAATCTGGAAGCCCCCTTTAACAAGGGGGCCAACAGATCCCACCCCCCCCTGTGTGAAATGGTAAGGGGGTACAAATGTACCCCTACCATTTCACCAAAAAAGGTGACAAAAATGGTAAAAATGACAGGAGACGGTCTTTGACAATTCCTTTATTAAAATCTTCTTTCTTCTGGTCTTCCTTTCTTCATCTTCTCCTTCCGTCATCTGCTTCCATCTTCTTCTTGCTCCGATCCGCTTCTTCTTGCTCCGGTCTTCTCGTCCTTCTCGTCCAGCATCGGCGTCTCTTCTCGCAGGCTGCTCCACGCAATGGGAGGCTCCCGCTGTGTGAGGCTTCGCTCCGGCTGACAGGTCTTTTATAACGGAGGGCACCTGGTGACCCCGCCCCCCCTCTGACGTCATGGGGAAAGCCATAGGGAAGTCCACATGACGTCCCCGTGCGTCAGAGGGGGCGGGGTTTCCAGGTGCCCTCCGTAACCTGGGGTTCCCTGGCTGGGGTTCCCCTTAATATCCATACCAGACTTGAAGGGCCTGGTTATTGAATTTGGGGGGACCCCCACGCTTTTTTTTTTTTTTTTTTATCAATGAATGACTGAATGTGTTACGTAGCCGACTTTTTATTAGCCACGAGTGATTTTAAATAGCTTTTTTTCCTGCAAAAATGACACTTTGTGCAGGAACCGTTCTCTATATTAGATATACTGAATCTCAAATTAATTCGAAGCATTCGAAGCATTCGTTATAACCGCTATTATAATTTCTTTCATATTAGTTGAAATTCGATATTTGTAGTTGGGTTTACTAACGATTCGTAACTATTCGTAACGATTCGTAACGATTCGTAACTTGAAATTGAAATTCGATATTTGTAGTTGGATTCAAATTGTTCTCTGTGTTATGGGAACCGACAATTCATTAGCCGCGTTAACGATTCGTAACGATTCGTAACGATTCGTAACTTTACTAACGATTCGTAACGATTCGAAATTACGATTTGTACGATATTCGTATTTCGTACGAATTCGAACGGAATTTCGTACACGAATTACGAATTACGATTTTTTTTATATACGAAACGAAACAAATTTTTTGACAGTTCCCATGTTTAGTGAGGAGTACAAAGACAAGTGTGCCTTGCCGACAGTCAAACATGGTGGCGGGAGTGTTATGGTCTGGGGCTGCATGAGTACAGTTCACTGAGGGAACCATGAATGCCAACATGTACTGTGACATACTGAAGCCGAGTATGATTCTATCCCTTCGGAGACTGGGCCGCAGGGCAATATTCCAACATGATCGACGACCCCAAACACACCTTCAAGACGACCACTGCCTTACTAAAGAAGCTGAGGGTAAAGGTGATGGACTGGCCAAGCATGTCTCCAGACCTAAACCCTATTGAGCATCTGTGGGGCATCCTCAAATGGAAGGTGGGAGGAGCTCAATGTCTCTAACATCCACCAGCTCCGTGATATCATCATGGAGAAGTGGAATAGGACTCCAGTGACAACCTGTGAAGCTCTGGTGAACTCCATGCCCAAGAGGGTTAAAGTGGATGTAAACCCAAACCCATGTCATAATGTAGAGAATAAGATTTCCTTTCATTTGAGCCCAGTCTTGCCACACGGGGGGGGTGCCCTGGGGAAAGGGGGGCCCTGCGGCTCCCACCACCCCAAAGCACCTTCCCGACAACCCTGGCCGTTGGTTGTCAAGGTTTGCGGGCGGGGAGCTTATCAGAATCCGGGAGCCCCCTACAATAAGGGGGCCCCCCAGATCCCGGCCCCCCACCCTATGTGAATGAGTATGGGGTACGATGTACCCCTACCCATTCACCTAAGGAAAAAAAGTGTAAATAAAAAAAGACAATTTTTTTAAATACTTTATTGCACAGCCGCTGCCGTCTGGGGGTCTTGTTCCGACTTCGGGGGTCTTCGGGGGTCTCTTCTGTTCTTCTTGCCGGGCCTCCGCTTTCTTCTTCCAGCTCTTTTACAAGCGGTGGCCCGGGCTTCTGTTGCCGTTATAGTCGCCGCCGCCTTCTGCTTCTGCTTCTTGTTCTTCTTTCTTCATCCGATGTTGACACGACGCTCTCTCTGGCCGTAATGGCAGAGACACGCTGTGCTGTGACTTATATAGGGACAAGGGGCGGTGCCACCGTCTCATGTCACATGGTGACCCCGCCTCCCTATGATGTCACAGTCCCAGCATCCTCCGGGACTGTGACATCATAAGGGGGCGGGGGTCACCATGTGACATGAGCCGGTGACCCGCCCCTTGTCCCTATATAAGTCACAGCACAACGCGTCTGAGCCATTACAAGAGGAGACAGCGCCGAGTCAACATCGGAAGAAGAAACAAGAAGCAGAAGAAGAAGAAGCAGAAGCAGAAGGCGACGGCGACAGAAGCCCGGGCCACCGCTCGTAAAAGAGCTTGAAGAAGAAAGCGGAGGCCCGGCAAGAAGAACAGAACAAGACCCCCAGACGGCGGCGGCAACGAAGAACAAAGCCGGGCTCCTCCGCTAGTGAAAGATCTAGTAAAAGAGCAGGAGATAGCAGAGGAGTCCAGCGAGAAGACCCCCCCAAGACGGAAGAAGACCCCCGGAGCTGTGCAATAAATTATTTAAAAAAATTGTGTCATTTTTTTATTTATACTTTTTTCCTTAGGTGAATGGGTAGGGGTACATCGTACCCCATACTCATTCACATAGGGTGGGGGGCCGGTATCTGGGGGCCCCCTTATTAAAGGGGGATCCCTGATTCCGATAAGCCCCCCGCCCGCAGACCCCGACAACCAACGGCCAGGGTTGTCGGGAAAAGGCCCTTGTCTTCATCAACATGGGGACAAGGTGCTTTGGGGTGGGGGTGGCCGCAGGGCCTCCCTTTCCCCAGGGCACCCCCCATGTTGAGGGCATGCGGCCTGGTACGCTCAGGAGGGGGGGGGGCGCGCTCGCTCGTCCCCACACCCTTTCCTGACCGGCCGGGCTGCGTGCTCGGATAAGGGTCTGATATGGATTTGGGGGGGACCCCCACGCCGTTTTTTCGGCGTAGGGATTCCCCTTTAAATCCATACCAGGTGACAGGGCTAGCGAGGTGTCAATGTCGCCGATCGAGGCGGCGGTATTCACCTCCTTCGCTAGTCCCGTCTACCTGGAGTCACGTTCTAAATGAACGGACTTTCCTCCGTGTGTGGGCAAGTTCGTTATTTTCAAAAGTTTTTATTTTGTCAAAGCTTAGTTGAACAAGCTGAAGTTAGAAGCTGATTTGCTATCATGCACTAGATTTTGCACTCTCCAGTTTCAGACGTCTCAAGTCGTGGGAGTCTCCCGCATTTGGGTGCGGGCTCCCAGTCCCCCACAAGCGCGGGGCGATCTCCCGGCTGACCCTGTCACTCAGCCACAGACAGATTTGCCCGAGTGGCCGAATGGAGTATGGCCGCTCGGGCTGCTCTGCCTGTGGCTGAGTGACAGGAGGTGCTCCCCTCCCTCCTCCTGCCCCTCCTCCTCCACTACATCACCCATGCTGAGCTGAGTGTAAAAAACATTGGCCGCGATGTGCCAAAAGTCCCACCCTCCTCCTAGACCAGCTTGTGTGATAGACAGAACACTGCGTCTATCACACGAGCTGGTCTAGGAGGAGGGCGGGACTTTTGTCACAGCGTGGGCCAAAGTTTTCACACTGAATTCCGAGACACAGCGGGGGATGCCTGCTGTGTGTAATCCAGGCACTGACTGTAGTGAGGCTGCGATTATGGGCACTGTAAGGCTGCGGTTATGGGCTTGGTGAGGCTGCAATTATGGGCATGGTGAGGCTGCAATTATGGGCACTGTAAGGCTGTGATTATGGGCACGGTGAGGCTGCGATTATGGGCACTGTAAGGCTGCGATTATGGGCACAGTAAGGCTGCCATTATGGGCACGGTGAGGCTGTGATTATGGGCACTGTAAGGCTGTGATTATGGGCACGGTGAGGCTGTGATTATGGGCACGGTAAGGCTGAGATTATGGGCATGGTAAGGCTGCGATTATGGGCACGGTGAGGCTGCGATTATGGGCGCGGTGAGGCTGTAATTATGGGCACGGTGAGGCTGAAATGATGGGCACGCTGAGGCTGAAATGATGGGCATGGTGAGGCTGCATTTAATTTGGGGGGAGGGGGGTTCAGCGGTGGCGCAAAACCTCCCTGAAATGAGTTTGCTACCTCCCTGAAATTAGTTTTTGCAGGTTGGGATGTCTGCAGTTTTAGTAAATCACCCCCTATATATGTTTATATGTTCCATATTTGTATTCAGCTGGTATTCTGTAGTCCCACTTTACACTGGGTTTGGATACTGAGTTAGGACTTTGTGACTTTACTGTTTACTTGTATTTTATATTGCAGAGTCAACAGCTTCTAATGAAAGTGTTCTTTTAGTTTAACATTAACAGCGATATAACCATGATGAAGAGTACATAGTACATAGAAGAACTTAAATTGCACCCTTCAGTTGTATATATCTGGGGTCAGTCTATCACTTTTCTGTAACCACCCCACTGAGCTGAGTGCTGGTCTGCCTATAGGAGGTTGAATTTGCACCCTATAATTAGTGGAGTGTCTCCACTGGAGTAGTTCATTTCATACAACATACTTGTATTTATTAAAGCGGAGCTCCACCCGCACCAAAAATATTAAAAGTCAGCAGCTACAAATACTGCAGCTGCTGACTTTTAATAAATGGACACTTACCTGTTCCAGGTTCCAGCGGTGTCGGCAGAATGTGACGAGCGTCCGCTCGTCTCTCGGCTGCCCCGCCGCCATCCTCTGTCAGGGAATCAGGAAGTGAAGACGCAACGTCTTCACTGCCCGGTTCCCTACTGCGCATGCGCGAGTCGCGCTGCGCGTCTCTATTGGTCCCCGTTGTGTCCTGGGAACTGTGTTTCCCAAGACACAACGGGTCATCTCCGGATAGGGGCGGGGCAGCTCCGGATATCTCGTCCGGAAATGGGTGCAGATACCTGTATTATACAGGTATCTGCACCCCCTCCCCCCTGAAAGGTGCCAATTGTGGCACCGGAGGGGGGGAGGAATCCGATAAGCGGAAGTTCCACTTTAGGGTGGAGCTCCGCTTTAATTACCGGTACTTATATAGCTCCATCAATTTACGCAGCGATTTACATATACAGTAGTGGCACATAATGCAGGGCGCAGGGGCGCCGCCTCCCTATCCACGCGCCCGGTCCCCTAATCTACATGCGGGGTGCTGAGCGCATGGATTCCAATGGGCTTTTTTTTTTTTTTAAGCACATGATTAGAGCTAGAGGCTCTAATAGAGTCCAAAAAAAGTTGGGGGTTTGGGGGGGAAAACATTGGTCCCCGAGCCCGCCCAGTTGTGTGACAATAGCGAATATTCGCTGTTGTCTTTCTGATTCTCCTCCTGGACAATCAGGAAGCGGGTCCTGAGACCTGTCGCCTGATTGGTCGAAAGGAGAAGCGATCCTATTGGCTGAAAGGTGAAGCGATCCTATTGGCCACCTATGAGGGGGAGGGAGGAGATGCGCGGCTTGGAGGAGACAACTTCCCCTGCGTCTCATCCAAGCCGCTGTGATGCTGAGGAGAAGACGCAAGGAAAGTCGCCCCGGAGGAAGTGCTTCCCAGACCTGACCAACCGGGGGGAGGGTGGCTGTGGGGGCATTGTTTGCCCCCCCCAAAAAAAAAATACCACCGGCTGCCACTGATATACAGTATATCGTACATTCACATCAGTCCCTGCCCTCAAGGAGCTTACAATCTAAGGTCTGCAACTCCCATTCATACACATACTAGGGCCAATTTAGACAACAGTCAACTAACCCCACCAGCATGTCTTTGAAGTGTGGGAGAAAATCTGAGTACCCGGAGGAAACCCACGCAGGCACAGGGAGAACATGCAAACTCCAGGAAGGTAATACTGTGGTTGAGGATTTAACCAACGGGCCTAGTGTAATCAGGCGGCGTTGCTAACCACTTAGCCAATGTGCTGCCCAGGGACGGACAGGGTGGAGAAACCCCCTCCAAAAAAATTACTTTTGCTGTATTACAGTTTTTCTCCATTGTTTTGGCTCATTTCTTCAAACAGAAATGACATTCGCAAAACTCTAAGATCATTTGGCAAAACAGTCTTAAGCCCCATACACACGGTAGGATTTTCCGATGGATTCTGTCCTATCGGACAATGTTGTCGGAAAATCAGACCGTGTGTAGGCACCATCGGACAATTTCCATCAGATTGTCTGACGGACAAAGTCCCCACTAAGGGAAGATTCTAACTACTCATGCAGCTTAGTCAAGAGGCAACTTATATCTTCTTGCACCATTCAACTAACCCAACTAAATCAGGAATAAAAGTTAATATTTGAACTGTTGAACATTGTCTGTGCATTACTACAGCGGGATGGAAGAAGTGGGGGTTACAGTTTTTCTCCATTGTTTTGGCTCATTTCTTGAAACAGACATGACATTCTCAAAACAACATGGACAAATCTCCAAACCACTTGGCAATTGTTCACAACTGAATTGAATTTCTCATTCATTTCTTTAAATTGCAAATCTCTCAGTACATCTTTCAAATGATTAAGTACAAGTAGCCTACATTTAGCACAATTTCCAAGTGAATAGATCTTGTTGATCTAAACTGATTGTCAATTCTCAGTCTAATGGTTGTTCACTCCAAAACGTATCAGCGTCATTTCATTGTTTAAGTCATCACATGCACAATAGTCTGTTCAATTGTCAAAATTATTCAGGAACATAATAGCATGAATACCATATATGAATCTCTTGGAACATTTGATAAAATGATTACAGCAATTGACAGTCAGGTGCAACTAGAACTTGTCTAACGAAGGAGGAGTTGGAGTTGGTCTCAGATGACCGATCAAACAGTATGTTTAGTTACCTGACAGGTGCTGTCCATGATTGTGAATGCTGCCAAACATGTATATATAGAGCTTGACCATGCAGGACCAGTACAATTTCTGAACATGGAGGCACCTAATCAAGTAAATGAACAAGGGCAACTGCCTGCTCGAGGAAGAGGAAGAAGAAGAGGAGGAGGAGTAATGCCCCGTACACACGGTCGGAAATTCCGACCACAAAATCCGTCTGATTTTTTCAGACGGATTTTGTCCGACACTTGTGTTGCATACACAGGGTCGGACAAAGTTGTCGGAAAATCTGATCATTCTGAACATGGTGACGTTCGTTGCGTACAACAAAATTACGTAGAGGCTAGTAGCCAATAGCTTTGGTTTGGTAATTTGATCTGAGCATGCGTGGCACTTTGTCCGTCGGAATTCCCTACACACGGTCGGAAAAAGTCCGATTGGATTTTGTTGTCGGAAAATTTGAGATCCTGCTCTCAAATTTTTTCCGGCGAAAATTCGGACAGAAAAAGTCTGCTAGAGCCTACACACGATCAGATTTTCCGACAACATAATCCGATTGGACTTTTTCCATCGGAATAACATACGGGGCATAACATTTCAGTAAGTCTACTCGTTGATAATTTTTCCCCTCCCCTTTCTGTCAAATACCCCCTAGAGTACTTCTGCATAGGGTACATGTACCCCAGGTTTGGAACCACTGGAATACTGGCCAGTAGTATATTGAACTTGTGTAGAACATAGAACATTCCTATGTAACTGTCTGTAACTGCAGTGTATGACTCTTCTGTATGACTGATTTGATGTTTTCTTGTTTTACTCTATTGTAGAGAATAATGGCATTGGAAGGAAACGAGACCTCTCACATACTCGTGTATGTGGATGAGGCTGGCTTCAACCTGGCCAAGGGCCGAAGACGTGGCCGTAATTTTATTGGCCACCGGGCCACGGTGGATGTCCCAGGTCAGCGGGGGGGGCAATATAACTATGTGTGCTGCCATTTCTGAGAATGGTGTGACCACTCACATCCCCAGTCTTGGCCCATACAATACACAGGAGCTCCTCATCTTCTTGGACCGCCTTCATTTGGATTTGATCCCTGAAAATGAGAGAGGTCTCATAGGGCCTCACCTACCACAATATATAATTGTATGGGACAATGTGAATTTCCATCGTGGCCCGCTTATCAGGGCCTGGTTCACTGCTCATCCAAGGATGGATATGGTGTTCACCTTACTCTCCTTTCCTCAATCCTATTGAGGAGTTTTTCTCCGCTTGGAGGTGGAGAGTGTATGAGCATCGGGCTCAAGATCAGAGGTCCCTGCTGTATCAGTGTAGGGGATGGTTGCGACATGCACGTCGTTTCTTCCCTCGTTGCATCGTAAGGGAGGATATACGCTGCTATGTTGACGAGAATCTGTGGCCAGACAGACAGCAGCGTGTGGATGGGCAGGAGGGTGAGGACGGTGGCCAGTGAAGAGATGTTACAGTAGTTGGGAAATTACAGCTTTATTTACAGCATTGTAGGCTAAATTTAATTTTCCTTGTTTTTTGTTTGTGTGTTTATATTTCTGTATATTATGCTGTATACGTTTTCTTTTTACTCTGATGTATGGAAGTAAAGTGATTTTTCCTTGGCAGTATGAGTGCAATGTGTGATGTCAAACCTTGAAGGCTACTCTTACCCTAAAATCTTTTCTTTTTTTTCAGTTTTATACACAATTTTATTCAGTTAGCTAGACCAAAACTGTGCAGTAACCATTGTCAATAAAGGACTGGGCTAAGACTGAAAGGTGGACATGAGGGATATTTCAATGGTCCTCTGCCATAGAGACAAAACATCTAAACATTGTGACTTGCAGTGCTTACACAATGCCAAAGGGACAAAGCATTTTGGGGGCACTGACTATTTGAATGAGAAAGAAATTTATTTTTGACACATGAATGAACTGTTTTGGGAAAGATATGAGCTTTTGAAGGTGAACCATGGTGTTGTGCTGAACCATCCAGGTTATTTTGGCAAAAGCACCAAGCGAGTTGAGAATGTCTGGTCTGTTTCAAGAAATGAGCCAAAGCAATTGAGAAGAATCTTTGCCATTTTGGGTGCACTGACTCTTTATATGGGAAAGGAATATGGTTTTGAAGCATGAGTGAACAGTTTTGGGAGAGATATGAGCTTTTGCACGTGAGTTATAGTGTTGTGCTGAACTGTAAGACTGTTTAGCCAAATGATCTTAGAGTTTTGAGAATGTAATTTCTGTTTCAAGAAATGAGCCAAAACAATAGAGAAAAACTGTAAACCAGCATGTACTATGATGAACTAATTAGCAGCTCCCAAGGGAGTAGTGCACTTCACATACTATTCCATAGTTTATTTTCTACAATATTTTTCTTGTCATTGTTAGTATCATACATAACATCCCACTGAGGTAAGATACTGTAATACTGTAAGCCTATCACACACAAACACACACACTAAATGAATACGTAAATGAGTAAATAAACATATTTGTTGCTCTATGCACAGTGTTCTGTCCTATACATTATATAATTCCATCATTTACTGACTACATACCTGTTTTCCCAGCGAAAGGTTTGGATGATAGAGGAGACTGTAGAGCGAGGCACATTGTGTGGCCATGGTTGATGAAATGGTCTATAATTGTGGCCCGAATTTCATCAGGGACAGCATGGTGTCTTCGTGCTCCTCTGCCTCTTCCCCCTATTCCACCACCACGCACCCTTACTCCTCCTCCTCTTTTTCTTCCTCTTCCTCGAGCAGGCAGTTGCCCTTGTTCATTTACTTGGCCAGGTGCCTCCATGTTCAGAAATTGTACTGGTCCTGCATGGTCAAGCTCTATATATACATGTTTGGCAGCATTCACAATCATGGACAGCACCTGTCAGGTAACTAAACATCCTGTTTGATTGGTCATCTGAGACCAACTCCAACTCTTCCTTCGTTAGTCAAGTTCTAGTTGCACCTGACTGTCAATTGCTGTAATCATTTTATCAAATGTTCTAAGAGATTCATATAAGGTATTCATGGTATTATGTTCCTGAATAATTTTGACAATTGAACAGACTAGTGTGCATGTGATGACTTAAACAATGAAATGACGCTGACACGTTTTGGAGAGAAAAAACATTATGCTCCATACACACGGTCGGAAAATCCGACCACAAAATCCGACGGATTTAGTCCGACACTGGTGTTGCATACACGCGGTCGGACAAAGTTGTCGGAAAATCCGATCATTCTGAACGTGGTGACGTTTGTTGCCAACGACGGGACTACATAGAGGCTAGTAGCCAATAGCTTTGGTCTTGTAATGTGATCTGAGCATGCGTGGCACTTTGTCCGTCGGAATTCGCTACACAAGATCGGAATTGGTGTGATCGGACTTTGTTGTCGGAAAATCTATCCAGCAGGAGATAGAACTTTGTCCGTCGGACAATCCGATGGAAACTGTCCGATGGTGCCTACACACGGTCGGAATTTCCGACAACATTGTCCGATAGGACTGAATCCATCGGAAAATCCGACCGTGTGTATGGGGCTTTAGACTGAGAATTGACAATCAGTTTAGATCAACAAAATCTATTCACTTGGAAATTATGCTAAATGTAGGCTACTTGTACTTAATCATTTGAAAGATGTACTGAGACATTGAGACAATGTACTGAGACATTTGCAATTTGATGAAATGAATGAGAAATTCAATTCAGTTGTGAACAATTGCCAAGTGGTTTGGACCATGATGTTTTGAGAATGTCATTTCTGTTTCAAGAAATGAGCCAAAACAATGGAGAAAAACTGTAAAACTTCTTCTGTCTCTTCGGGGGTGGGCAGGGTCTTGCGGGGATCCTCGTCACGCCGCACTGTCTCCTGGGATCTGGTGTCATTGATCCCAGGAGTCAGTGCGGGCATCTTCCGAAATCTCGCGAGATTTCGGCCACATCATCCGAAATCTCGCGAGATTTCGGCCACATCTTCCGAAATCTCGTGAGATGTCGGCAGATGTGCCGTTACTGCGCACGCGCGAGTAACGGCGGTGCATGCTGGGCCATCTAAAGTGCCTGTGGGGTTTCACATGCCCACAGGCAAGATGGACCCCAGCAGACAAGAAGAAGATGAAGATGAAAACCGGCGGCGATCGAGATGGAAGATGGAACAGGTAAGTCCCCCAATTGAGCTATATGCCGTTGGCATATAGCCCAAAAAAAAAAAAAACGAGTGCAGAATCACTTTAAAACACTAATTAGAGCTGAATTCTGGCTAGACATGTGCACAACAGAAAAATTTGTTTTGTTTAGTTTATTTTTTATTTTTTAGTTGATTTGTATTTTCATTAGTCTAATTTTCATTTATTCCAAATTCGTATTTTCGTTATATTTCATATTCGGACGCGTTCTTATTTTCGTAAAAGAGCTATATTTTTGTTGATTTGAAATGATTCGTATTTCCGTGAGTCTAATTTTCGTTGAGTCGAAATTCGTATTTTCGTAGATTTAATTTTTTATTCGTACTTTCGTGAGACTGACTGCCTCATTTATTCGTACTTTCGTAACATTATTTTCGTAGATTTGTAATCGGAGCATAATTCGTAATTTTACGTAATGTGAATGCTATTATATGTTTAAAAAACAAAGAATTTCTCTCTCACAAGTCACAACTTAACTCACAAATCCACCAAAACAGTGCCACCGACCCAACCACACCCTATCTGGACTCTGGATGGAATGGACTGCAGTCTAACACAGAAAAACACACAAGGGAATAAGAAACAAGCTCATTGGGGAAGGGACAACCTCTTCAGGGAACGGGACAAGCTTATTGGCCAACGTCCAGAAATATTTCAGAACCAACAAATTTGTTCTCGATCAGCAGAATTTTCGTTATTTCATATTTTCGTTGTTTTGATTTCCGTTTTCCAAATATTTTGTTATATTTTCGTTATTTTGAATCTTTGTTCTGTTTTCGTTTTTTCGGATTTTCATTCTTTCGTATTTTCGCTGTTTCTAATTAAATTATTTCGTATTTTCGTTGTTTTCCATATTCGTTCTTTTCGATAATTCACTGTTTGTTCAAATTTTTTGTAAAACTTTCGTTCATTCGTATGTTTACGAATTAATGAATATAAAGAATTTTGACGAATAATGAATGCGTAACTAAACAAATTGCACATTCTGGCTTTACATGTGCACTGTAAAATTTATCCACATGCAGTGTGTCCTATTTGTCCAGGCTTCATCTCTGACTTTCACTCACTCGGAACGGCAGGGACGTGCGGTGAGGTCGGTGGCTGGTGAGGCACTGGTTAGTATCAGAGCCAGATACACACAGGTTACATATGCCACGAACCTTAGAGCGAGAGCCATAATTCTAACACTAGACCTCTTCTGTAAGGCCCCCTTCACACTGGGGCGGGAGCCGCGGCGACGGTAAAGCAGCGCTATATTTAGCGCTGCTTTACCGTCGTTTTAGCCGCGGTAGTGGCCGAAAAAGGGTTAAAATCCCCCGCAAAGCGCCGCCGTATCAAGCTAACTTTATCAGGCTAACTTTAGTGTTTTTTTTTTTTTTTCATGAAACAGTTTCTTTCAAAAAAATGCATTAAAAAAATTGCTGTGCAAATGACCACCATTTTATTCCCTAGGGTGTCTGCTAAAACAATATATATAATGTTTGGGGGTTCAGAGTAATTTTCAAGCAAAAATATTGGAGAGAAGTGTCAGAATTGGCCTGGGTGGCAAGGGGTTAATTACTGTAAGTCATATACAAATCATCATTATATATTATTTTTACGGTAATTCAGTCAATTTTCAAAAACTGTACTCAGGCAGGTGGACAAATGACTGAAGTTTGAAGTTATAACTGTAAATTTCACAGTAAATGGATAAATAATAAATAATTATGTTATAACATATAGCATAATAATATATGATTTAGCTTGTACCTTTTCAGCAGCAGCAGATTCTCATTCTCCCTCTTAACTGTGTCAGAAAAACATAGGATTGTGGGTAAATCTTATACACATAAACACATGTTTTTTTCCTTGTAGTTAAAGCGGAGTTCCACTCAGAAATGGAACTTCCGCTTATCCGGTCCCCCCACCGGTGTCACATTTGCATACCTGCCAACTTTTTGAGATGGGAATAAGGGACACCTATCAGCAAAAGTATGCAGATATAGGACACACCCCTGACCACACCCACTTAAGGGGGAATTGTACAAAAAAAACAAGATTGGTTAAACCCACAAGTGCTTTTTTTAACCACTACTATTCCTTTATATCAGCTTTTGGAATTTAGAAATGCAGCAATTTAGAAATCAGATAAAAGGTTTAGTGCTGGAAAACACTTTTTGAAAGATAAAAAGTGCATTTTATATACAACTTTATAGATCAGGCCAAAATGAGGGACAAATGAGGAGGAATGAGGGACAGAGGGACATTGTTCCAAATCAGGGACTGTCCCTCGAAATCAGGGACGGTTGGGATCTATGCATTTGCCACCTTTCAGGGGGGAGCAGATATTCTCTCCCACTTCCGATGAAAGAATCCGCAGCAACCTACGCCATGTCCGGCCCCTCCTCCGTCCCCCCCGCTGTCTTCTGGGAGACAGACAGGTCCCAGAAGACAGCAGGGACCATTCAGAATGCGCAGCGCGACTCGCGCATGCGCAGTAGGGAACTAGACTGTGATAAGGCTTCACTTCCTGATTCCCTTATTGAAGATGCCAGTGCCTCCACCCGGGAGCTAAGGGACCAGTCAGCTTCGGATGAGGACACCACGGGCACCCTGGGACAGGTAACAACATACAGATTTGGTAGAGTGGATTTGCGCTGATTCTGGCAATATCTGTTTATCATCTAATTGCTAATGGGAAGGGAACAAATGGGTTAGTGGAAGGTACGGGGGAGATAAAACTTTGGGAAGGGAAAAAAGCACAGGGGAAGGATGGGCCAATCAAACTTGCATGTGAATTGTCACCAAAATAAAAAAAGCAATAGCTTAAAATATTGTTCTGTGACAGTCCATGTGCCCATTAGTAGCAGCCTCATCAGTGCCCATTAGTACAGCCTCATCAGTGCCCATCAGTGGCGCCTATCAGTGCCCATCAGTGGCGCCTCATCAGGGAACATTAGCGCCGCTTATCAGTGCCTATTAGTGCAGCCTCATCAGTGCACAGCAGTGAAGAAGAACAATTACTATTATTTGCTAAATTTTATAACAGAAACAAAGAAAAAGTTTTTTTTCAAAATTTTCAGTCTTCGTTTGTTTAGCAAAAAATTAAAAACCCAGTGGTGATTAAATACCACCAAAAGAACATTCTACCTGTCACTAAAAATTATAAAAATTTCATATAGGCAAAGTGTTGAACAACTGCGCAATTGTCACTCAAAGTGCGACAGCACTGAATGCTGAAATTGGCCTGGAAAGAAAGGGAGTAAAAGTGCCCAGTAGGCAAGTGGTTAAAAAAAAAAAAAAAGTTTTTGTGTGACTTGCAAAACAATCCATGGTCATGCATATGCAAACTAATTTCTGCATTGACCAAAGATAACCAAGTTAGATGAATTGGGTGCATTGGTTGGCTTTGGGGTAGGACAGACAGTACATATTTCAGACACTTTAATAAATGCAGACCCATCTCATATATATTTGGTAGCACTCAGACAGGCAATGTTTTTGGGGTTTTTTTTTGCAGTTTTTTTGATCTATGAAATGTATATTTTCTTATCTATCAGTAATGAAATCTGACATATCCACTCAGTATAAAAAAAAAAGAAATCTGCTAGTAATAATAAAGTTATTACAATTACACTGGCGTAACGAGTGTAGAGCGGACCTTTGACCCTGGAGGGAGTGAAGAGGTTAAAAGGGACAGTAGATTGTCACGTGGTAATATGATAATCCGGGATCTCTCACAGAGGAGGGTTGGCAGCTCAGACAGAACAAGGCACAATGGCTAATAACAGCAAGAAGACTGTCCTCATAACCGGGTGCTCTTCGGGCATCGGCCTCAAGATTGCCGTCCAGCTGGCCAAGGACCCCGGGCAACGCTACCATGGTGAGAAGTCCTGGGCCACTATGGAGGAGTTGCTAAGGAACTGTATGGAGTGGGACAGGTTAGATGGAGTGATAGGAATTCCGAGGAGTAATACAAGTTATAGAAGGAAGCGACAGAAGACGGTGGGCTTATTCTGTACAACAGCAAAATGATGTGTGCGCTGCGGTAACCCATAGCAACCTGATTTCACTTTGGGGGGAATATGAACTATAAATTGGTTGCTGTACGTTATATAAATAAGTTGGATGGTGTGAGAATCATTATATAGGAGGTGATAAGAGGTTGCATGGGGAGGAAGAGTTGATGAAGGGTCACACTCGTTCTTTAGAAAGGTCAGACCAGTCTATGTGTGTGTATGTGTGTGCGTCATCTACATAGGAGTGGGGATACGTGTGTGTATGTGTGCGTCATCTACATAGGAGCGTGCATACGTGTGTGTGTGTGTATGTGTGTGTGTATGTGTGTGTCATCTACATAGGAGTGTGGATACGTGTGTGTGTGTGTGTGCGTCATCTACATAGGAGTGTGCATACGTGTGTGTGTGTGCGTCATCTACATAGGAGTGTGGATACGTGTGTGCGTCATCTACATAGGAGTGTGGATACGTGTGTGTATGTGTGCGTCATCTACATAGGAGCGTGGATACGTGTGTGTGTATGTGTGTGTGCTTTATCTACATAGGAGTGTGGATACGTGTGTGTGTGTGCGTCATCTACATAGGAGTGTGGATACGTATGTGTGTGTGCGTCATCTACATAGGAGTGTGGATACGTGTGTGTGTGTGTCATCTACATAGGAGTGTGGATATGTGTGTGTGTGTGCGTCATCTACATAGGAGTGTGGATACGTGTGTGTGTGTGCGTCATCTACATAGGAGTGTGGATACGTGTGTGTGTGTGCGTCATCTACATAGGAGTGTGGATACGTGTGTGTGTGTATGTGTGTATGTGTGTGTCATCTACATAGGAGTGTGGATATGTGTGTGTGTGTGTGTCATCTACATAGGAGTGTGGATACGTGTGTGTGTGTGTGTGTGTGTGTATGTGTGTGTGCTTCATCTACATAGGAGTGTGGATACGTGTGTGTGTGTGTATGTGTGTGTGCTTCATCTACATAGGAGTATGGATACACGTGTGTGTGTGTGTGCTTCATCTACATAGGAGTGTGGATACGTGTGTGTGTGTGTATGTGTGTGTGCTTCATCTACATAGGAGTGTGGATACGTGTGTGTGTGTGTGTATGTGTGTGTGCTTCATCTACATAGGAGTGTGGATACGTGTGTGTGTGTATGTGTGTGTGCTTCATCTACATAGGAGTGTGGATACGTGTGTGTGTGTATGTGTGTGTCATCTACATAGGAGTGTGGATACGTGTGTGTGTGTGCGTCATCTACATAGGAGTGTGGATACGTGTGTGTGTGTGCGTCATCTACATAGGAGTGTGGATACGTGTGTGTGTGTGTATGTGTGTATGTGTGTGTCATCTACATAGGAGTGTGGATATGTGTGTGTGTGTGTGTCATCTACATAGGAGTGTGGATACGTGTGTGTGTGTGTATGTGTGTGTGCTTCATCTACATAGGAGTGTGGATACGTGTGTGTGTGTGTGTATGTGTGTGTGCTTCATCTACATAGGAGTATGGATACACGTGTGTGTGTGTGTGCTTCATCTACATAGGAGTGTGGATACGTGTGTGTGTGTGTATGTGTGTGTGCTTCATCTACATAGGAGTGTGGATACGTGTGTGTGTGTGTGTATGTGTGTGTGCTTCATCTACATAGGAGTGTGGATACGTGTGTGTGTGTATGTGTGTGTGCTTCATCTACATAGGAGTGTGGATACGTGTGTGTGTGTATGTGTGTGTCATCTACATAGGAGTGTGGATATGTGTGTGTGTGTATGTGTGTGTGTGTGTGTCATCTACATAGGAGTGTGGATACGTGTGTGTGTGTGTGTATGTGTGTGTGCTTCATCTACATAGGAGTGTGGATACGTGTGTGTGTGTGTGCGTCATCTACATAGGAGTGTGGATACGTGTGTGTGTGTGTGCGTCATCTACATAGGAGTATGGATACACGTGTGTGTATGTGTGTGTGCTTCATCTACATAGGAGTGTGGATACGTGTGTGTGTGTGTGTGTGTAATTTTTCAAAAGTCTGGAAAAAATTATTTATTGTAAATATCACATGTGATGGGAGAGAAGTAAGGATCTGCAGTGTGTTTATGCTCCCTGTGCGGTTCTATCAGTGCTTGTTTGTGGTTGTTGCCCTTTGAGCAGTGCAGGAATCTGATTGGAAGTGACCTGTACCCTGCAATTGTATCAGGACAGTTCTTCATTGTATTGCCTGCAGACAACATTCTACATTCAGCTTAGAGAATAATATCAGACAGATATCCCCGACTTCTATCCATTGTCGGTTATTTTGTGTGTATCCAGTGTGTCACAATGGTCACTCTTCTCAAATCTTCCTTCACAATCTATCTTATCTAACGCTGGCCATACATTATACAATTTTCTTATTCAAATTCCTTTAGATTTACCTTCAACTATGTAGTGCAAGGGCCCTGCCTGATTACATACAAATTGAAAGTGTTTAGGTCTGACCTCATACCATATGGTTTTAGTAAATCTGAAGACAAAAATCTGCTGAAAATCTAATAGTGTGTATGGGGTCTTACAGTGTGTGGTTTGTAGTTATGATGACAGATTATTGTATTTCTATCTATCTATCTATCTATCTATCTATCTATCTATCTATCTATCTATCTATCTATCTATCTATCTACGTATCTATCTAAGTATCTATCTATCTATCTATCTAAGTACCGTATCTTTATATCTATCTCTATCTATCTATCTATCTATCTATCTATCTACATATCTATCTATCTATCTATCTATCTATCTATCTATCTATCTATCTATCTATCTATATTAGTATCTATCTATCTATCTATCTATCTATCTACGTATCTATCTAAGTATCTATCTATCTATCTATGTATCTATATTAGTATTTATCTATCTATCTATCTATCTATCTATCTATCTATCTATCTATCTATCTAAGTATCTTTCTATGTATCTATCTAAGTATCTATATAAGAATCTTTCTATGTATCTATCTATGTATCTACGTATCTATCGATCTACGTCTATAGCTATAATGTATATTTTCTTCTGGAAGAATGGTCAAACATTCCCATAGACACACTCCTAAACCTTGTGGAAAGCCTTCCCAGAAGAGTTGAAGCTGTTATCGCTGCAAAGGGTGGGCATCTATCATCGCTAGTGACACTAATACAGTGATGTGGGTGACAGGAGTGATCAGGAGGGCAATCAAAGGGTTAACTTGTTAAAGTGTATGTGTGCTGATTGTACTCACAGACTGGCTGGCTTTTCTTTCTGATCTCAGCTCTGAACGGTAAGTGAGATCAGAAAGCAGAAGCAGCCAGATCTAACACACAGATCTCTGTGGTGTGGTTGGTCACAGCCATCAGCAGGTTCACAGCAAAAATCATTGGCTGCAAGTCTGCTGACATTCTCGTGCTGGCAGTGGGGGAACAACAAAGCCGCCGGCCAGCAGTAAATGTTAAACTCAGGTGGGACTACGAGCGGAGCTGAACAGTCGGCTCGGTCTTTTTCGGCGGCAGTTCGGTCTTTTTCGTCGGCGGTCGCTATTTTTCGGCGCCGCTCGCTATTTTTTACATTTTTTGGGGGGTATCGGCGTATAACACGCACCCACGACTTTCCCTCGATTTTAAGGGGGAAAAAGTGCGTGTTATACGCCGATAAATGCGGTAACCATTTAACACCGGCAGGGGTGGTTAAAATGATCAGCTTTTTATTTATGTAAAACCTTTATCCCAAAAGAAAAAAAACTGTTTGCTCTGATTATAAAGTGTGAGCTGGAGTTTGGCTTTAATTTGTTAGTGTGTTTAACCACTTGACATCGGCGCTGTGGCCGAATGACGGCCACAGCGCGGATCTCAATTCCCGGGAGGCCGTCATATGACATCCTCCCCTGTGCACGCTCCCTGCGCGCGCCCTGTAGGGCGCACGTGGGGCGCGCTGTGATTCGGTCTTTTTAAAAAAAATTAACAAAAAATAAAAATCGCAGAGGTGATCAAATACCACCAAAAGAAAGCTCTATTTGGGGGGAAAAATGATTTGGGTACAGTGTTGCATGACAGCGCAATTGTCATTCAAAGTGCGACAGCGCTGAAAGCTGAAAATTGGTCTGGAAAGGAGGGGGGTTTAAGTGCCCAGTAAGCAAGTGGTTAAACCTGCTATTCCATTTAACACATCTAAGACTGACAATGCTGCTGCCCACTGTGCCTTCTGTGCTCCTTATTCCAAAGTTGTGCCTCACTAATACAGGGGGTGTGTTGCTGGCAAAATTACCAGGTGAAAACAGAGGGGGAAAAGAAAAGAAAACAAATGCAGCATCCACATCTAATGATTGGTAAGCTGCAATATATTATATTTTTGATTTTAGGTTTAATACTGCTTTAATGAGACATTTTGTTAGAAAAGAATGGCAGATTTGTATAGCTCTATATAAACAGATGCAGTATAGATCACATGCCAGAATCATGCAATTAAATGATTTTGGACCAGCTGGAGACAAGCTGCACAATATTAGGACAGGGTAATAGCCGGGGCGGGGATGCATTATGCATGCTCCAGAATTAACAACCAAAAAATGATAAAGAAATAAAAAAAAAAAAATTCTAAACTAAAAATTGTAATGATAATACTGCATGTAAAATAGGAGCCGCAGTAAGCAAAGACACAGATAACATGGGGCTGTGGCAGGGAGAGCGCAAGAAGGACTGGAATAGGGTGGCCGTGAGGTCAGCGGTGTGCTCTGCTCCTAACATTGACATGGCATGGCATGGATTAATGGCCATCACTCCTCAGGGCTCTCTGAAGGGGGCACTCTGGGGGTACTATCTTAGTGCCTCTGGAGTGTCCCCTTACACCCTTCAGGGTGTCCCATTAAAACCTCCAGAGTGCCTACTGACATCCTTCAGCATGGATGAACAGTAGTACTAAGGGGGCACTGTGGAGGAGGATGTAAGGGGGCACTCTGAAGGTACTAAAAAGGTGCTCTGGAGGAGATTGTAAGGGGCACTCCAGAGGATGTAAGGAGGCACTAAGAGGGCACCCTGGAGGATGTCAGGGGGGCACTTTGGAGGATGTAAGGAGGCTATGGCTAAGTTAGTGCCGCCAGAGTGTCCCCTTACATCCTCCAGAGTGCCCCTTACAACCCTTGGAGTGCCCCTTAGTACAGTAGTACTACTGGGGGGCACCCTGGAGGCACTAAGGGTGCACTCTGGAGGAGGATGTAAGGGGGGGGAATAGACCTGCTGTACTACCTGCAGTAGTCCCTTATGAAAAGTGATCCTAGAGCCCACTTATGATCTTGCATACAGGCCCACTGTATTCATAATACGCCACTGCCCCTGCCCCAAAAATTAGCCAAATTTTTTTTTTATCAAAAATCATCTTTTTTTGGGGGTATGTCCCTGAATGGAAGTTTGGAAATGTGGTCACCCTACCCCTGACCCCATTTGGGACCCTTCCCTCTGAGCCCGGTGTTGGAACTCCAGGGCCCGGTCACAAGTGCGACATTTGCATCCCTGGTAGTTCCGCCACTGGTGTCAGTAGTTTTTTTATTTTTGTAATTTTTTTAATAATTTTTTACCATTCTATTTTTTTTAGGAGCCTAGTTGGGGGGCTTTGGTGAAATATCAGGGATCTAAACAGCTTTGAGACAGAGAAAGGAGATTGTAAACTAGCGATCGTAATGGAGAATTAACATTCGTGACGTGGCAAATTATGAAATTTTGAAATGCAGCGCACAATTCTCTTCTTCTTTAATGGGATAATAATGAAGCTGCTTTGCTGGTGATACTGATGGAGTTATGGCAAAAAAAATTCAAAGGATTTTTTTTTCTAGTGATATCAAAAATAATATTATTATGCTTGTTATTTATTTTTTGGTGCAAGTTACCACAACACCATTATCCCGTCGTTTTTAAGATCAAAGATACAACTATGTTGGTGTCCCTTGTTAATTTTACATTGTATTTTTTAAAATGTAACTGCCGACTCCCAAACTGTCATTTGAAGTAAAACACATAGCCAAGTATTATCCTACACAATTATTTTATTGTGCATTAAAAAAAGAAAACAAATAAAATTAGACATGCTATCTGCCAATATAACTTAACTAAAAAGTGCATTCTATACATCCAAAAATATAGAAAATATAACAAATCAAATCATTATTATTTAACCAAAAAGTTTAATAAAAGCCTCATGCATGTGTCCTGTTCTTAATACAAGCGGTCCCCGGGTTACAAACAAGATAGGGTTTGTATGTTTGTTCTTACATTGAATCTGTAAGGTGAATTTTTTTAGGTGTAGCTCCAGCCAAAAAAACTATTTTTAAGCTTTTTGGATAGCATAGGGAAGGGTTAACACCCCTGTAATGTTTGTTTTGCTGTCTGTGCAGAAGATTTCACCTCACTTTCTGTCCCAATGACAATTGGATTTTAAAAATTTTGGGTTGTTGTGGAAACAAGCCTTGGTGATGAAGCATCAGTGGAGACATCTTTTTCCCATGATAACTCTTACAGGAGTGAATTTCCCTTCCTAGGGTTAGATTTCCTCTCTCTTCCTGTTGTCTTCCTCCCTTTGTAAGTCGGATGTTTGTAACTAAGGGACCGCCTATATAGGGGGTCAACAATGCCAAGAGTTGGTGAAAGCAGGGGTCTGTAATCCGGAAATAATTCAGAAAAACATCCGGATTATTCTCCTGGAGCTCCCACAGCAAAGGCATATGACATAATTGGTCACGATTAATAAAGCAACCAATTTTTGGTCCAAGAAATCCTCCTCCTCCTGTTTCTGGACTGAACTTGGGTCAAAGCAATAACTTCAAGGCCAATAATAAATAACACGTTATCTCCTCCGATTCCGCAACATGGCTGGTTGACAAACGGCCGTTGATAAACTGAAAAGCGCAAAATGAAAAGCGCGAATCAACACTCACCAAACTCCTACTAACACTAAATTATCAGAAGGAGACCAAAGAGTGGCTCTACAGAGCTGAAAAGCCACGTAGTACATCACTATGTTTGTGTTTGTTGTTTTGTGTGCAGTTTGTATGCAAGACAAGTTTGGGGCCAACGCCCTTCAGACAAAAGTCTGAGGTTTTGTCTGCAGAAAATCCGATCGTGTGTACGAGGCTTAAAGGTTCTTTCACACCACACCATGTTTTACAACACATATCATGGCCTGGATTATAACACACCACACCTTAACACTGTAGATATGCATTGCAATGGAAAGTTAAGTACTGTCCAATACACGTCTACAGTGTGCTGAAATGTACAGCACAAATAAATACAGACAGGTGGGCGAAGCTGAGAACCCAGGACAGGGCCCCCTGAAAGTAAATTATGAATTTCACAAACTGACATCCATTCAAAATGGAATCAGTGTTATGTGAAAAGTACACATTACTTATAGGCAGTACTGGGACAGGATCATCCAGTGCCCTGGTCAAGGATGCAGAAGTACGTCCTTCTCCTAACACATCATGTAGAATAAGTCTACCACTAATTATTCTTTATTCCCTCTGGGCTTGGAGAGTCGTCTGAGCTATCACTTGTGGCGTAGCAAAGGCTTAATGACAGTTCGGTCTTTATTGTCCGCTCGGGTCATCGTGACCTTCCAATATTTCAAGGATATGTATGACATTCCAGACGCTGAGAAATTCCACTATCTACAAATCCGTCATCTCTTGGGATCCCTGACAAAAGAGCATGATTGGTCAACGACCACAACGGCATTTGAAACTAGCTGTCAGATGTCCCCCATAACCCAAGTCCTTATTTCTTTATTATACTTTTTCATACTAATCAACTCTAAGGCCCCTTTCACACCGGGGCGTTTTTCATGCGGTGCAGCGCTAAAAATAGCGCCTGTTCACCGCATGAAAAAATCCTGCCGCTAGCAGGATGACAAAAAAAGTCCTGCTAGCAGCATCTTTGGAGCGGGATAGGAGCGGTGTGTTCACTGCTCCTATACCGCTCCTTCCCATTGATTACAATGGGACACCGCGGTGAAACCGCGGCAATACCGCGGCAATACCGCAAAGCGCCGCTACGGCGGCGCTCTGCAGGGGGTGTTTAACCCTTTTTCGGCCGCTCGCGGGGGGTAAAACCGCACTGCGAGTGGCCGAAAACCGCGGTGAAAATGACGGTAAAGCAGCGCTAAATATAGCGCTGCTTTACCGTCACCGCGGCTCACCGCCCCAGTGTGAAAGGGGCCTAACTCGCGTGTCCCATCTTACTGCTTCAACTGGGAAAGGGACTTTGATGCCACGCAAACCCCTGAGAAATATCTTTCTGTAAGTGAAGTCTCCAGAACTGGACACAGTATTCTAAATGAGGTCTATTTAGGGGAATTAGAACCTTTAGTGATACCTTTAGTGATGCATCCTAGAGTTCTATTTGCTTTTCCCACTGCCTGGTCACACCGTTTGCTCATTTTGCAATCATCTGAAATAAGTACCCCCAAATCTTTTTCTTCTGTAGTGCTGGCTAACACTGTACCCCCCCAATGTTGTACTCTCTCAGGGGATTATTTTTCCTTAGGTGTATTATTTTACATTTAGAAATATTTAACTGCAGTCTCCACTGCTTTAACCAATCTTCCAGCAATGCCAAATCATGTTCCATATTACAGACACCTCCAGGCACGGGTCAAGTCCTGGGGAAAAAAGTGTGGGAACTCCCACCCAAGATCCACTCCCCCACCAAAAAAAATAAAAAATGATACGCTCATATGCACGAACACTTCAAAACTGGTATTTTTTTTTTTTGGTATTAATTCGTATTGTGTGTATGAAGCTTAACTGTTAGTACATAAAAAAAAAAAAAATCCTCAATAAACATAAATACTATAATTCTCTGAATAATCAGCATTTATTCAATTGTGCTTCCATGCAAATGTGAACATCATGTTCTGATCTTTATTGGGGAATTTTATTTTGTATATAGAGTGTTTATATGGTGAGTTTACACTTTACATTGAACAGAGTTTGGATAACACAGGGTTAAACGGAAAGGTCATAAATTAACTGCACATTATCTGGACAGAATGCTTGGGGAGATAGTGATGTGTTCCTGCTTAGGAGATGTATGTTAGCTCGGGGGGCTGCAAACTCTGCAGGGCTCCAACACACACTCGCTGCTATTCCAACCCTTCACATATTTCCACATAAACTTCCCTCCTGGCATTAAACTTTGCCAGGTATTGTGCTCAGCTTTCCACCCCAAACTGATGTTCCTCCCTCAGCTCACCTCTCTCCCTGCATGTCCTGTGAGCAGAATAGCTGTGCTCCTCCTCTGGGTTCTCTCATCATATGGCACTGAAGATAGAGGAGGGGGGGATTCAGCGGGACACACAGAGCAAGTATGCAGGAGACTGGGGGGGAGGATGAGGAAACAGAAAATCAGGAGGGGGCCGGCGGGGAGGAGCCCATCACGAGAGGTCTGACTAAACACAATCTCTTAGCAGCAGGGACCTGATCTACCCGTCAGCTAGCTGTGATTGACAGGTAGATCGAAGCGGAAGCTGTCATGGGGCCCCCTACTGGCAATGCCTGAATGGTCAGTCCACCCCTGGTGTGTGTCACTTACTATTGCGAGCTGTGTCGGCGGCTGCTGGTGTAGCACCTGCCACACAGCTTGCATACTTCAAAGTCTTGCAGGACACAGCTGCTAACGGGAACTGAGTTCCTGTTGTAGAAAAAGTACAGGAACTCTGTTCCCATGCGTTCCCGCAGGACTTGAGCCCTGCCTCCAGGGATATCAACCCTATTACACACCTTTGTGTCATCAGCAAAAAGACATACCTTGCCCAACAAACTTTTAGTGATATCACTTACATAGAGGTTAAATAGAACAGGACCTAGTACAGAGCCTTGTTGTACACCAATAGTGACTTGTCTCTGTTCAGAATGAACCCCATTTACAACCACACTCTGGTATATATCCTTTAGCCAACTGCATATCCACTGAACCACCCAAAGGTATAAGTCCTAGCTTGTAAAAAAAAAAAAACAATCAGATTAGTCTGACATGAACTTCCCTCAGTAAAGCCATGCTGCTTTAGGTCCAGCAAGTATTTTTAAGCGATCAACGATCCTTCTTTTCAGGAGTGATTCCATTTACTTGACTACAACCGATGTTAAACTCACTGGCCTGTAATTGCCAGCTTCTACCTTGCTGCCCTTCTTGTGAATAGGTATAATATTAGCTGCCTGCCAGCCATGGGAAGCATCTCCTTTTTAGAAGAGATTTAAAAAGATCCGTTAATGGTCCAACAACTATATCTCGAAGTTCTCTTAAGCCCCATACACACGGTCGGACTTTTTCATGGATTCTGTCCGATCGGACCATGTTGTCGAAAAATCAGACCGTGTGTATGCACCATCGGACAGTGTACGTCGAATTGTCCGACGGACAAAGTCTTATCTCCTGCTGGATAGATTTGCCGACAACCCGGTCCGATCACACCAAATTCGATCGTGTGTACGGTTGTCCGACCGGACAAAGTGCTACGCATGCTCAGATCACATTACAAGACCAAAGCTATTGGCTACTAGCCTCTACGTAGTCCCGTCGTAGGCAACAAACGTCACCACGTTCAGAATGATCGGATTTTTCGACAACTTTGTCCGACCGTGTGTACGCAAAACCAACATCGGACAAAGTACGACGGACATGATCCGACGGACCTGGTCCGTGGATTGTCCGACCGTGTGTATGGGGCTTTAGAACTCTAGGATGAATAGTATCAGGACCCATTTGCTATATTAAGGTTTCACGAGCCAATTGCTCTGCTACCTCTGTCTCCCGAAATCCTAAAAATGAACCGTCATTACTAGAATCAATATGATTCCCCAACTTGTTATTGTTAGGTAGTGAGCGACATCCTTCTGCTCCTCACAGGTGCTGTTCTTCGTCTTTCTCCCTTACAGGCATCGGGTCTCTCTCTCTCTGACCTGCTTAGAGCCTTGGAATCTCCTCCTGGGGGCTCTCTGCTAGAGGGACCTCTTTTATGGACCACTGTCCATCTTTTATAACACAGGATCAGGAGAGTCGGACCCAGAGAAAAACGCGCCCAAAAACAAAAAACTGAGAAAGCATTAACTCCTACCCTGCCAGCTGGGACAGCGCCTAACTGGCTAATTCCAAGCCCATTACAGGTTGGATCTACTGAAATTGATCGACTTTAGTACAACCAAGATGCTCATACATGGATCAAAATTTGCCGGGTTCCTGCTGAACTGACCAAATTTAGATCACTCTACAGTCGGCTTAAAATTTATATGTCAACTATAGAGAGATAAACTTTATGACAGTTTCTTATATGTCTAGGGATTCTGTGTTGAGTCCCCAGGTCTGATCAACTGCTCTTCCCATCATGAGGGCAACCACTCTGTCTGCTAAAATCCTTTAGTTTATTATATAGTAATAATTTAATAGGAGGAACTGGATACAGTAGGTGGGCAGGAACACCAAAAACTCCCAGGTGAACAGGAACAGAATTTTGGTAACATAATCTGACTGTTTGGAGCTTCCAAGACAAAAAAGAAGCCACGGGACATGGACCAGCAGACTCTACTTACAGGGGGTCCCCGACTTACGAACGCCCGACCTACGAACCTCTCCTACATACGAACCGGGTGCTGCGGGGACCCTCTGCGATTTTCCGTGGACCTTCGGCCGTTCTGCGCTTGTGCGGCCAGACGGAGCCTCGGAAAATGACGGCAAACATCGGAAATGTCTGTAATTTGACGCGCATGCGCAGAACGGCATTCGTCGGAGCATCAGAAATGTCTGTAATTGTTGGTCTGCGCATGCGCGACCGACTTACGAACATTTCCGATTTTAAGAACAGGAGGACAGTCCCTAACGAGTTCGTAACTCGGGGACCCACTGTATAAGGAAAACATTTCGCTTTTGGGTGGACTGACCCTTTAAATAAGCAAAAAAAAATTGTAATTTTGGGGGAAGTTATAATGGTGCAATAATAATTTCCAAATGTTTCCTATGTCAGCTTACATGTGAGGAGAGATTAAAAAAAAAACACATCGTCAGCAATAATATCAACCCTTGGCAAACCATTGAGCATTTTCAGATTTTGCTTATAAAACACAAACAGACACTGACCTATTGCTCCAAGTAAATCTCCTTATCCTTAAGAAGCTTTACTTCTTATTTCCTACGATCATGAAGCTTCTTACAGACGCTTTAAGTGGTGCTGAATATAACAGATACTGCAAGTGATGCACGGTTCATTGCAGAGCACATCATGTAATACTGACAGCAAGAGTCGGGTACCCATATATGATAATCCTAATGTCTGACTATGTTTATCTATGCAAAGATCAGACCTAAGCATTATCAGAGACCAGCCGCAAAAATGTGTTCATAGTCAGATTAGCTATATTTATAAAAATTGGACACATTTAGTCAGAATTTGGCCCCACAATTTGTGGTTTGAAAATATGGGGCTGCTCAGTGTGGAGATAGGCTAAAACCGAAGGGCCTGGTATGCTCTTGGAGGGGGAACCCATGCTGTTTCTTTTTAAATTTGTCGTGGAGTTCCCCTTCAAGATCATCATAGCACAAGTCACATGCCAAAGTCAGATCAGTTAAGACGGTGATCCGGCTTTGATCCGACTTCAGTGATATTCAATAGGCTGAAGTGGGTTCAAAGTCGGACCAAAGTTGTGCAGGGAGCATTTTCAAAGTCGGACCGACTTGTGTCGGACCAGTTAAGACGGCTCTCATAGGGAAACATTGATTTTCACACGTCATGCGACATGAGGTCCCAATGTCAGGGGGTTTTGTCATACAAATGTGAACCTGGCCTTAAGCCTTGTACACACAATCAGATTTTTCGATGGGAAATGTGTGATGACAGGCTGTTGGCAGAAAATCCGACTGTTTGTACGCTCCATCGGACAATTGTTGTCGGATTTTCCGTGGACAAATGTTGGATAGCAGGTTTTAAAATTTTCCACAGACAAATGTCTGTTGTCGGATTTTCTGAGCATGTGTACACTAAGGATGAGCTCCGGCGTGTTCGTATACGGCACGTGCAGAGCCTGCCAGGCAGTGAGACATTTCCCCATCTCTGCAGCGGCGCATCGGGAAAATGTCTCACTGCCTGTGATTAGCGCTCTGCAGTGTCAACTTCCTAGTGGGCTCTGCATGTGCCGTATGCGAACACGCCGGAGCTCATCCTTAGTGTACACAAGTCCATCGGACAAAAGTCCAAAGTACAAACACACATGCTGGGAAGCAAGGACGAGCCTTAAGCGGTCGATCTTGTAAACTAGCGGTCGTAATGGAGAATTAACATTGGTGACGTGGCAAATTATGAAATCTCGAAATGCAGAGCACAATTCTCTTCTTTATTTAATGGGATAATAATGAAGCTGCTTTGCTGGTGATACTGATGGAGTTATTGCAAATTATTCAAATGCCACGTACACATGATCGGAATTCTCGTCGGAAAAAACTCTGATGGTTTTTCTGACGGAATTCCGCTCAAGCTGTGTTGCCTACACACGATCACACCAAATTCCGAAGGTCAATAACACAGCGGCATAAAACACGTTCGACAGCACTATAAAAGGGAAGTTTAATGCTTCCGAGCATGCGTCGAATTGTTTCCGAGCATGCGTTGGAATTTTGAGTGTCGGAATTGCTTACACACGATCGGAAAATCCGATAGAAAGGTTTTCCGTCTGAAAAATTGAGAACAGGTTCTCAATCCAAAGTCCGTCGGAAATTCCGACAGAAAAAGACCGTTGGGCATACACACGGTCGGAAAATCCGATGAAAAGCTCCCATCGGACTGTTTCCATCGGAAATTCCGACCGTGTGTACGCCGCAAAAGGCTTTTTTTTTTTTCTAGTGATATCAAGAATAATATTATTTCGTTTTTTTTTTTTTGGTGCAAGTTACCACAACCCCATTATCCTGTAGTTTTTAAAATCAAAGATACAACTGTGTTGGTGTCCCTTGTCAATTTTACATTGTATTTTTTTAAATGTAACTGCCTACTCCAAAATTATCATTTGAAGTAAAACACATAACCAAATATTATTCTACACAATTTTTTTATTGTGCATTAAAAAAAAAAACAAATAAAATAAGACATGCTATCTGCCAATAGAACGTAACCAAAAAGTGCATTCTATGCATCCAAAAATATAGAAAATATAACAAATCAAATCTTTATTATTCAACCAAAAAATAAAATAAAAGTCTCATGCATGTGTCCTGCTTCTTAATATAGGGGGTCAGCAATGCCAAGAGTGGGTGAAAGCAGGGATTCGTCATCCGGAGATAATTCCAAAAATCATCCGGATTATTCTCCTGGAGCTCCCGCAGCAAAGGCATATGACATAATTTGTCACGATTAATAAAGCAACCAATTTTTGGTCCAAGAAATCCTCCTCCTTCTGTTCCTGGACTGGACTTGGGTCAAAGCAATAACTCCAAGGTCAATAATAAATAACACGTTATCTCCTCCGATTCTGCAACATGTCTGGTTGACGAACGGAACGGCAGAAACGAACTGAAAAGCACGAAATGAAAAGTGCGAACTGAAAAGCTTTAAATGAAAAGCGCAAATCAACACTCACCAAACTTCTACTAACACGAAATTAGCAGAAGGAGCCCAAAGGGTGCGCTAAAGAGCTGAAAAACCACGTAGTACGTCACTACGTTCGTGTTTGTTGGCCGACAATTCCTTGCCGTTTGTATGCAAGACAAAATCCAGGCACGCTGCACAATGTTGCATTGATGTGAACAAGCACTATAGAGAATAATGTAATTTCCATGGTCATTCATTGCAGTACAGCAGCAGATGCAGGGGATATCGCACTAGTGTGAATAAGGGCCTAAAAAGACTCTAGCGGCCTCTAAAAAATTTCACCCAAAGTTCTCTCAAAGAAATCAGCTGTTCTGTTTAAAATTCCACTTTATGCACTGACATACCACCTTAGACCCAGTCTGTCTGGACAGCATGGTCACCTGCTGACTTGGCACTATCCACATGCAGCTAAAAGTGATTGTAAAATCTCTTTTTTTTTTTTTCTATTAAAATAACAAACATGGGGTCACGGCACCAATGTAGTGATATAATATGTATTTCGTAGAATAAGTATTGTCCCGCAGCAAACCCAATTCTCCAGAGAGACACACTTAATTGACTTCTAAAACAGAACAGTCTTGCAGATGACAAAATCCAACAGGGTATAATCATGACAGCGAATATTTCTCCTAGACCTGAGCCTTCATAATCACAAAACCCTCCCTGAGACAGTTTTAGACTAGAATGCCAGCCCGAATGTCTTCTCAAATACTGGTCTGACACTGGGGGGGGGGGGGGGCTGCTAAGTCAACCAAATGTTTACCATGAATACCCCCTCGAGTCTAATTACCATCAATAAATACTTCCTTTGAAATGTTCCTCACACACCTAGGTAGAATTGCATAAGATTTACACATCAAAGGGTCTTCAGCTGTCCCTTTGATATGTTTAAATTCAGTTGGGTTTGACAACTCAACTGAATTTCTGGTCAATATCTTACTTTAATACAATATCCTGCATAACTTGGCATTAACACATTACAACAATACTTACCCAGAGCTGCAGTTCGGCTTCTCTATCTCCTGATTTGCTGAGTTTAACAGCAAAACAGCATTGTCGGATGGCCGATGCATTTGTGGACATCCCTGGACAGAGATGGGGCTCAGGTAACTATTAGAGAGGCTGAGAGGGGCTGCTGCACCCAGAAGGCTTTTTATCTTAATGCATAGAATAGAATGCATTAAGATAAAAAAAAAACGTTCTGGCTTTACAACCACTTTAACTCTTCCAAAAGACACAGACGTTGAATCCAACACAATTTTACTTCAACTAATTGCAGTACAGAGGATGTTTTTCCAGTCCTTTGAAGTGTAAGAAGGTAAGAAGACAATGGATATCCCAAGTCCTGTCTCTGTGTGTTGGCTAAATTGTTGGTGCACCTTCCTTGTAATGCTGGGACTCGGGTTCAAGACTTACCAGGGATGGGCTTGCAGGGTGGTGTACATGGCTTCCTGAAAACATGGTAACGCCCTGTCTCAGTACTCCTCTCAAGAGCCCTGAGGCAAGCCAGGGGCCATATACTTGTAAGGAGTTACAGTGCCTTACAAAAGTATTCACCCCCTTGGCATTTTTCGTGTTTTGTTGCCTCACAACCTGGAATTAACATGGATTGTTTGAGGATTTGCATCATTTAATTTACAGAACATGCCCACAACTTTGAAGATGTTTTTTTTTTTTTTATTGTGAAGCAAACAACAAATAGGACAAAATAGCAGAAAAAGTCAATGTGCATAACTATTCACCCCCCTAAAGTCAATACTTTGTAGAGCCACCTTTTGTGGCTATCACAGTTCCAACAGATTTTCTATTGAATTGAGGTCTGGGCTTTGACTAGGCCATTCCAACACATTTACATGTTTCCCCTTAAACCACTCGTGTTGCTTTAGAAGTGTGTTTGGGGTCATTGTCCCGCTGGAAGGTGAACCTCCATTCTAGCCTTAAATCACACACAGAGTGGTACAGGTTTTGCTCAAGCATATCCCTGTATTTAGCACCATCCATCTTTCCCTCAACTCTGACCAGTTTCCCAGTCCCGACTGCTGAAAAACTTCCCCGCAGCATGATGCTGCCACCACCATGTTTCACAGTGGGGATGGTGTTCTTTGGGTGATGTGATGTGTTGGGTTTGCGCCAGACATAGCATTTTCTTTGATGGCCAAAAAGTTCAATTTTAGCCTCATCAGACCAAAGCACCTTCCTCCATACATTTTGGGAGTCTCCCACATGACTTTTCGCAAACTCATAACGTGCGATTTTGTTTTTTGCTGAAAATAATGGCTTTCTTTTGGCCACTCTGCCATAAAGCCCAACTCTATGGAGCGTACGGCTTATTGTCGTCCTATGTACAGATACTCCAGTCTCTGCTGTGGAACTCTGCAGCTCCTCCGGGGTTACCATAGGTCTTTGTGCTGCCTCTCTGATTAATGCCCTCCTTGCCCAGTCCGTGAGTTTTGGTGTGCGGCCGTCTCTTGGCAGGTTTGCTGTTGTGCCATGTTCTTTCCATTTGGTTATGATAGATTTGATGGTGCTCCTATGGATCATCAAAGATTTGGATAATTTTTTTTTATACCCTAACCCTGACTTGTACTTCTGATCAACATTGTCCCTTACTTGTTTGAAGAGTTCCTTGGTCTTCATGGCAGTGTTTGGTTAGTGGTGCCTCTTGCTTAGGTGTTGCAGCCTCTGGGGCCTTTCAAAAAGGTGTGTATATGTAATGACAGATCATGTGACACTTAGATTGCACACAGGTGGACATTATTTCACAAATTATGTGACTTCTGAAGGTAATTGGTTGCACCAGAGCTTTTTGTGGGCTTCATAACAAAGGGGGTGAATACATACGCACATGCCAATTATCAGTTTTCAATTTCTGAAAAATTGTTTTATGTATATATTTTTCTAATTTTACTTCACCAACTTAGACTATTGTGTTCTGATCCATCACATATAATTCAGATTAAAAAAAACATTGAACTAAAGGCTGTAATGTAACAAAATAGATAAAAAGCCAAGAGGGGTGAATACTTTTGCAAGGCACTGTACTGTATGTATAGATCAATGTACATGAAGAGTGGATGTCACTCTGGAGGAGTAACTGCATTTATATGTGATGCTGAGTCTCCATGAATGAAAGAACTGCATATGAGTGAATGAAAGGGGCAGGCCAGGGATAGTAAGACAGGGGAGGAAAGGACTAGAGCAGACTTTTTCATCCATTTTAGCCCAAAGGAACACTGGAAATAATTTTTAAGTCTCAAGGAACCCCAGTTAAGACATCGAGGGCATTGGGAAAATGCCCCTTACATTGGTGATCAGTGAGAAGAATGTTCCCCTTTACAGGTGTGGTCGGATCACCAACCCTGCAGGCATACTGATAGCTCTGCCAAGTGGCATTGGACCTGGAAATATGTAGACACCAACAGATGCAAAGTCAATTAGCAACAGGTCAAGGAACCCCTAGCAACCTCTTGAGGAACCGTAGTTGAGAATGGCTGGACTAGATGATGCTGGATGTCCTGTAGCCAGATAATGAGGCTCCATCTGACTTGCTGCAGCTTCTGATGCACATTGTGAGAAGCTCACAGCGTTCAGTGAATTTAGAGTAAGCTATTTCATTACAGGAGAGGAGCCTGTACAATTGTGCAAGATGAAAGGTAGAGCTGGAGATCAACTTTAAATATTTCCCACTCTGTTTAGGTGGGTCTTCTTCAACAATCCAGAAATATACCGGTAGGTTCATTGGCCTTATGGTGTGTAAAAGTGTGGCACACAAACTCAATTGCAAGCATCTTTTCTGGAAAGCAACCTATGTATGGTCCTGAAATCTGCATACATAGTATTATGTGGATGGTAACCTATATGAAATATGGAACAGTAAATACAGGGATGCAGTAGGGATTTCAGATTGAAAGCTCCTTGGGGAAGTGACTCATATGAACGGTACTCTGTAAAGTGTGCTCTATCTTAGGGGTCTCCAAACTTTCCAAACAAAGGGCCAGTTTACTGGTCTTCAGACTTTTGGGGGGCGGGACTATGGCCTTTAGGAGTAGAAAAGGTCCCCAATGTCAGTGGAAAAAAGCAATGCCCCATCTTGGGTGTCTGTGGGGGAACTGTGCCTTATCATTGAAGTCATTGGGAGGAATGGTGCCCCTTCATTGGGGTCAGCTAAGAAAAAATCCCCTAAGGTTGGGACTTTAAATAGAACACCACTCTCACAAGATTTTAATAAATCATATTATAAATGTTTTATTAGTAAAAAAGATATAAAAAATCCTCCAAAGATGTTTAGCAGCAGGATGCACGATATACAATATGCATGACAATATACATATACATACAAAAAGAAATTATACAGAAAATAACATAATAATACAGAACAACATTACAGAAATCACAGATACGGTACTAATACTCTCCCGGAGGTGTGAGTCCCCCGTATATGGGAACCTTCGTCAGGAGTGGGGAGTGAGATTTATATCGGAGAAGTACCTGTCGCTCACATTGGAGGCGAAATTCAATGATGGGTGATCCTGCGTACGGACTTTATGTAGTAACGACCCGGTATATAGGTCACATGTGTCCTTGGGGAAATCCTCATCCCCGAGAGTTAATATCTCGGATAGGTGAAAAGCGGTCCCAATAGTGGGCACCCAAAACCCCGTCCTTTGTGGAATGTCCCACGTTCCTCTGTGCCGTACTGATCCGACCTTAGGTGTTCCTCTGCTGCCCATTGGGGTCAGTGAGGGGGGGAGATTATACCCAATTGTTGGTATCAGTGGATCAAATAGTGCCCCAAGGACCATATAAAAGCAAGCAAATGGCGGCATCTGGCTCCCCTCGGGCCACAGTTTGGAGACCACTGCTCTATATCTACTGGAAAGAAAAAAATAAATAGAAGCCTAATTCATTAAGACATAAAGATTGTTATTTAAAAAGAAAGGTCAGCAATGGTAACCTACAAAGTTTCAAAACAGGTGCATTTAAAGAAACTGAAGATTTAATGTGGTCACACAATTTAAATGCCATAAATGGTTTAATAGTCTGGCATTTTAATATGATTTTCATCTGTTAACATGGATTTGGATTATTTGTGCCCTTCTCCGTGTAGTCTTCGCCACCATGAGGGATTTGCGAAAGAGTGGCAAGCTGGAGGAAGAAGCTGGAGAGCATCTCAATAAAACACTGGAGATCAGACAGCTGGACGTGACCAGTGAAGACTCTGTTAAGAAGTGTCTGGCTGCCCTGCCTGGTCAGACGGTGGACATTCTAGGTACGGGCTCTGTCTATGTGTAAAATCGGGTACCCACAGGTACCACCTTGTTATAGGAAGCACCATCCATAATCACAATTTTAGGGTTACAGGGAATATTTAACAAGACCAATGCAGAGTATATCAGGTAGGAGTCATAACAGATCTAACTGTGAGACACTGTCACATTGCCAATGCAGCCCCCTCCCCAAATTCCCATACTAACCTTGCCAGTGCTGCCCTGTTGCTTCTTGTTCTTGCACACTTGGCAGCTGGGCACTTTTGAGCATGGCAAAGCATGTGACCTCCTCCCCAGTGAAATTACTTGGCTTTACAACCCAACTGTTGGCCTAAGTAATTTCACATAATCAAGGGAGTGATGTTATTGCCCCACCCCCCATCCCCCGCCCCCCATAGTCACTCACCTCAGTGGTTTTAGTACTGCCTGTATCTGTGGAAGGGGCAGCAAGGGAACACTGGAAAGGTGAGTATAAGTTGCTTGGGTGGATGGCAGGGGAGAGTGGGGACACGTTGGATGACTCCAGCCGCCATTGTGCTCTTGCTGGGCATCCAATGCTTTTAAGGAGGGGTGGGCTCCCTCCAGGCAAACCTGCCCTTAATTTATCCACTGCTATATGTGCTCCAACGTGGAGACTCTGAAGTCTATAGAGTGTGGACCGCAGTACACAGAGGAGCCTTGACGTAGGTACTGCGGCTTCCACATATATTTTGCAAATGTGTGCAAATAAAATCTCTGTTTTTAATGGGAATTTTAAGACAGGGACAATTTTATATTTTTTTTTTGGGGGGGCGGAGGTTGCAGGCTAGCTGGTAAGTGTGTGGGAAATTTTTGTCTGTTTGTGCGGTGCATTTGCAGAGATATCATCAGTTTTCCCTACATGGGCAAGGTGACAGTGTCTCCATAAAACTCAATAGTGTAAGCAGTAATTTTGAGTGTGCAGGGGGCAAGTGGGACTGATGGCAATCTGGTCCACTTCTCTCACAATCTTAGGCACACTACTGTGGAAGAGGGGTTTTACATAGGGCTGCATAAATAATAATACTTGCCCTCCAAAAGATTCACCCCCCTTCATGACCAGGCCTAACAGTACTTGGTGTGTTTACTGTGAGGTGCTTTTAGTAAGGGAAACAAAAACCAGCACATCCTCGCTGACAGGACAGAGCTCTGTATTATTTACAGATTTCTGTCCTGTCTATCTCCACTTCCTCAGTGAGTGCTGGCGGTCATCCATTGGTCGGCACCCACTGATTGGCTTGTGCTCTGTCTAATCACGCCATGCCCCTCGTACGTGGAAGTGCTGGAGCACGTATTAGGTATGTGCTCCAGCACAGGAGAGCCACTCTGCCACCCTACTCATTAGTGAGGCAGTCAGTAAGTGGTTGATACTTAACTTTTTAGAAAGTCTGACTTCATAAAACAAAAATGAACCACTAGTGGGGTCACTAGCAGGAGGGAGGAGGTCCTAATTCCCCTATATAAATCCTTAAAGAGTCCTCATTTAGAATACTGTGTCCAGTTTTGGAGACCTTGAGCATTGTATAACAGATGTACCATCCGTCCCATAACTGCCGGACCAACCCATACTCCAACCCCCATAACATTGCCCATTAATGGAGTAATTTTGGCTGTAGCAGCCTCTTTTATTAACAAAATAAATTTAAATTAACATAAACATTAATTAACAATTAACATTAAATTAACATAACCGTAAAACATCTGGTGCCAAAAACCCATCAGTTAATACTAGCGTTGGTCTTTGCAGGAACCCCAAAATGCCATATGTTTAATAATACCCTGCGTTACCTTTTATATATTATAATAGGCCTTTAGCCAACATACTGGCTCAGAGACAACCCACTGATGGCAGTGCACCCGTTAACCAACTTCCAGCTAAACCACCGTTGACTGGAATACCACCAGCGGGACACATACCACTGATGGGTCCCGAACTCTTCCTTATCCGAGGTGTCTTTATTCACCCGCAAAGACCAACACCCACCAACTGCCACGACATCCTGACGTCATACCATTCTGTGGAAAAAAAACATACAGTGGCTTGCGAAAGTATTCGGCCCCCTTGAACTTTTCAACCTTTTGCCACATTTCAGGCTTCAAACATAAAGATATAACATTTTTATTTTTTGTGATGAATCACCAACAAGTGGGACACAATTGTGAAGTGGAACGAAATCTTTTGGATTTTTGAAACTTTTTTAACTAATAAAAAAAATGAAAAGTGGGGCGTGCAAAATTATTCGGCCCCCTTGCGTTAATACTTTGTAGAGCCACCTTTTGCTGCGATTACTTCTGCAAGTCGCTTGGGGTATGTCTATCAGTTTTGCATATCGAGAGACTGAAATTCTTGCCCATTCTTCCTTGCAAAACAGCTCGAGCTCAGTGAGGTTGGATGGAGAGCGTTTGTGAACAGTTTTCAGCTCTTTCCACAGATTCTCGATTGGATTCAGGTCTGGACTTTGACTTGGCCATTCTAACACCTGGATACGTTTATTTGTGAACCATTCCTTTGTAGATTTTGCTGTATGTTTGGGATCATTGTCCTGTTGGAAGATAAATCTCCGTCCCACTTTCAGGTCTTTTGCAGACTCCAACAGGTTTTCATCCAGAATGGTCCTGTATTTGGCTGCATCCATCTTCCCCTCAATTTTAACCATCTTCCCTGTCCCTGCTGAAGAAAAGCAGGCCCAAACCATGATGCTGCCACCACCATGTTTGACAGTGGGGATGGTGTGTTGAGGGTGATGAGCTGTGTTGCTTTTATGCCAAACATATCGTTTTGCATTGTGGCCAAAAAGTTTGATTTTGGTTTCATCGGACCAGAGCACCTTCTTCCACATGTTTGGTGTGTCTCCCAGGTGGCTTGTGGCAAACTTTAGACGAGACTTTTTATGGATATCTTTGAGAAATGGCTTTCTTCTTGCCACTCTTCCATAAAGGCCAGATTTGTGCAGTGTACGACTGATTGTTGTCCTATGGACAGACTCTCCCACCTCAGCTGTAGTTCTCTGCAGTTCATCCAGAGTGATCATGGGCCTCTTGGCTGCATCTCTGATCAGTCTTCTCCTTGTCTGAGCTGAAAGTTTAGAGGGACAGCCAGGTCTTGGTAGATTTGCAGTGGTCTGATACTCCTTCCATTTCAAAATGATCGCTTGCACAGTGCTCCTTGGGATGTTTAAAGCTTGGGAAATCTTTTTGTATCCAAATCCATCAGTCATTTAGGACAACATTGGATCATTCAGAGATCCTCGCTGAACTTCTGGAGTGAGTTTGCTGCACTGAAAGTAAAGGGGCCGAATAATTTTGCACGCACCACTTTTCAGTTTTTTATTTGCTAAAAAAGTTTAAAATATCCAATAGATTTCGTTTCACTTCACAATTGTGTCCCACTTGTTGGTGATTCTTCACAAAAAATTAAAATTTTATATCTTTATGTTTGAAGCCGGAAATGTGGCAAAAGGTTAAAGTTCAAGGGGGCCGAATACTTTCGCAAGCCACTGTATCTAACAAAGAAACAAAAACAACAGGGAGGGTGGGTGGTAAGCTTGTTCCTGCACGCTGTAGTGATGCTGGGGAGGGGCCAGCTCCTTTTAACTAACTATGTCCCCTCCTCCCCCAGGCTCCCCCAATCAGGCGAGCCCTCTCATTTTTACAGTACCCTGTAAAAAGATGTTGATAAGAGAGAACGAGTCCAGAGATGGGTAACAAGAATGGCGAAAGGTCTGGGGGATAAAACATATTAGGAGACACTTCAGGAGCTAAGATCAAGAACATGGCGACATGACCTCAAACCAGCAGCAGGAGAATTTAAAACTAATCTTAGCAAGTAATATTTTACAGAAAGAGTAGTTGATGCTTGGAACAGACTTCAACCAGTGAGTCAGTCAATAGTAAGTGGATTCAAACATGCTTGAGACAAACATAGATCTATACTCAGACAAAAAAAAGTAAAAAAAAAAAAAACACATGAAAAAAAAAATGGAGCAGATTCAATGCTTGGTCTTTTTTCTGCAGTCACTATGTCTCTATACAAATAAGGGTACGATAAGATTTAATGTGTAGGAGAAGCTGCTAGAGCTAGAAGCTACTAGAAGCTACTGACCACTAGAGGGGACATTTCCATCAATAACAGCACAATACTATTGTTCACTTTCTCTCTGCATTTAGCTTTGTAATTCTATGTGTTCTATTTTTTATAAATGTTATTTTCGTTCTTCTGTTTCATTTTCTGTAAATACATAATATCTCATTACAGTGAACAACGCTGGTATTGGACACATTGGACCCCTTGAAAGCCATTCCATGGATGATATGAGGAAGATCTTTGAGACAAACTTTTTTGGGGTTGTCTACTTGGTCAAAGAGCTTCTACCATCCATGAAGAAGCGTGGAAGCGGCCATATTGTGGTGATCAGCAGTGTTTTGGGGCTACAAGGTGGGACATAGATATATTGATGTAACAAGTAATAACCCTAATCCAAGCAGTTCCTTCATGGGGCAACTCACTTAAAGTGGTTGTTAAGGCATTATTATAAGACTATGCCAGCCTCTCTATTAATGGCTGGCATAGCACAATGTGTAAGTTGTGTTTAAAAACGAGCGCTGTAAATACTGAATATCAGCTGTCTTCAGGCTGGTCACATCACTCGTGGCCGAAATCAGAGGGAGATCACGTGGCCGCTCGTCTCCTCCGCAGAAGCCACCCATCGGAGCTGGAAAGTGGCCGCGAGTCACGTGACCAGACTGAAGACAGATGATATTCAGTATTTACAGCGCTCATTTTTAAATACAACTGTAGCGATACCCCCAGTTAAGAGGGCCGCAAGTTTGTTTTGGGTCCCTGAGTACAGCTCCACCAACCCCCCGGCAATCTGCTCTACCCGCTCTGGCACAGTTAATCAACAGGTGTATGTGTATGCACATATAAATATCACTTATACTTTACTGTAATGGACTTAAACTCACAGGAAAACTGCTGACTGAAATAACTGTGTTTACTTTGGCAGTATGAAAAGAAATAGTAACATGCATCAAACATTTGACTTACAACACATTAGCAGGTCCCTGCAATATGCACTTTAACATGTACACATATGTGTATCAGGATAGCAATGGGGAACGGAGCGCCACGTGTAGCGACCGTCTGCTATACACCTCTGAGGTGCAACAAATCTAACTGCGACTATCTAATGGATCAGGCCTGATCCCTAACAATAGAGCTCAGTCCTTGGGGAACCCCAGTATTCTTCACCGGCACAAGAACTGTAGAGGTGGTGCACATGTAGCTTTAAATGGTGTGTGTTTGTAATCCACAAGCAAGAACAATCTTCTGCTCTGAGGTAAATTAGCCTTGGCAGTTCAATAGGCATAATGCGAAATACAATACAAGATGAGCTTTCCAGCTCGCTCACCACTCCGGATACCGTCCTCAGCTCCGGGACCTTCACTGGCGGCGTCCGGCCTCGTCTGTCACAGCCCCTGCATTCCGGTCCTCTCTCTGACCGACCGTTTGTGGGCAAAAGTCTCCGCTCTGCTGCTGCTGACACTGAGGGGTGAGAGTCTCTCTCTGTCTGCTGCAAGGCCCAGGCTTCAGGCCTTCAGCAGTCCCGGTCCGCACAGGTGTCTCCTCTCTCAGTGATCCCTGCGTCACCAGCCCAGTCACAAGAGGAAGAGGCGGTCCTTCCTCTTCCCTTTTATCACCTCCCCCATCAGCCTCTCGGGCGGAAACAACCATCCTCCCGGGAGCCTGGGGAATTATGGGAACTGTAGTCTTCTCCCCTAAAAGGGGAACGACCCCGCTACACAACTTACACTTTGTGCTATGTCAGCCTCTAATAGAGAGGCTGGCAGTGACAAATTTAATATTTTAATATTACAATAATAGCGGCGGTGGGGGGGGCGGGGCCGGGCCAGAGACAAGCAGAGAGTGCACTGACAGAAAGGAAGGAGGGGGTGAGGGAGGAGAGAGGAGAGCAGAGAGCAGGCAGCCTATCATGGAGGGAGGCTTTTTTGACCACGTGATCAGGGCGGAGCTGCCTTGGTTATCGTGGTCTGTTTGGAGAGGCCATACAGGAAGTGGCAGGTTTAGGGTTTTTTTGTAGTTTAGAGGGGGGCAGATTACATAGCACAAGTGCTGTGCTGTGTAATCTGCTTTAAGGGACCAGAATCTACTTTTTTGGGGGGGTTTATGTCCCAACTTAAAACACTTGTGTAAACAGACTCTGATGCAAGCACACTCTGATGGCCACTAGATGGTGCTTTGATCATAGAAAATAGTTCTATAACACAGAATTCATCAAGTTTCGTTGTATCTGAGTGGATCACATTTGTTCAGCGAACTGTATATCAGTGGCATCAGTGGCACTGGTCGATATGGGGGGTGGGGGGTGCGGCCCGCACTGGGTGACACCCGCCAGAGGGGTGACACCAGGGCCGCAGCTTTACAGTGCACTATATTGCTTGCACCTGCAGCCAAGCGGTGCGAGCAGGACACATAGCCGGGCGGGGAAGGCTACCTATAACATTCCCCAGTCGGTGAACCCTCGGGGATCTCCAATATCTCCTTCAGGCGGGGTTTGTGGGCAGAGCTGGGGGTGTGGCTGCCTCTTGCACTCCTCCCACAGACTTCTTTTCTCTAGCTGATCCCACGGCTGAAGGAGGAGAAAGAGGCGAGGAAACAGCAGTCTCAAGTGTCTTCATCTGCAGCTATGCTGTAAGGTACTGCAAACTGTCACTGCATAGATCCCTAACCTGCCCTATGCCACCCCAAACTGCCCTACTGCTGTACATAGACCACTTTAGGCTGGTACACACGGGCCAAAGATCGGCCGGTTCAACAGAAACTGGTCAACATCCGGCCAGTGTGTACGGCAAAAAAGAAATAAAAAAAAAAATTTGTTCATCGAACAGTACATCGGTGGCGTCGCTATGAGGGCGGGAGTGCGGTTCGCACTGGGTGACACCCGCCAAAGGGGTGACACCGGGGCCGCCACTTTACAGTGCACTATATTGCGTGCACTTGCAGATCTGCAGCGGAGCGGTGCGAGCAGGACACGTAGCCGTGCGAGGGAGGCTACTTATAAAATTCCCCAGTCAGTGAACCCTCAGGGATCTCCAATATCTCCTTTAGCTGGGGTTTGTGGGCAGAGCTGGGGGTGTGGCTGCTTCCTGCACTCCTCCCACAGACTTCTTTTCTCTAGCTGATCCCGTGGAGGAGGAGAAAGAAGCGAAGACACAGCAGTCTCAAGTGTCTTCATCTGCAGCTATGCTGTAATGTACTGCAAACTGTCACTGCATAGATCCCTAACCTGCACTGTACCACCCCAAACTGTCCAACATTACCCTAACCTGCCCTATACCACCCCAAATTGTCCTATAACTCCCCAACCTGCCCTATACCCCCAAAACTGCCCTATACATCACTAACCTGCCTTATACCACCCCAAACTGCCCTATACCTCACTTACCTGCCTTATACCACCCCAAACTGCCCTATACCACCCCAACCTGCCCTATACCACCCTAACCTGCCCTATATCGCTTCAAACTGCCCTATATCACCCTAACCTACCCTATACCAACCCAACCTGCCCTATACCACCCTAACCTGCCCTATACCACCCTATACTACCCTAACCTACCACTACACCACCCTAGCCTGTCACTATACCACCCTATACTATCCTAACCTTTTCATCATTTACAGGGCCTGGTTTGGGGTGCTCCCTGTGACCGTGCACTGCCTGCAGGGCGCTGGGCAGGATACACGTGGGTGGGTGGGTGACAATATGTTTTACCTCACCAGGTGACACCAACCCTAGTGATGCCACTGCTGTACGTAGACCACTTTAGGCTGGTACACACGGGCCAAAGATCGGCCAGTTCAACAGAAACTGGTCAACATTCGGCCAGTGTGCACGGCAAAAAATAAATCAAAAACACCTAAGCGCAATCACTATCAAGGAGAGTGTGAATATGAACAAAATTAAATAAACTAACACTTCAGTAACTTCACCAATCATCACAAAATTTCCAAAGGTATTTTTACCTATACATTATATATATAGGTGTGTGTTTAAAGGTTTTCTTTGGAAATTTGTCACATTACAAAGTATTATTTTTCCATCGGATATATATATATAGTGTCATAAATATGATCTCCTGTGATGTAAATGATATTTCAACAATAAAAAAAATCATCAAATGAAAATCCAATGTGTCTGTGTATTCACATTATACGTAACTCGAAAAACTTGAATGTTTATTATAGTAAAATGTGCAGAAGAGGTTTTGTTGAAGAAATTTTGGCAAAATTTTTTATGAACATTCAAGTTATCTGAGTTACGTATAATGTGAATACAGTAAACGGACACATTCGATTTTTATTTGATGATTTTTTATTGTTGAAATATAGTACTGCACAGCACTGATCTAATCCATTTTATTGACAGTGTGTACAGCAGCTTGCTTAGATGCTGGTTTTTGACCGGCTTCTGTCAAACGAGCATGCTGGAAAACTAGCATCCGATAAGCGCTGGCAGCCAATGGCTGTCAGCACTGATCAGTGTCTTCTAGCTGGGGGGGGGGGGGGGGGGTCAGTTCTCCTGTGAGAACACAAAAGCACAATGGGGAGATTGCTGCACTAACATCGCTTGTACATCGCTGTAAGTCTGTAACTTATAGTGTGTATCCTGCCTTAGTTTTACTTTAATGATTAAAGGAGATGTACAGCCAAAGCTCGTTTGGCTGTACTTCTCTTGTGGATCACAGGAGCTCAGTTTGTCCTGCACTCTGGTGACCAGTTTTCAGCAGACAGAAGGCTGAAGGCCGCTGTCGGTTGACATTACAGAGCAGGTCCAGGCTCGGGCAAGATCGTGACAATGAAGACAGAATCCGCCCACATGCCTGGACCGGGACTCGGTTTATCCTCTCAGCAAGCCGCTCCTGCCCCCTCCACAGCTCAGCGCTCCAGTGAGCGCAGGGGGGCAGAGAAGACAGCAGTGACTGACAGTCACCAGCTCTCTGCTCAGGGAGCTGTGAGAACCGAGCGATCAGCGGTGTTTGATCGCTTGGTTCTCAGCCTTAGATTTGGACCGATGCTGCATCCACCTAGGTAAGTATGATTCTGAAAAAAAAAAACATACTTTTTTTTTTAAAGACAAATGTAATTTCTAGATAACTTATTCTCTAACAGATTTTGTAGTAATAGTTGTTCAGCTAGCATACTAATAGTACTGCTTGACTTGAATTTTTGGTGTCTTTGTCACACTGGGAAGAATTCCCTTCATATCCTGCCCGGAAAATGTAGCAGGAAGTCAAAGAAAATGTCTACAAAGTAAGCAGAGTTCCCCTCTTAGACAGTTGTCATCAGAACAAGTGCCCCCATTGGAAGATTTCCACTTACCTCTTGTTCTGGTGTCAATTGCAAAATTTTGGGTTTCACATACTTTTTTGTACTGGTTTTTGTACTGGTGACAATGGTCACTGGGACAAACAAAGATGGCAAATCTACCCAGCAAAGAAACAAATAGTAATACAAGCTTGAGAGAGGTTCTAAACCAGGGGTCAGCAACCCTTTCCACATCAAGTGCCATATTTACAAGCATCGCACATCCAACATGCCATTGAAAACAACATGCCCAAGTCTTAGTAAAGATGGCCATATGACCATCTATTTGACCCCAATAACCATTAGAAAATCGAACATAAGTTCCTAAAATAGAAATTAAAAAAAAAAAAATTCACTAGTGTATGGTCAATTTTTTAAATTTTGTATTCATAGTTGTACTACTAATGACAAGGTTAAATTAAAATAAATTGTAAAAAATGCTACAGCATCACATAAAGATCACATATCAGTCCTAATTTCTGCACCTTCAAACCTCATAACAGCCCCAATTTCTGCACCTTCACACACCAGATCAGCCACGATTTCTGTACCTTCAGACATGAGATCATTCCCAATATCAGCGCGTTCAGATCTCAGATTAGGCCCAATATCTGCACCTTTATATTTCAAATCAACCCCAATTTTATCACTTTCAGACCTTAGATTAGCCCCAATTCCTGCATCTTCAGACTTCAGAACAGCCCTAATTCCTGCACTTTCAGACTTCAGAACAGCCCTAATTCCTGCACTTTCAGACCTCAGATCGGCCCCAATTTCTGCACCTTTAGACCTCAGGTCAGACCCAATGCACGCATGCATTGCAGACCTCAGATTGGCAATAATGCATGCATTTACCTTAGACCTCAGATCAGCAGCAATGTACTCATGCACTTCAGACCTCAAATCAGCCCCAATAGGCATGGCACTTCACATAGCCAAGAAGTTGGTTGCCTGTTACACAAAGCTTCCATCCTGATCAGAAGTATTTTTACTAGGAGCCAAAGGACTATAATCTATATTCCAAGTAACAGGCTGGAGAAGCAGGAGTAGCATGTGGAACTGTAGATTGCTCACCCACACTATAGCTCGTGTAACAGAACAAGACTCTGTCACTGTGAGAAGATAGGAAAATGTGACTAATGCCGCGTACACACGGTCGGAATTCTCGTCGGAAAAAGCTCTGATGGTTTTCCCGTCGGAACTCCGACGGAATTTTGCTCAAATTGTCTTGCCTACACAAAGTCACACCAAATTCCGACGGTCAATAACACCATGGCATACAACGCGTTCGACTGCACTATAAAAGGGAAGTTTAATGCTTCTGAGCATGCGTTGAATTGTTTCCGAGCATGCGTCTGAATTTTGCATGTCGGAATTGCATACACACGATTGGAAAATCCGATAGAAAGGTTTTCCGTCGGAAAAATTAAGAATAGGTTCTCAATCCAAAGTCCGTCGGAAATTCCGACAGAAAAAGACCGATGGGCATACACACGGTCGGAAAATCCGATGAAAAGCTCCTATCGGACTGTTTCCATCGGAAATTCCGACCGTGTGTACGCGGCATTAGGATTCTCATTTTGGGTAAATGAAATGTTCCAGACTGAACAGAGAATTGTGTGTATTTGTCTTTCTCTGGATTCTACAGCTCTAGATCGGAACATTTAATCCTGTGTCCAGATTTTGCTAGACACTGGCAACCTGGCACACAAGTGTGTAGTGTCGTTATATACTCAGATCTGAGGATAGCTCAGGGCTCCCAGTTTGGAGACCACTCTCAGTGAGGGAGAAGGAAGGTCTCATCAAGGGGGTCAAAGGGTAGGGTTGCCACCTCATCCTTTTAAACCCGAACACATATTAATTACACAGGTTCTGTGGCTGATTAAGGTGATAATTAAACTCACTTGGTGCCTTATCTGCATTTAATTAGCCTCAGAACCTGTGTAATTCAAAGGTGTTCGGGCTTAAAGGGATGAGGTGGAAACCCTATCAGAGGGCCCAGCCTTTAGCCAAGAGACAAAGGGTCTCCGTTCCAGGAGTAAGGTCTGCTCCTATTGGATTGTTAGGAGAACCCCAATCCATAGGCCAGAGGTGGGCCATGCAGCAGGGTTCTGGGACTAAAGGCTAGAGAACCAAGTACCCAAGAGGGTTGGACAACACAGTCTGATAGATTGGTAAGAGGTACACCGTGGTACTACATTTGAACGAGCTTATCAGCCAGGTGGTTCGGCATTTTCCAATATATATATTCTGCTGAAGCTAAAAAGGTCCCCTGCGTGGGAAGTCATTCTTTTGTGAACTTTTGCTTTCTTTTAAAGAAAAGTCCCTTAAAGGAGAAGCTTTGGCTGTACTTCTCCTGTGGATCTTCTCCTTCTCAGTACTTCTCCTTCTCAGTTCGTTCTGCACTCCTGTGACCCATTTTCAGCAGACAGCGGGCTGAAGCCTACTGTCGGCTGAAGTCAGAGAGCTGATACAGGCTTGGGCAAGATCGTGACAATGAAGTGGGGAACCTCCCACATGCATGGACTGGCACCTGGCTCAGACTCTCAGCGAGCCACTGAGAACCTAACCCGGCCACTCCCACCACTTCTCCCCTTCCCCCAGTGAGCAAGGAGGGAGGGGGCATAGCAGACAGCTGGTGACTAATAGTCACCAGCTTTCTGTTTAGGGAGCCCTGAGAACCGAGCGATCTGTGGTGTTTGATCGCTCAGTTCTCAGTGTTAGAGGTGCCGGGGGACAGGTGCAGCATCAGACCGATACTGCATCCACCTAGCTAAGTATGATTCAGACAAAAAATATATACTTCTCTTGTAAAAATAGTTCTTGTCTGCTTCGGACTCACTGTATAAACACATCTACCACGAGAGCTAACTACCCCATGTCACACTGAATATATGGGTGCATGTAAGTAATAAGAAGGATTGCACATATCACACATATTTCACAGTTACCTTGCTGCTGACATCCCCTTACTTCCTCCAAGCTTGAGCGGCAGCAGGTCTTTCTTATTACCACTGCTGCCTATAGCTGAGTCACCCTGCTCCTATCTAAGCAGAATACACACAAACAAGGCACAGAAGCAAGTAAGAGCCATTTTGTAGAAGCCAAGACACTGGTAAAGTAGAGAATAGGCTATAACAAGATGGTCCCTTCAGTTTGTCCGTCTGGCTTGCTTCCTTATCATAGTGTGGCAACGTCATCAGTCGCCAGCTGTTTTCACTGATGTCAGTAAGGTTTGTAAGGGAGCTGTAAATTACAGTCAATGCCTTTGTGTGCCAGCAGAGGAGGCATCGTGTGCCCACCCTGGCAGGTGTGCCAGGGGTTGCTGTTCCCTGTTCTAAACCTTCCCTACTATATCCAAAATAATAATAAATAATACAAATAAAAGGTATAAAAATAAAAGGTTTGTCTATATATACACTTTCCCTAATTCCTCTAAAAAGTGGGCAATAAATGTTTGGTATGTGGGAAGCTCATGCCCTGAGGGTTTTTTTTGGCCTTCTTTTTTCTACATGATCATTTTGCAGCAACCAACTCTTTATTTTACAGGTATTGTATTCAATGACGTCTATGCTGCCTCAAAGTTTGCAATTGAAGGTTTCTGTGAAAGTCTGGCTGTTCAACTTTTAAAGTTTAATATCTTGTAAGTAAAAATCCCTACAGTATATTTTTATGCATGAAAGATGAGGACATCTGTATTTTCCGAGAAATCCCCCTAAGAGCTCAATTTTTAAGAGCCCATCTAATGCATGTTGTATGTGTACAGCATTTCTATGATAGAGCCAGGCCCCGTCAACACAGAGTTTGAGATGAAGCTGATGGAGGAAGTATCCAAGTCTGACTTTCCTGGAGCTGATGCTGAAACCATAAGATGCTTTAAGGAGGTCTACGTACCTGCTGCTCATGAGATCTTTGTCACCTTGGGGCAGACACCAGATGCTGTAGCAAAGGTTAGTAATTATGTAAGGTTTTTACCGATATGGTGAACTGACCATTAGACTGTTATAGTCCTCTTCAATTCATTTTAAGATCTTAAACACCCAGAAGGCCATTATCCAAATTCAGAGGTTGGACAGATGCACCTTGGCCCCTCCTATTGCCACCAAGGCTTCACTTCCTGATTCCCTTTCTTAAGATGCCGGTGTTCTGTCACGAATAGTCCGGCTATCATCAAGTGTCCGTTGTGTACTGCGCATGCACAGCGCAGTACAGAGCAGAAGGATTTTCGGAAAATCTCCGAAGATGACCGTGAGTCGAGGTGTATGCCCCACCATCCAAGTGGACATAGGGCTAGACAAACTTAGAGGGCCCCTCGCCACGCTTCGGCCACGACCTCGCTGTGCTCGGCTCTTTTTTATTCTAACTCTATGTCCACTTGGATGGTGGGGCGTGAAAGTGGACTCACGGCGCAGGCACCGTTCATCATCGGCAATTTTCGGAATCTGGTTGTCCTGTGTACTGCACATGCGCAGTACACAGCGGACACTTTCTGATGGGGGACAGAAAATGACAGTACACCGGCTCCTCGACCCGGAAGGGACGGGTCGGCTTTGGGTGAGGACATTGCAGGCACCCAGGACAGGTAAGTGTACTTATTTTAAAAGTCAGCAGTTGCAGTATTTGTAGCTGTTGACTTTAAATTTCATTTTTTTCAGGCGGAACTCCGCTTTAAGTTGCACTGCAGTAGACACCATTGAAAACAATGTTTTTTTGCTACTGAGTGCTCTTCTGTTGTTTAAGTGCGATAAAACACATTGTAATGCATAGGTAGGAACACAACCATAGCGATACAAACAAGGGTTTCCAAATGAAAGCAAATACAGCTGTATACTTATCAGAGTATGGAGTAGAGAGCAATGTTGGATCAAGGACTAAACAGAGTATACTCAGTTATTATGGGGGTGAATTACTAAAACTGGAAAATGCAAAATCTGGTGCAGCTATGCATGGTAACCAATCATCTTTCAGGTTTTTTTTTGTCAAAGCTTAATTGAACAAGCTGAAGTTAGAAGCCGATTGGCTACCATGCAGAGCTGCACCAGATTTAGCATTCTCCAGTTTTTGGAAATCAACCCCTATATGTTAAATATTTATTTGAATGTAAGAGCTTTAAGGCTGTGCCTAAAGGTTCTGAGAATTGGAGAATACTGACTTGCACGAGGAAAGACATTCCAGAGAAGGGGAGAGGCTCATAAGTACCGTATTATATATATAAATATTTTTTTTATCATAGACTGTCATGTCTACATTCTCAACTGACACTCCTAGTGTTGGCTTGGGATGTGTTAGTTAACAGAAGCAAAAATGAATCCCTTCACTCCCTCTTAGTCCAATGACTTATGAAATCTACAGATTTGTTTGATCCTTCAAGTTTTTTAATATATATGGATACTTTTACTTCCATGCATACCTATGTATTTTTACAGTACATCATCAGCTTGAGCTTGATTAATGAAAGAAAGGTATGTCCTGTGCTAGTCTTGTGATATTTTTATTTATTTAGGTACACACATTATATGTGTTCTATGGGTAGGCACTTGGGCGTGCAGCAGTAGGTGGGTTTTGTATCCACATTCGCCTTTCCACTTGTTTTTTGTACCCTCCTCCGAGTCAAATACTGAGTTGTCTAAATAATGTCTTAAATGATTGTTTAATAGGGTTTATTTGTTAATGGTATGTTGGATATAAAAAGCTCTTTAGTCCAGGCAACCCCTACCTCTATGAATCAGCCCAGTCTGGGTGAAATGCATCAGCAGGGCATGGCCACGGGTGGGAACTAGCCAGTGGAACAGAATAAACGACATACCGTATATACTTGAGTATAAGCCGACCCGAATATAAGCAGAGGCACTTCATTTTACCACAAAAAAATGGGAAAACGTATTGACACGAGTATAAGCCTAGGGTGAGAAATGCGCAGCTACTGTAAGTGGAAAAGAGGGTCAACAATGCCCATTTGCAGCCTCACTGTGCCCATTTGCAGCCTCATTGTGCCCATTTGCAGCCATAGGTCCCTGAACTTCAAACTTGGTAGTTAAGGGTTCCCAGATGCCCCCTAGCTGCAGCCAAAATTTGGACTCTGGACCCAAAGGGTCCCGAAATGACATTTCTGCAGATGGACACAGTTGACCAACTTTGGGGCCCTGTATCTCGGGGCCACTTGGTGCTAGGAACTCCAAATGAATATGTTGTAGTGTTGGTTCCACTGGGTTTGCACACCAAATTTGGGGTTCCTAGCACCAAGTGGCCCGAGATACGGTGCCCCAAAGTCGGGTGGGAAAATGTCACACTCTGCTGCAGAAAAGTGCTTGACTCGAGTATAAGCCGAGGGGGGCACTTTCAGCACAAAAAAAATAGCTGAAAAACTTGGCTTATACTCGAGTATATACGGTAATTGATATCATCAGAGTGCGGCCGCGGTTTCCATGTATCTGTGCTAAATTGAGTGGGGCATGCTCTCTCTTGGGGTCGGCACCTGGCGTTAACATTGGACCAGAGGCCTATATAGCAAGGGCTTGGAGCAGCACTGATTGTTTTTTTTCTACAAACTGTGACAGTCTTACTCATTTTGTATTTTTTCCAGGCCACAGTGAAAGTGATAGGAATGACACAGCCAGTGTTCCGCTATCAGACTAATCCTCTGTATACTCCACTCACTGCCATGAAGTATGCTGACAACACCGGGAATTTGTCCGTCAGGTCCTACTACAACCTACTATTCAATTATGGCTCCGTCTTCCACTTCAGCCTGAACCTCCTGAAATGTATCACCTGCAACTGCTTCCGCAGGAGGGTTATGCCGGTCTGAAGCACAGGAGCATCAATGGTGAAGCTAGCTTGGACTTGGGCAGTGTCTTATCTTTTGTCTTCTTAACATCTGAGCAGTTGTTCTGAGTGTGGGAGTTTCGGCACCAACATTTTTAGCTCAAGAGTTATTGGCACCAAATCCTGATTTTGTTGCCAATCTGTAGTTGGCACTAATTCTTACCCTGGATATATTTGTCATGGCAGTTATCACACCCAAAATCCTAAAATGAAGTAGGCTATCTTGGCTGTAAGCATTCCTTTTAAAGCTAAAAAGTATGACTTCCGTGATTTTTTGGGTTGATCTTCCTATATTAAGCGTAGCCTAACTGCCAAGCTAACCATAACTTTTCTGGCCAAAATATTATCTTGGTAGACTTTGATCTTAGTGCCAGTCCTCAACCCAACCGCTAACCCCTACAATCAATATTATTTTCACGAGGACATTCTCATTGAAAATATGCCGTGGCTATCTTAGCACTGCAGGGCGAAAATACCTTACATAAAAACAACCTATGCCATGATATATCACTGGTAAAACATTGCCAGGATGATCAAAAGTTTAGCATCAAAATGTCAGTAGTAGCATTAATTACATCTGTGTGATCTAATATGAATGTGGCATCCCACCTCCGAACCACCATGGTAGAGAGATGGTGACTGCACACCATCCTTGTGCATGGGGAGGCTCCTAAGAACCTACAATCTGAGCCAGGATCATAGGAAATAGTAAAGATTCCTGTTTGGGAATACAGATCAAATAATAAAACTTGTGAATTCTCAAACTGGGGAGAACCAATGCCACAGAACAAATGAAATGCTAATGTGTTGTAAATAATATGTGGAAATTATGCAGCAAATACCACAGCAGACTAGTGCAAACACAAAAGGGATACCTAGAAATAATCATTACTATACATGAAACACAAAAAGCATAGACCAATGGTTAACAGCCTAGCTGTATATGAGATAAGACTACACAACTGATCTAAGCAAGGTATCAAAGCTGGGAAAGGAGGTAATATAAAAGCTATGACAAGATGTGGAGAGAACAGAGCTCTAGAACAAATTTTTTTAAACAAAAGGGATCATTTTATAAAATTTAGGGGGGGCTGAACTATGGTCAGTGGGAGAAGAAAGTGCCCTGGTGTCAGTGGGAGTAAACAATGCCCATCATTAGCATTAGGCAGAGTAATAGTGCCCCATCATCTGTGTCAGTGGGAGGAATAGTGCCCCATCATTGGTGTCAGTGGGAGGAATAGTGCCCAATCATTGGTGTCAATGGGAGGAATAATGCTCCATTATTGGTGTCAGTGGGAGGAATAGTGCCCCATCTTTGGTGTCAGTGGGAGGAATAATGCCCCATCATTGGTGTCAGTGGGAGGAATAGTGCCCCATCATTGGTGTCAGTGGGAGGAATAGTGTCCCATCATTGGTGTCAGTGAGAGGACTAGTGCCTCATTGTCGGAGTCAGAAACTATACACCACTGTTACAACAACACTGAAGAGCTGCTGCTCCAGGTCATTGCACGCTGTCCACACCCTACAAACCTGCCGAAAGGGTGCTCACCCTGCTTGCAAGCTGCACAGTAGACAATCAAGAAAATCCCCGGATGGCCACACTCCAAAAGATCTTTGTTGGTGTTATTGGTGTTATAAAATTCCAACAGGCAAAATCACATACGGGGGGGGGGGGGGGGAGTTTCCCCTCTGTATGTGATTCACCTGTTGGAATTTTATAAGACGAATAAAGCTGATCTGCTGGAGTGCAGCCATCCTGATTTTTTCTTGTTTTTCTACTATGAGGGTAGAGCAGGCAGGAAAGCTATTGGTAATTGACTTAAAAAAAGTAGAATGAAAACAATGAGAAAATTCAGGAATGAAGAACATCTGTGGTTGCGGGTGACCACACGTGTGGTGTGCACAACCTAGGAGGATTCACTTATGGAGAATACATCTGTCTTCATGCAGGTCTTAGAGGTCCCATTTTATATTCTGGGGAACAAAGCCGGTGGTTCTCGTGGAACCTTTGAATAGCCAAAATAGTGAGATGGGGATGTCAATGAAGCCTGTGGAGGAGCAGAGGCTCCTGAACGGTAGATAATCATTTTAAGGAGGACATGGATTTCTTGGTAAAAGTTTATTATTATCTACCATGCAGCCTCCTCTAGTCCACCACAGGCTATCTTTGACATCCCTCATCTCATCTTCCTGATAAACAGCTAAACAAAATGCTCAGGTGACTGTCTGACTCATATAGGTATAAATATCTAGTATATAGTATAAATATCTAGTGTCTAAGCCAGCCTTTCTCTACCTTTTCAACACAGAGGAACCCTTGAAATTACTCTCTGATCTCAGGGAACCTCTGCTTAAAAAATTCTATATCTACAACTCATAATACATTAGTGTGATGGTCAGTGGGAAGAATGCCCCTTACACTTGTGGTCAGGAGGATATATTGCCCCCTTACAGATAGTTAAAAAGATTACTGGTGTCAGTAGGAACGTATCTGAGAGGCAGAAATGAACCCCAAACAACCTCTGGAGGAACCTAAGGGTTCCATGGAACCCTGGTTGAGAAACCCTGGTCTAAGCAGTCGGGCAGAGGGGAACTCTAATTCATTGGAGATCTGTTGGTGGCTGCTGGGCAGGAGGGGTGATCTGTTGGTGGTTGCTGAGTGTACTTAGGCCAGCCATACATGGTTCGAATCTGAGCTGAGATTTGAACTGTTAATGGGCAGGCTAAATGTACCAAGTTGATCGATCGCTAGCGATAATCACGGTCTTCTCCAGGCAAGAATTGCTTTCCCCACCCACAGAAGATATGCACTTTGCCTCTTCTGCAATAACAAACACCTGCCGGCTCACAAGCAAGCCTCGACTGAGCTTAAAAAGAAGGAATCCCAAAATACACTGGCAAAATCCTATTATTTTTTCACTTTTAAAACAATAATTTTCACAGTATGCCATGCATTATACATGGTAACCCATTTACAGTATACCTCCCTATCTGGAAGTATGTAGATGTAACATTAACCTTGGAAAGGAATGTATGTAAACTCTTTTAATCCCTTCTAAGCAGTTCCATCTATTTTGTAATTAGCAGTTTTGACATTGACAGGGGTTGTGGGCAAGATGCCCACATCAAATTATTTTGCATATGCAGCCTATTTACTTATTGATACAAAGAGGAACAGTGACATCTGCAGTCTGTGAAGTAGTGTAACAGCCAACAACCAAAGGTTTATGCATGTGTTTGTAAAAAGGTATCCCAAGCAGTTGGAACATCCCTTTTAATATTATTAAAGGATCATAAAATATTAATCACAGTTACATTTATATAAAAAGGTAACATTTAAACTTTTAAGCAGCTTACAAAAATGTTCAGTTACAACCACTGAAATATATATCAGGGTAACAGAGGCTAAACCAGTTGTGTGCAGGAAGATAATTTCCCAATAATACTGTCTTGGGTAGAAAGAGCTACACAATTAGTTGTTATCTGGGCAACTTACTTACCCTACAATCTACCTCAATGCCATGAATTACAAAATCATCATTCTTAACTAAGGTTCTTCCAGAGGTTGCTAATGGTTCCTTGAGACGTGGCCGATTGACCTCCCATCTGATGGTGCCAAGTAGTTTCCGGTCCAGCACTGCTAGCCAGTATCATGACACCAATGATCTTTTTTTGCTGTCTATAAGGGTGCCATTCTGACCACCACTGTATGGTAAGATCAAGTCTACCTATTAACCACTATGGTAAGGGGGGCGTTCCCCAAGGAGGCATTCTTCCCACTGACCAACAATGTAAGGATGCATTCTTCCCACTGACCACCAATGTAAGGAGGCACTCTTCCCACTGACCACCAATGCAAGGAGCATTCTTCCTATTGGCCACCAATGTGAGGGACATTCTTTCCATTGACCACCAATGTAGGGAGCATTCCTCTTATTGACCATTAACATAAAGGGGATTCTTCCAAATGAACACCAATGCAAGGAGCATTCCTCCTACTGACCAAAAGTGCAAGGGGCATTCTTCCTAATGACCAACAATGTAATGGGGCTTTCTCTCACTGACCAATATGTAAAAGACATTCTTCCCAATGAGCACCTATGTAAGTGAATATTGCAACCAAACTTGGTTTTATTTTATCTTTTAATGGGCTGTTTTTTTTTAATCTTGTTGTTTTTGTTTGGTCTTCTGCTTTAAATTAGAACTAAAGACAAAATGTTTTTTTTTTTTAACACTTTGGATAATAGGTGTGATCCAACACTGACGTCCATGCTCATTTCCATTTATAGGTGTGATCCAACACTGACGTCCACGCTCATTTCCATACATAGGTGTGATCCAACACTGACGTCCATGCTCATTTCCATTTATAGGTGTGATCCAACACTGACGTCCATGCGCATTTCCATACATAGGTGTGATCCAACACTGACGTCCACGCTCATTTCCATTTATAGGTGTGATCCAACGCTGATGTCCATGCGCATTTCCATACATAGGTGCGATCCAACACTGACGTCCATGCTCATTTCCTTACATAGGTGTGATCCAACACTGACGTCCACGCTCATTTTCATACATAGGTGTGATCCAACACTGACGTCCACGCTCATTTCCATACATAGGTGTCATCCAACACTGACGTCCACGCTCATTTCCATTTATAGGTGTGATCCAATACTGACGTCCACGCTCATTTCCATACATAGGTGTGATCCAACACTGATGTCCATGCTCATTTCCATATATAGGTGTGATCCAATACTGACGTCCACGCTCATTTCCATACATAGGTGTTATCCAACACTGACGTCCACGCTCATTTTCATACATAGGTGTGATCCAACACTGATGTTCACACTCATTTCCATACATAGGTGTGATCCAACACTGACGTCCACCCTCATTTCCATACATAGGTGTGATTGAACACTGACGTCCACCCTCATTTCCATACATACTCATTTCCAACTAGCAGAAAGAAGCATAAAGTTGGGACTTTGCCCAATGCTTGTGTGTATTTTAGTATACTTCTTGTGTGCCAGACATCAAGAGTGCTCAGTGGATATAAAGAACACATTTTGTGGGAAATTTTCATACCTTTATATACAAGACATTTTTAAAGGTTTATGTAAATGCTGGGAAGTGTTTGCGTTTTTTTACATTCCAATAAAGCTATTGTCAATGTATCGACAAATCATATTAAAGCGGAGTTCCACCCAAAAGTGGAACTTCCACCTATATGTCTCCTCCCCCCCCCCTCCGGTGCCACATTTGGCACCTTTCGGGGGGGAACGAGTACCTGTTTTTGACAGTTATCCTGTCCCCACTTCTGTCGGACCTCGCCGCGACAAGGTACGTGAGAGGTTTGGCCCCTTTCCTCCTCCTCTCTCCTTCTTCCCCTGCTGCCGGGCCAGTAAGAGAGTGCAGAGCGCTTTGCACATGCGCATTAGAGACCCGGCCGTGAAGCCGCAAGGCTTCACTGACGGGTTCCCTTACTGGCAATGGTGGTGGCAGCACCCAACAGCCGATGTAGGCTGGGGTGCCGACATCGCTGGATTCCAGGACAGGTAAGTGACCTAATATAAAAAGTCAGCAGCTACAGTATGTGTAGCTGCTGACATAAAATTTTTGGAGGGGCAGGTCGGAACACCGCTTTAAAGCCCACTTGTAGCCTGCTTGAAAACCAAACTGTTTAGGACCGGTTCACACCACGAATCACACAGGAATCATTTGAATGGGCTTAAATTGCGCTGGACCACAGCCAAAAGTAGTGCATGCACTACTTTATAGACATGTGCACAACAGAAAAATTTGTTTATTTTCGTTTCGTTTCTTTAGTTTCCGTTGATTCGGAACGATTTGTAAATTCGTAAGTCGTCGGTGTTCGTATTCGTAACGATTCGTAAATTCGTAAGTCGTCGGTGTTCGTATTCGTAACGATTCGTATTTTCGTAAGAGTTATTTTTTCATTGATTCGTTTTTCGTTTATTCGTTTATTCGAAATTCAGACGCATTCGTATTTATTCGTACTTTCGTAACATTCGTAGATTCGTAATCGGAGCATAATTCATAATTTTATGTAATGTGTGCTATTATTACATTTTAAGAGACACGGAAAATTACGAATCGAAAAAAAAAGTTACGAATGTACGAATTTTTTCGTTCAATCCATTCGAAGCACGTTAAGCAGCGCCATTGTAAGAGACACGGAAAATTACGAATCGCAAAAAAAAAGTTACGAATGTACGAATTTTTTCGTTCAATCCATTCGAGGCACGTTAAGCAGCACCATTGTAAGGGACACCGAAATTTTTTTTCGGATTTTCTTCTTTCGTAGATTCGTTGTTTTCTAATTAGTTTTTTTTTCGGATTTTCTTGTTTTCGGATTCGTTCGATTCGAACGATTCGTTATTCGTTAAAATTTTTAGCGAATCGTTCGTTCATTCGTTATCGTATGTATAACAAAAAAAACGAAAAAAGAAAAAAACTAAACGAATTGCACATGTCTACTACTTTATTAAACACAGAGTAACCGGATCGCATGGTACAGTAGTGCAGGCAAACACACTGGGTTTGCGACCTGCGCTTGAGGTGTCATAAGGTTAGCTTTGTCACCCACTGCAGATCATAAATGCAGTGCGTTTTTAGCGCAATGCAGGAAATGCTCACAGAACGTGGGTTTCCAACATTGCGTTCTGGTGTCAACTGGGCCTTAAAGTGTTTATAAACCTCAGGCATGAAATATGAAAAAAAGCATATCTCCTATATTGTACTTGTCTCAATTCAGAGCACTAATGCCCCGTACACACGGTCGGAAAATCCGACCACAAAATCCATCGGATTTTTTCCGACGGATTTAGTCCGACACTGGTGTTGCATACACACGGTCGGACAAAGTTGTCGGAAAATCCGATCATTCTGAACGTTTGTTGCCTACGACGGGACTACGTAGAGGCTAGTAGCCAATAGCTTTGGTCTTGTAATGTGATCTGAGCATGCATGGCACTTTGTCCGTCGGAATTCGCTACACACGATCGGAAAAAGTCCGATAGGACTTTGTTGTCGGAAAATTTGAGAGCAGGAGATAAAACTTTGTTCGTCGGAAAATCCGATGGAAAATGTCCGATGGAGCCTACACACGGTCGGAATTTCCGACAACATTGTCCGATAGGACATTTTCCGTCGGAAAATCCGACCGTGTGTGGGGCTTTAGTCTAATTTTTGTCTGCTGCCTCTGCTAATCAGTATTTTCCTGACACCAAGAGAAAAAAGGTGACAGGGGAGGGTCCTCCAGCTGATTGACAGCTCTGTTCCTGTGTGCTGTGTGAAGGGGGGGGTTTCTTTTCACTCCAATCAGCTCTCAGAGTTCTCCTCACTGAGCTCTGCAGAGTGTAACTTCAACCCCCCACCCGCTGCTTTCTGGAAGCTCAGACCAGCTGTATACATTCTGCATTTTGAACGGCTATAGAGAAGAGAAGACTGCAGGTAAACAGATTCAACTTATTATGTATGAGGATTTGTTTCATCTCTGTGTATCACTTGAGGCCAGTTACTGGTTATATGTGAGGGTTTACAACCGACAAGTATCTGTAAGGGCCGGCTCACACCAAACGCAGTGCAGAAAAGGCGTGTCCTATGCACATTTCCATCCACCACAGATGAACGCACTGCCCTTGTGAGAGCGTGTGGGTGCCAACACCGTGCGTTTGCGGGCACCAAATAACATGGTACCAGAGTATCATGCAGTTTGGCGCAGTGCGTCCTGAAAAAGAAGCGCTTGCACTACTTTTTTTTGCGTTCCAATGAATTTTGCAACCCATTCATATAAACGAGTGTCAAAATCGGACAGCACAGGAATGTGTGTGTACCGGTGTGAACTGACCCTAAAGTGATCTCTCTGCAGTGGTGTGACATGTCCCCTGCGATGAGAGTTGGGCAATAATCAAAGCTCTCACTCTCTGGTGATTGGAGAGTTCCAGCTGTAGGTCAGTGGTGGAGGGTGTCGGAATGCTGCAGAGAGACCACTGCTCTCATACAGAACACAGGGGTCTATGTCTGCAGCCTGCTGATGAGGTTGAAGTTTTCAGGCTGGTGGAGCCCTATTCACTAAAAAAAGGAAAGACATTTATTAAACATTCACATTTTTATGCTCTCTCTGTTGAATGGTTTGATTTTCAAGCAGACTACACATGGCACCTACAACTTTGTTCAGACGGGCGTACTTAAAGTGTTACTAAACCCAGGACCCTGCATTCACTATATCTGGTCTCCCACAGTACACACAACATGGAAATGCAACTATTTTAGTAAATACTAAATACCTTCTCTCACCAGCAGTATATAGCGGTCTTGTGACTTTTATCAATGTCTGATTAAAGCTTGTAGGAGGAGTTTTCATCCTCCTCTGACTGTCCTATGGGGCTGCATAACTCCTGACCCTCTGTCTGAACAGTGCTGATTGGCCCTGTTTTGATCACATGCACCCTCCCAGAAAAAAAAGACTTTCTAGCAATATACACAAAACTGAGCATGTGCAGAGTGCCCCCAAGGCTCTGTGCTATCAGCAGATGGATTGGGGACAGTGGAAGAAGGGGAGGATCAGATAAGACAGGATCAAACAGCCTTTAAACACAATGGGGAGTGTTAACCCCATAGATTTCACAGTGAGCATAACAAGCACTTAAGTGTACATCTGTGCAAAGGACCGTGTTTGCCCACACATACATACATGTCTATTGGGACACAGCTCCTGCTCAAAAAGCTGTGCGGGTGCTTGCCCTTGAACTCACACTATCAGTATTTGGAGACACGCACCCACACGCACCTGAACAGATGTCCGATCGGGAGCAGTGGATGTGTCCGTGTAGCCGCTGCATCCTAATAGGCGTGAATGGCACTGCCTGTATGCAGATGCATGAAACACCTGTGCATCCTGTGTGGGCAAACATACTCCTTCACACAAATGTTGCTCCAGAGTTTAGTAAGTGAGCAGAAGCTCTGTTGACTTCCATCATCCAATCATGTGCAAGCAAAAAATGCTTTTTCATTTTCCTTGCATGTGATTGGGTATTTTTTTGCAAAGTGGCACTTTGGGGTTGATTTATTACTACTACAAAAAGATTGCGCACTTTAGTTGCTCCAATGCTTAGTAAAGGAGGTAAAACTTTACTTTACAAGGAATATCCAATCATGTGCATGGAAAATAAAAAAAAAAAAAATGCATGTTTGCTTGCATATGAGCTTCTGCTCATTTACTAAGCTCTAGATCAACTGCACTTGGAGAGTGTAACTGCACTTTGCAAAGTGCACAGTCTAATTGCATTTAGTAAATCAAACCCACTGTGTGCATGAGCAGCGCTGGAAGCATACTGCTGGCTGTACTTTCTGGCATCAATGAAACTATTATTTTTACAGTACACAACAATGATGCAAGCCTAGGATAAAAATCTAATTAGAGGTAACCTCAGCAGAAAAAAATAAATAAATACAAACTTTTTTTGGAGTTCCGCTTTAAGATTTCTCCACCTGTCAAAAAAATAAATCCAATTTACATATTATTAAAGTTTAAAAGTATTTATATTTTGCTGCTAGATTCTTATTTTTGCTTATTGATACGTATTTATTAAATATTAATAAACATTTGATGCCTGAATGTTTTCACTCTACCTGGTCTAATTTGTCTGGCTGGTGATTTGTGGTGGGTTTACTCAATTGGAAATGGTAACACAATAGGGGTCTATTTATAACAAATTCACAGAACATGAATGTGTTAGAAATTCTGTATAATGCCCTACAGAACAGACAGTGCACAATCCACCTGGGCTTTGCTGCTTAACTGCAGACAGGAAACTTTATTCAGGGAAAAGACATAGAGCATACCATAGATGCAGCTACAAATTTATAAACACTGCCATCTACTGGTTGAAGAATATATCTCTACTAAATACTGATGTACAGTAGTTGTAGCACAAAATATAATTCAGTATTCCAACAGAATGTGACAAGCATTTGTCCAGCCTTGCCAAATTCTGATCATATTTTGCCTAATATATTAATTAACAATGATTGTCAGCTGTAGCCTGTGTAGGGCTGCAACAATTATTTTCATAATCAATTAGTTGGCCAATTATTGTTTCAATTAATTGGATAAAAACCTTAAAACTGTGTATCATTTAGTTATTAGAAATTCTGTATATAGCCCTACAGAATAGACAGTGCACAGTCCAGGTGGGCTTTGCTGCTTAACTGCAGACATGAAACTTTATTCAGGCAAAAGACATAGAGCATACCATAGATGCAGCTACAAATTTATAAACACTGCCATCTACTGGTTGAAGTATATATCTCTACTAAATACTGATGTACAGTAGTTGTAGCACAAAATACAATTCAGTATTCCAACAGAATGTGACAAGCATTTGTCCAGCCTTGCCAAATTCTGATCATATTTTGCCTAATATATTGATTACCAATGATTGTCAGCTGTAGCCTGTTTAGGGCTGCAACAATTATTTTCATAATCAATTAGTTGGCCAATTATTGTTTCAATTGATCGATTAATTGGATAAAAACCTTAAAATGGATAAAAAAAAACCTTAAAACTGTGTATAATTTAGTTATTATGTAAAGTTTAAAAAAAAAAAAGACACTTTATTCTTGAATATCTCTATCCAGTGGTAAATATAAATAAACCAGCTATATGGTTGGGGAACAAAATATCGAATTCACTCTGAGAATAACAGACAGAAGAAATGTATATACTATTAGAGGGTAAATTTGTTACATATCATCAGACTCAGAGATCACAATTTTTATTCAAAGAAAAAAAAAAAAAATGAAAAAGACCTAAAACACTGTTTTGCAAATTTTTAGACAGGACTGTAATATAATATTATGCATGACAGACTCCCTTGTCATAGGCAGGTAGCGTGACACAAGCTGCATGCACCTGCTGCCACTAAGACACGTAGTAGTAGCAGAATGCTTTTTGTATCACCTGTCATGATGAGGTTAAAAAAAACAAGAATTAGCCCTTTATAGTACAAAAACTGCATATAAGCACTTACTATAAGGGGGTAATTTATACTGGTAAACAGTGAAGGTTATAAAATAAATATACCCAGAAGTAGAATATACAGGGTATTTTGTCTAGGAGTCAAACATGAAGCTATATGAAGGGTCGGGAAATCAGATCTTCTATATTACAGTAGTACTAAAGGCTGAGACTTTTTTGCATGGATATAATCATTTCAAATATTTTATTGTAAATGTAGTTGTAATGTATTATATGACCTCCAGTCCATATGCTTCCAGCTTCTTTGGGTTCAGATGCTGATCTTCCCTGCACAGAGCCCTTAAAGTGATTGTATATGTCCGATTTAAAAAAAAAACAAACAAAAAAACAAAAACCTACCTGCTCTGTGTAATGGTTTTGCCCCGGCCTGGCCCCCCCCCCTCTCTCCCCTGATTGGCTGACTGACTTTGATTGACAGCCGTGGGAGCCAATGGCACCGCTGCTCTGTCTCAGCCGATCAGGAAGAGTGTACTGGATGCCTGAGGGGGTCATGGACATCTCTGGAGAGAGAAGGGGCGCAGGTAGGTAATGGGGGGGTGGTGCTGGGGGCTGCTACAAACAGAAGGTTTTTTATCTTAATGCATAGAATTCATTAAGATAAAATACCTTCTGCCTTTACAACTCATGTCACTCATGTCATGAAGGTGAAAAACCTGCTGTGCTGTTCCCCCCCCCAGACCCCCCCCCCCCCCAGCCCCCCCCCCCCCCCCAGAGCCCCCCTTTTACTTACCTGAACCTGATCTTTTCAATGAAGAGAACAAGCCCATGCGGTCTCGGGCCCTCATTGGATAGATTGATAGCAGTAGGAGCCATTGGCTTCCGCTGCTGTCAATCATATCCAGTGACACGGGAGCCAGGGGCGGGGCCAAGTCCTGCTGTCTGTGTCCATGGACGCAACAGCAGGACTCGGGAGTGCACCCACACGAGTGCCCCCATGGAATGCGGCTCTCCGAGCGCCACCGGGGGACCCCAGAAAAGGAGGATCGGGGCCGCTCTGTGCAAAACCCTTGCACAGAGGAGGTAAGTATAACATGTTTGTTATTATTATTTTTATTTTTAACCACTTGCTTACTGGGCACTTAAACCCCCCTCCTATCCAGACCAATTTTCAGCTTTCAGCGCTGTCGCATTTTGAATGACAATTGCGCGGTCATACAACACTGTACCCAAATGAAATTTTTTATCATTTTTTACCCCCAAAAAGAGCTTTCTTTTGGTGGTATTTGATCATGTCTGCAATTTTTTTTTTGTTAAAAAAATTTAAAAGACCGAATTTAAAAAAATAAAAGTTTTTTTTTTTTTTTAAATTTGTTCTAAAAATTTGAAATGGATAATTTTTGTCCGTCATTGATGTACGCTGATGAGGCGGCAGTGACAGGCACCGATAGGTGGCAGTGATGGGCACTGATGGGTGGCAGTGATGGGCACAGATGGGTTACACTGATAGGCAGCACTTTTAGGTGGCACTGGTGGGCATTGACAGGTGGCACTTATGGGCATTGACTGGCACTTTAGGGCATTGAAAGGTGGCACTTATGGGCATTGTCAGGTGGCACTTATGGGCATTGTCAGGTGGCACTTATGGGCATTACATGAGGCATAATTGCCTCTGACTTTTAGGGACCGATGTTCCTTTAAAATGAGCCGGTGATCGGCTTTTTTTTTTCTCCTCCGCTGTCAGTGTGAGGAGAAAAAAAAACCGATCACCGAGCTTTTGTTTTCATCATGTGATCAGCTGTCATTGGCTGACAGCTGATCACATGGTAAGGGGCCAGGACCCCGGATCCCTGATTACCCAAGTCTCAGTGACTTAGGGAGCGTGCACAGGGGAGGACGTCATATGACGGCCTCCCGGGAATTCACATCCGTGCTGAGGCCATAGCGCGGATGTAAAGTGGTTAAATGAGACTTTATAATCAATTTAAAGAGGAGTTTCCATTCAAAAAAAATTAAAAGTCAGCAGCTACAAATACTGCAGCTGCTGACTTTTAATAATTGGACACTTACCTGTCCCAGGGTACAGCGATGCGGGGGATCAAAGCCCTGCTCGTCCCCCCCTCCGCTCGGCGGCGCCGGCATTGTAAGTGTGGGCACCCGGCTGTGGCTTCACAGCCGGGCACCCACTGTGCATGCGCGAGCTGCGCCGCGTGCCGTGATTGGCCGCGCAGTCATCTGGGACCTGTTACGTGTCCCAGATGACAGACAGGAGGGAAGGGGCAGAGCTGAGCCCTTCCTGCGCCAAGGGGGAAGTGATGTCACCAGCCCAGGCACTGAAGGAGGTAGACTACGAGGGACCCCCTAGCAACAGGCATTTAGAGGTGAGTTAAAAAAATAAAATTTCCAAATGTTTTTTTTTTTTATTTTATTTTTTTTTTTAGGAATTTTAATGATTTTTTTTTTTTTGGTGTGCAACCCCATTTTAAGGTCAGAATACAGTCCATAGTTGAAAGCTTTTCACATTTGTCCAACAATTTTTTTAGACTCGTCTCTATACAGATTTGGAGACATGTGACCATGTGGGTTTGATGGGGGATTTGGGTCTTTTTCCTGTTGGCATTGTTCACCATGTAAAAATATTATTTTCTAGATTCCCTATTCTGCAACTCATGGTACTGTGAGTCACTTTACAAGGCACATTGCGGTACCATTCATTTTGAATAGAAGTCCAATGCACAACCACAGTGGTTGGCAACAAAGTAATTGTTTGTTCCTCGACATGCATTGGCAAATAAATTGCCATAATTCAACGTGTGAGTATCCTGTAACACACCCACAATGGACTGGTATAGTGTGTAGGTACCCATAGGGCTCATTTAGACGTGACTTAGGGCTCTTTCACACGGACGGACCGTATGTCCGTTTTTTGGATGCAAAACGGACATACATGTATCCCTATGGGATAGCGGGTGTCAGCGGATGAACATCCGCTGACACTCGATCTCGTCCGTGCCCGCTATGGTCCGTTTCTGCAGACAGAGGAAAACCATATTTTTTCCATCCGTCTGCAGAGCGGATCGGATGACGACGGACTCTACGGTCCTTCGTCACCCGATCTCCCATAGGAGAGAGCGGCGCTCTGACAGGTTCGTCCCTGCACAGTGTGCAGAGACGGACCTGTCATCTTCCTGCTCAGCGGAGATCGCTCCGGCGATCCCCGCTGAGCAATCGGATATCCACGGGGTGGATCTGCACTGATCCGCCCCGTGTGAAAGAGCCCTAAAGTCTAGGTTCACACCTGTGCGGGTAATTGCCGCTGCAGGACCGCATCTGTTCCCGAAGCCACTCACACAGAAAAACGCACGCTGACGCTCGGGAGATGCTTGGGGGTGCCATTAATCCTAACCGCGTTGGAAACTGCACTGCACTTGCGGTTTCTGTGTGGTCGGCATTTTCAAAATTGGAGCAGGGACCCTTTCCATGCATTTTCAGGAGGAACAGCAGCCCATAAAAATGAATGGGCTGCTGTGCCTGCACATAACAAGGCTTGCAGAGAAGCCTATCCAAACACTGGATTTATATAGTCAGCTGTGCTGCACTACACCAACCCTCAATAATAATATCAGCAATAATATCACATATGTAAAATACCCTACAGAAATACAATAATTTCTAACTTGCAAACATAAATATCATATGTGTACAAAATGTAAACAACATAAATTAGTCCGTGATCAATAGTGCAGTCCTTATTCCCAAAATAATTAATATCTTCCAAAATTAGACATAAACCACAACATAAATTACTGTATTTATCGGTGTATAACACGCACTTTTTTCCCCTGAAGTTAGGGGGAAAATCGTGGGTGCCTGTTATATGACGACAGCGTACCTCAGAAGGAAGGAGGGGGACGAGCGCCACCGGAAATCACCGAGCCGTCATCTCCTCTCCACTCTGCTCTGCGACACACAGTCCCGCCTCCGCCAGCGGCATTGGACCAGTGTTCTGTCTATCACAGGAGCTGGTCCAATGCCGATAGCGGAGGCGGGACTGTGTATGTGACTGCTGACTGAGAGCGGGGAAACAGATGACGGCTCAGTGATTTCATCCGAGATATGGTGAGCTGCATTGAGGTGACAGATGGTCGCAGAACAGGCTGCAGGTGGGCACACAACAGGCTGCAGATGGGCACAACAGGCTGCAGGTGGGCACACAACAGGCTGCAGATGGGCACAACAGGCTGCAGGTGGGCACACAACAGGCTGCAGGTGGGCACACAACAGGCTGCAGGTGGGCACACAACAGGTTGCAGGTGGGCACACAACAGGTTGCAGGTGGGCACACAACAGGCTGCAGGTGGGCACACAACAGGCTGCAGGTGGGCACACAAAAGGCTGCAGATTGGCACACAAAATGTTTTTTTTCCTGAAACGTCCCTCTTAAATTGGTGTGCGTGTGATACGCCAATAAATAGGGTAATCCGTGATTAATAATGAAGTCCTTCTTCCCAGAATGGGTTATGTCTACCAAAGAGTGTGATACATCACCAGCTGGAAGCTTATGGTCAGGTGCTCACCTTCTTATATGGACCCTGAGATTGCACAAGTCAATCGATCATGCTGCCCTTTAATCACCCGGGATCAGCTACAAAGCTGGTTCACAACCTCCTCACTCTCCTCAGTTCACCTCCAATGCAGTTAATCTAATCAAAGGATAGGACACAAAGAGTAAAAAGAATTGCTCTCTCTGTATAAAGTGAATGATCCCTTTATTCACTATAAAAACTCACTCACACATTGCACTTTTAACAATAGGCTACAATTGCTCACCCACAAGCTGCATATCTCACTGGTCTACAAGGAGAAAGCCTTGGAAATGAAAGTAGCTAAATTTTCCCAGAATTGGGTCACCAATAAAAGGAAAATTAAGTCATGGTTGTTACTTTGCTCCTGTTTCCAAGATACAGCTTCAGGTCAAAACTGCATCAAAATAATTCAAAATTACGAGGGGGAAGTGCGATTATGCTCCATAACTTTTCTGAAAAATGTAATATACACTATATTATCAAAAGTATTGGGAGACCTGCTTTTACACGCACATGAACTTTAATGGCATCCCAGTCTTAGTCCGTAGGGTTCAATATTGAGTTGGCTCACCCTTTGCAGCTATAAAGGCTTCAACTCTTCTGGGAAGGCTGTCCACAAGGTTTAGGTGGGTCTATGGGAATGTTTGCCATTCTTCCAGAAGTGCATTTGTGAGGTCAGGCACTTATGTGGATGATAAGGCCTGGCTCGCAGTCTCCGCTCTAATTCATCCCAAAGGTGTTCTATCGGGTTGAGGTCAGGACTCTGTAAAGGCCAGTCAAGTTCCTCCACCCCAAACTCGCTTATCCGTGTCTTTATAGGCCTTGCTTTGTGCACTGATGCGCAGTCATGTTGGAACAGGAAGGGACCATCCCCAAACTGTTCCTGACGCCTTAAGGCCCCTTTCACACTGGGGCGGGGAGCCGCGGTGACGGTAAAGCAGCGCTATATTTAGCGCTGCTTTACCGTCGTTTTAACCGCGGTATTCGGCCGCTCGCGGTCCGGTTTTACCCCCCGCGAGCGGCCGAAAAAGGGTTAAACACCCCCGCAGAGCGCCGCCGTAGCGCCGCTTGGCGGCGGTATTGTCGCGGTTTTACCGCGGTGTCCCATTCTAATCAATGGGAAGGAGCGGTATAGGAGCGGTGAACACACCGCTCCTATACCGCTCCAAAGATGCTGCTAGCAGGACTTTTTTTGTCATCCTGCTAGCGCACCGCTCCAGTGTGAAAGCCCGCCGGCTTTCACACTGGAGTTAAAGGGGCTGGATTTTTTCAGGCGGTTAACAGGCGCTATTTTTAGCGCTGCACCGCATGAAAAACGCCCCGGTGTGAAAGGGGCCTAAGAGTTCCCTTCACTGGAACTAAGGGGCCAAGCCCGACCCCTGAAAAACAGCCCCACACCATAATCCCCCTTCCACCAAATGATTTGGACCAGTGCACAAAGCAAGGTCCATAAAGATATGGATGAGCGAGTTTGAGGTGGAGGAACTTGACTGGCCTGCACAGCCCTGACCTCAACCCGATAGAACACCTTTGGTATGAATGAGCAGAGACTGCGCGCCAGGCCTTCTGGTCTAACATCAGTTCCCGACCTCACAAATGCGCTTCTGGAAAATTGATCAAAACATTCCCATAGACACACTCCTAAACCCTGTGGACAGCCTTCCCAGAAGAGTTGAAGCTGTTATAGCTGCAAAGGGTGGGCCAACTCAATATTGAACCCTACAGACTAAGACTGGGATGCCATTAAAGGCAGATGTTCTAATACTTTTGACAATATAGGGTAGCAATGAGAATGGTGCCACACCAATCATTATAAATATATCTTTTTGTTGATACCAATAACATAACTTTCCATTAATTTATTGTTTTTTCATGTAACATTTTCATGCTCCCTCCACATTGGGACTTTTTCTTCTTGTTTAGCCAATGACACAGATAAGTTGTACATGTAATGCAAGAATAATGAGGGGCCCAACTCTTGTCCCGATCCCCTATTTTGCATCAAAAATATAGGTGAGGTGCCTTTTTTACCACTGCCGTCATACTGCACTTTTGAGATACAAAAGTAACCTCACCGTAAATGTAGTGGAAGTTATCTGCGTTGTTTAAACAGCTTCGAGGCATCTTGGCATCTGAGGGAAAATATCACGTAACTGTTCCTTGGAAATGTTAGGCAATGACACTTTCACAAGCAAGCCAGATGTAACTGTATGATGTGTAGATCTAACCAAGATAAATGTACCTTGCAGTTAGGTAATAATCTTTAGTCTCAAAGTGAAGATACATTTATACACTTCCATGTGGTACCATTTTCATTGTTCTACCGTACTTTGTCGAGAAGTTACGAGGCACCCTGATCATCAGGCGCCTCCCTCCCTTGTAGGCAAATATGCTCTTCTGTGTATAAATCTTTATTGTGAAATATCTTGAAAACCTTAGCCAACCAGCACCTTTATCACCTTTTTTCTAATTTATCTAATCAAAATATAAAAGAATTAGCACATTTTATCTCGGAGGTCAATCATTTCCCAAAATTTGTAGACCAGTACACGTCTTCACTAGAACCTGCTGACAACTCCAGCAAAATAAAAGATTCGGACTGTGGTTCTAAGCTGAGCCTCCGTAGTGGCAGTTAGTTACCTTGTGGCGCTCCGCCCATACGCGTTACGTCAGCAATGACTTCATCAAGGATTTATATATACTGTATAAAAACACTGGATTTGGACACAGCAGTACTTTATGCTATGGCTGCATACAAACTGGAAGATTAGCTTGTGAAAAGATCAGTTTGTGTACCACCGGCCCTGGATGAAAACTGTGGATGTCCATAGCAGGTAAGAAGCTCTATGTGCTCTTGCCACTAATTGCACACACAGGGTACAAATCCTGATGCTGCTTGCACACACTGTTTGGCACAGCCTGAGCCACTGAGCATTATTAATTACCCCCCCCCCAAGGTGTTTTACCTCTGGCAAGAATCACGGATCTTCACCTAAATAAGCCTTTAACCTCCCTGGCGGTGTTCCCGCGTCTGGCTCGGGTTGAGTTTTTTCTACCAGGAGCGGTAACCCCGAGTCAGACTCGGGCTTGCGTTGCTGGATACAGGGGGAAGTTACTTACCTTTTCCCCTGGATCCTGCGATGTCTCCCCGCTGTGTGTGCGAGCCGTCTCCTCGCTCGATTCACACAGTGCCCGAGTGCCGCTGATCTCCGTTCCCTGCGACGTTTCGACGCACAGGAGCGGAGATCGGCGCCAAATTCAAAAAAGTTAAAAAACACAACACACATATAGTACTGTAATCTTACAGATTACAGTACTGTATACAAAAAATACACATCCCCTTTGTCCCTAGAGGTCTGCCCAGTGCCCTGCATGTCATTTTATATAATAAAAAGTTTTTTTTCTGCCTGGAAACTGGAGATTGTCCATAGCAACCAAAAAGTGTCCCTTTATGTCAAAAGTGGTTTTAGACCAGCTAGAAAACACTGATAATAAATTAGAATCACAATTTATCATCAAACAATAAATCTAATGACAGCGACTATTCTGCAACTGAGCAAATTTCAGTGTTTTTGATTTGATTACATTATTGAATAATTTTTATATATATTTTTATTATATTATAATTTATGATTTTGTGTTTCAAACTTTATCATACCCGGGATGTCTACTAGACTCTGGTTCAGACAGATTTAAGTGAGTTATTCATAAGAATTGCAGGTCTACAATATAAAAACGCCAAATTTCCATGTAAAATAATTGTACCGCTTTCAGCACTAAATTCCAGACAGAATCATACCGCCAGGGAGGTTAATGATATTCTAAATTCACCAGAATCTGTTCAATGCCGGGAAACTGAAGTAGGAAAATTCCTCTGGGTGGCACTCCTGTTCTTCCTCAGATATCCATCCATCCACTTTTCCATGTTTTATCATTCTCTTTACCCGATTTTTAGGCCATTTAACCACTCGTACTGTACAGTATATATCACTATGGGTTTTGATGATGACTGCCTAACAGGCTGTTGAGCTTTTACCAAAATTGCTATATTAATGTTAAACCTAGAAAAGACCTACTACAATACATGACTGCTGAGGGGCAATGGGCTTAGGTCCCAATTAACGTAACTCCACGGGATCAAATCCCCAACCACCCTTGCCCTTTTCCCCATTAAATAAAACACTTACAACCATTAGGTTGGAAAGGGCAAGGCCACAGCTTTATTAAATTCCAACACATAACATGTGAACATGTTTAACCAGCTTTATTAAATTCCAACACATAACATGTGAACATGTTTAACCAGTGCCAGTCACAGTCGTACTGTGAGCACTTAACCAAAAGAGGGAAGTGGGGCCTGTCCTTACCATAAGTGCTGGACAGACAGTCTACTTCCAATTTTCCATCAAGGGCATAGCCCATTACAGCAACTTTAACTGCTGGCAAGGTCAAGAAAACCGCAGCAAGCTGTGACGTACCATAACATAGGAAAAATGGGGCGGGCGGGTGGGCAGCTCTTCCAGCGACTCTTCCAAAAGACCCAGAATTCCCTGGGGCATACGATTTTCTGAGCTCAGGCCCATCCCATCCCACGTGTCCCAACCAATTGTTCCCCTTTCATGTACCTAGCCATGCCCCCATCAGTCAAGGCTCTCTTTCCCTAGGAGGGGCTCAAGAGGCCTTCATGACTGCTGAGGGGCAATGGGCTTAGGTCCCAATTAACGTAACTCCACGGGATCAAATCCCCAACCACCCTTGCCCTTTTCCCCATTAAATAAAACACTTACAACCATTAGGTTGGAAAGGGCAAGGCCACAGCTTTATTAAATTCCAACACATAACATGTGAACATGTTTAACCAGCTTTATTAAATTCCAACACATAACATGTGAACATGTTTAACCAGTGCCAGTCACAGTCGTACTGTGAGCACTTAACCAAAAGAGGGAAGTGGGGCCTGTCCTTACCATAAGTGCTGGACAGACAGTCTACTTCCAATTTTCCATCAAGGGCATAGCCCATTACAGCAACTTTAACTGCTGGCAAGGTCAAGAAAACCGCCAACCGCTCGACAGTTAGTAACTGACGAGCGCCCCACCGCAGCCAGCACCTGTTCAACACTTCGCTGCAGGCCAAGGCTGAACAAGTCCAACCCAATGTCATTGAGGTGAACGGCATCCATTCTCAACGGCCAAAGAAACAGGGCAGCAGGGGCCCCCGTAAGGGTTCAAAACGACCCTCATGCCCATGCCAAAAACTTTTTTTTTTTTTTTTTGTTAAATATGCGCAGAACTGACACGCCGCACCCATAGAAGACAACGTCCTCCGTCTGGACACCGCCCGCCGAGGATGAGGATTTCTAAACCAGTTTTAGACGCAAAAGGCCCCGCAAAACGCCAACGAGAAAGGCACTTGGAAGAGAAGAGTCTCGACGGGGAAAGAAAAACGGACGGCAACAGGGAAAGGACACCGGGAAGAATAGGGGGGGGGGGGGGACCGAACGCCGGGGATAAGTCGCACGCCTACCACCCCGCAGGACCCGACGGATTGGGAATGCTGTTGTGACGTCCTCCCACCCCAGAAGCTGAAACCAGAAGGACGAAGCAGACATGGCCGACAAAAACGCGAAACCGAAAGAACCCTTTTTTTTTTTTTTTTTTTTGTAGTAAATAAACCAGTCAAGAAAAATGAAGCCACTCGACTGTCCTGTGGAGACGAGATGGAAAACTCACCGCCCAACACCTGGGCACATGTGTCCCACAGCAAAAACACTGCCTACCCATAGGGGAATTGAACCCCGGTCGACAGTACGAAGTCCATGACCGAGGGGGCAGCGATGCCCAAAGGAGGTCCAGCAAACAGCGGAAAAGGAGATTCCACAAGTAGGCCGGACAGGGGAGTCCTACCAGGAAAGCCGCAGGGCGGGGGGGGGGGGGAACGATCGAGCTGTAAACTGTAGAGAGGGTCGGAAATATCATTAGCAGTTCCATGGACATGCCGAGCTCTAAAGCAACGTTTAACTGAAGGAACTTTAAAACCAAAAAACGCAGCAACGACACAACCGGAGGGAATCTGGCAGACTGTCGATTGATCCCCTGCACCACGCCCAACTTATCGGACCAGACAACCACCTGGCGATTGCGCAAGCACCCCCCACAGCTCAATGGTGCTCAAAAGATACATGCGGGCCCATGAGGCCGGCCAGCAGTAAGCAGACCACACCCCTCGGAAAAAAGAGGGGGGGGCACCGAAACCACAGGAGCCTGCCGCATCAGTGTATAGCTCCAGCTGTGAGTTTGGTACCTCCCCCAGAAACCAACATGACTAGCCATTGTAGGACTTTGGAAAGATAGCCACAACCCGCATGGGCTTGGAGACATGGATATACCGTCACAGGAGAGCAAAAAAGGGGGGGGGGGGGAACCAAAGCCCACGGTCTAAACCGACCCTCAAGATCCAGGCTTCCCTATGAAGGGGGCACCAATGAAGCATCTCCGAGAAGATCACTGGAGTGCCCCGTTTCGGAAATGTCCGGCTTGGCTCCCAACCGGGAAAGAGGTAGTTTTTCCTTTTGGAAGCACCGGCTGGCTGGGTGAGCGCCCCCGCAAAGCGAGCACTCGTGCTTAAAACGACACGCAGTGTACCACTTGCAGTGGCTCTCATTAAACAGCCAGCATAGACCTTTTTTGGAGGCAGCTGATGCACCGGAGGGAGCGCTGTCCGGAGGCTGAACGGACGACGGCCTGTGGGGGCACATAAGCAATAACCATAGGCTGCCGTCCTGGCAGTCAAAGCGGAACTCCTTCTTTGCTGACATTTTTTGGCGGAACTGCGTGTCGTAGTGGAACCAACACTGGCCCCCATAAACTTTGTAGGCCCCCCAAATAAGATCAAGATAACAAAAAAGTGATGCAGCTACCTCCGGAAAACGCTCACAAAGCACACCGGCGTAAGCACAGAACCCTTGCAGCCAGTTCCCGAATGTCCGAGGAAGCTGCTTGGAGTTTTCGCACTGCGCCGCCACGTCAACCCGACGGGATTTGTCGATCGTCTCTCGGTCGGGAGGGACTAAGGCGAGGAACTCCATAAATTCGCGACGCCAGATTTTGTCCTTGACGTCTTCCGGCAGGTGCGTGCCGGTGGGCGAGACCACCCACAAAGCGCCACCCGTGGAAGCGGCCGAACTACCTGCCAGACCTGACACACCCATGCTAGACAGGACCGATTTCACGACTGTGACAATGTGTTCGTCCGGCGGACCCGATACGGCAGCGTCACCGGCCCTCCCCGAAATCAAGTCACAACCATGCTCACTAAGCCGCGGATGTGCAGCTGAAGACGCAGGGCGACCAACAGCAGGTCCCGGAGGGACACCCGGTACAGGACCGTCCGTGGGAGGAGCCGGCAGGAGGCCGCGACGTCCATCGCCTTGAAGAATGTTGACGGCCGGCGAGGTCGAAGGATGCTGGCGGAAGGATAGGTCCAGAGGGGGTGGTCCGGCCCCTGACCCTGAGGAGCCTGCGGGGCCGAGGACGGCAGCCGAGAAGCATCTCGAGCAGCCAGAGACCCTGGATGGAGGCCTCGTAGCCCACAACCCCGGCGTGGCGTGCACATCTCCCGCCCTGCCGGGCGCAGGGAGATGGTGCCGTGCAGCAGGCAGGTGCAAGTTCGCATCGGCAGGCCCCCAACGGGATTCTCCCACCCTGCCGGGTGCAGGGAGATGATGGGGCGAGGCTGCGGCAGCGGGCGTCCCGAAGGAAGCTCCAGCCCAGCCGGGTGCAGGGGACTGCTGACGGTCAGAGGTCAGGGATGAGAGGATGGGAGCAGGCGACCGTCCGCCATCCCCTGCCCGGCTAGGTGCGGGGAGATTAGAGTCATTACCAGCAGTGCCATCCCCCACCCAGCCTGGTGCAGGGGGATGTGGGAAGTAGGGGGTCAGTGGCATGGGGTGAGCGGCATGAGTAGCTCTAACATCCCCCACCCAGCCGGGTGCAGGGGGGTGCAATAAGGTGGGGGTCAGCTGCAGGGGGTGAGTGTTATGCATACTTCTAATGTCCCCCCCCCAGCCTGGCGCTGGGGTACCTGGTAAGGCGGGGGTTAACTGTAGGGTGTGAGTGGTATGTACATCCCTACCATCCCCCACCCAGCCGGGTGCAGGGGGATGAGGATGTACAGCGGACCTTGAAGAAGAGTGGAGTGAATCCACATTTGAATCACCCGCCCTGCTGGGCGCAGGGAGAGACACTGGCAGTGACGCGCCAGCAGAGACACGTGAGGAAGGAGGAGGACGTCCAGCCCGTGCAGCAGCTCCGGGCTGACGTGCCCGGCATCTGGAGCCGCGGGACGAGCTCCGGGTGACCCCAGCAACCCCGAGTGCAGGCGGAGCGGGGAGGGGGGCCAGGGACGGCGGTAAACGGCACCCGCGGGCGGTGGGGAGTGCCGCGGTTCCCGCCCGCGCAGCCAAGCGCGCGCCCTCACAGGAGGGGACAGTCTGAGGAGCCCGAACGGACCGCCTGAGGACTCTGGGGCTCCGGGAGCGGGCCGGGAGAGAGGAGTCCCGGCTCGAGCTGGGGACAGATGGAGGGGGGGCCCGTCGGGGATGTCTCCGGAGGCGCGAGGGAGAAGTGGGGGATGGAAGGGGGGGGGAGCCGGCATCAGAGGCCACAGCCGCTCCCTTTAGGGGAGGTGGAGCGTTAGGGGAGTAAGAAGGCCTTGAAGGACTGGGGCTCAGGCGGGAAGGAGGACGTGTGCGTCTCCTGTCCCTAACAGCCGGGGGCCCCGCAGGTGGCATTGGAGGGGGGTGAGGGGGGGACATCTCAGGGGTAAGGAGGGAGAAAAGCCAATCCGCCTGACCTTGGAGAGCCAGCTCGTGGACCCTGGCCAACAGCGCATCAGTGTCCATGGCAGCTCTTCCAGCGACTCTTCCAAAAGACCCAGAATTCCCTGGGGCATACGATTTTCTGAGCTCAGGCCCATCCCATCCCACGTGTCCCAACCAATTGTTCCCCTTTCATGTACCTAGCCATGCCCCCATCAGTCAAGGCTCTCTTTCCCTAGGAGGGGCTCAAGAGGCCTTCAGGATCATTTACTAAGGCCTCTTTCACATGGGTGTTGCTGCTGGCTCCTAGTCCGTAGTATATTACATTGTCAGCAGCGGCCAACAAGGCATTTAGCACTAGAACAGCCAGGCAACGTAGTCCTACCGCACCTGGTGTGAAGGGGATCCCACAGTAGCAGGGTGTAAGTACCCACATTATATCCTAAGGTAAGGTGACATTGGGGGGGGGGGGGGGGGGGGGTTTACTAAAACTGGAGCACTCAGCATCTGGTGCAGGTGTGCATGGTAGCCAATTAGCTTCTAACTTCCGCTTGTTCAATTCAGCTTTGAGAATAAAACCTGAAAGCTGATTGGTTACTATGCAGAGCTGCACCAGATTTTGTACTCTCCAGTTTTAGTAAATCCCCTCCTGCTCCTAGCTCCTGCTCTCTAGCGTCTGAAACTGGTGACGTCAGGAGCAACTCTAGTCCTGGAAATGGCGATCTCGTGCAGAACTGATGATGTCAGGAGCGACCAAGAACCCAGAAATTATGATATCTCACAGAACTGGAGATCTCAGCAGTGGCTCAGGACCTGGCAGTGGTGATCTCCAGTGTGGGTCATCTTACTTTAAAAAAGTAATTAGTTAAGTTACAAATGACTTCTCCCAAAAATTAATTGCGTTAGTAACTCAGTTACTACATTAGAAAAGTAATTAGTTACGCAGCAAAGTAACTGTGACTTTTTTTTAATATTCTATAATGCAATTACGTTCTATAACATCTTTAATATCAAAGAGGTTTATATTAACTGATTGAAGAAAAAAAAAAACATTATATAAAGTATTTTAGAACATTTGGTATTTATTTGAACCCAACTCAATAGATTGCAGCCTGCCATAGATATGAATGATATGCATATAAACATATAAAAAATTTAATATTAAAACTAAAATTCAAGTGCAAAATTAAGACACACAAATGTCAACTTGGGTAAAAAGAAACAAATGAAAATCTGGCCTTTAATTAGTGCAATTATCTGTATCTGTCTAGTTGTGTAAAAAGAAACAAAGGAAAACCTGGCCATTAGTGCAAATCTCCAAAAGGCGACAACCCCCCTCCCCGCGGCTTCTACAGACTACAGTACCGCGGACAGCTCGTGCTACTGTGCAAGGGGCATCTATCGTGTAACTAAGGGGCGGGTCTAGTACTACTGTAACCAAGGGGCGCATTTATTATTATTGTTATATATCGTGTAACCAAGGGGCTGCTCTATTATTACTCTAAACCAGGGGCAGATCTGTTATAGCGTGTAAGCAAGGGGCGGGTCTATTATTATTATATCATGTAAGGGGCGGATGGCTACAGAAGAGGGCGAATGTTAAATTAATGGGCAGAGCTCGATATATAACAATAATAACAATACTAGACCCACCCCTTAGTTACACAATAGATGCCCCTTGCAGAGTAGCACGACCATCGGGAGCGTGCTGCATCGCCTCGTACAATTACATGTTAACTGCGCCTGCGCGGTGTAGAGTTCAGTCAGAGCTGTTTAGGTTCGGCAATTTTCGTAAGCTCCGTAGTCCTTCGTACTGCGCAAGCGCTGCGCCTGCACAGTACAGAGGGGTCCTTATCCGGCGGGGGAACTTTTTCGGCAGGACATCGGAATTACACTACTGCCATCTAGTGGCGGTAGATGTAATTGCGGTAACGCCGCCCAAGTAATGGGAACGGCGTTACCATGAGGGGAAGAGTAATCAGTTAGATTACTAGTTACCCTCTAAAGTAAGTGCGTTAAGTAACTCAGTTTATTTTAACTCAGTTACTTACATCACTGGTGATCTCTCACAGCTGTGACCTCTCTCTCTTCGACATCATGTTGAACACAGCAGGCAGCTGTCAAATGCAACAGCCCACTCTGATTGTCACCTCTAACTTTCCCCTGTGAAACTGCCCCCAGCTCCAAGGTTTCCGTTTTCTCTTCCTCCTCTCTCTAGCACCCACCTTCTGGGCATTGTAGTCCCACATAGTTCTAAAAAACTGGGTCCAGTCTCTCTGGGGACTACATCCTCCACAAGCCTTTGCTTCTCCCAGCAGTCCTCGAGCAACTGTGGTGTGGCCATTTCTCCCCAGCCTGTATTGTAGCCAATCACAGAGACCTCCTTATCCTTGGCAGTGGGCTCTTCTCCAGCAGCTGTGGCAACATTTGGACCTCTGTCACAATGACTGTGTCCCTCTCTCTGGCTGTGAAGCTGCTCCTCACACTTCACTGGTGGCCAGAACACCCAATCATGTGCAGAGGATTGAATGATTGAAGTGAATACTCACAATTTTTGGAGTGAAGTTTCTCACCTTCTTTAGTAAATTTTAGCAAATTCCTCTCTTCTTCACGAAGAGCACCATTTCTGCCACCAGCAATCTTAGTAGTTTCATCTTGGCATGCCTTGATGCCGGATAAATCACCTTCTTGCACAATCGTGGGGAGCTATGTCAGTTATATGGCTCGTTCACAGGGGTGCTAGCTAGTGTTGGGCAAACGGTTCGAGAATGAACAAAACAGCAGAGTTAGCCCAATTGTTTTGTATAATATAAAAGATGATGTTACGTCGAGAAAATATATACCTAACAGGTCACACTTTAAAATTGCGCACACTCGTGGAAAGGCGACAAACTACGGTACTTAAAAATCTCCAAAGGCGACGTTTTACAATTTTCTACAGGTTACCAGTTTAGAATTACAGAGGAGGTCTTGTGCTAGAATTATTGCTCTCGCTCTAAGGATCGGGGTGATACCTCACATGTGTGGTTTCAACACCGTTTACATTTGTGGGCACAATTTACGAATGCGTTTGCTTCTCCGCACAAAAACAGATGGGATGCGTTACATTTTTTATTTTTCTTCTTTTTTTTTTTTACACTTAAATTTTTTTTGTTTTTATCCCTTGTGACAGTAATATGCCTTGTACACACGGTGGGACATTCCAACCACAAAATATGCAAGACAAGTTTCGGCCAAAATCTGGTGGAAAAAAAGGGTCCTGCATGATTTTGGTCTGAATGTAATGGAAATGCAACCATACAGTTTGTATGGCCGCATTGGGCATTGCACAGCAGTGCGAATCACATGCAAAGTCTGGCATCGCACTAGTGTGAACCGCCCCTTAATCTTTCCTTGCTGATCAGTTTAGCGAATGACAGCACAGAGCTAAAAGCGGCACATATTGCACACACATCTAACCCCTTGAATGCCCCTGGATGTTAACCCCTTCCCAGCCAGTGTCATTAGTACAGTGACAGTGTACTGTATATTATTAGCACTGACCATTGTATTAGTTAGTCAGTTCCCACCCAAGTGTCAGATTGTCCGCCGCACAGTCCTGCTATAAGTCGCTGATCACCGCCATTACTAGTAAAAAAAAAAAAATTCAGTGTGAAATGCATTATAATGATGCATCGGAGAGCGCGATCACACGGCGTGTGCAATGCGTTATAGAGATGCATCGGAGAAAGCGATCACACAGCATGTGCAATGCGTTATAATGATGCATGGGAGACGCGATCACACAGCATGTCCAATGCGTTATAACGATGCATGCGAGGGCGCGATCACACGACGTGTGTAATGCGTTATAATGATGCATGCAAGGGTGCGATCACACGACGTGTGCAATGTGTTATAACGATGCATAGGAGGGCGCGATCACGCGACGTGTGCAATGCGTTATAACGATGCATGGAAGGGCGTGAGCACGCGACGTGTGCAATGCGTTATAACGATGCATAGAAGGGCGTGAGCACGCGACGTGTGCAATGCGTTATAACGATGCATGGAAGGGCGTGAGCACGCGACGTGTGCAATGCGTTATAACGATGCATAGGAGGGTGCGATCACACGACGTGTGCAATGCGTTATAACGATGCATGGAAGGGTGCGATCACACGACGTGTGCAATGTGTTATAACGATGCATAGGAGGGCGCGATCACGCGACGTGTGCAATGCGTTATAACGATGCATGGAAGGGCGTGAGCACGCGACGTGTGCAATGCGTTATAACGATGCATGGAAGGGCGTGAGCACGCGACGTGTGCAATGCGTTATAACGATGCATGGAAGGGCGTGAGCACGCGACGTGTGCAATGCGTTATAACGATGCATGGAAGGGCGTGAGCACGCGACGTGTGCAATGCGTTATAACGATGCATGGAAGGGCGTGAGCACGCGACGTGTGCAATGCGTTATAACGATGCATGGAAGGGCGTGAGCACGCGACGTGTGCAATGCGTTATAACGATGCATAGGAGGGCGCGATCAGACGACGTGTGCAATGCGTTATAACGATGCATGCGAGGGCGCGATCAGACGACGTGTGCAATGCGTTATAACGATGCATGCGAGGGCGCGATCACACGACGTGTGCAATGCGTTATAACGATGCATGCGAGGGCGCGATCAGACGACGTGTGCAATACGTTATAACGATGCATGCGAGGGCGCGATCACACAACGTTTGCAATGCGTTACGCGTTGGTGTAGCGTCAATTTGTAGGAAAGGCATAGAGATGGGGGCTGCCATGGCAGAATGGTTATCTAAGGAGTGATTAGTGATGTCAGATGTAGAGAGTGAAGCCGGGGATGATGATGATGATGACAGCCCCGGAGGAGGTGATGATGAGGATTGCAGGCAGCCCCGGACACACACCGCCTCCCCCTCCCCCGGCCCTCCTCTGGCGGGCGGACCCGGAACAGTCAGACGGACGGTGATCAGCGGCCAGGAACGGTCCCGGTACACGCCGCCATCATGCAGGGGAACCTGGCGGAAGAGCTGGAGGTGGGTGTGTGCCCGGGATGGGGGAGGGGCTGGAGCCCACCGGGTGTTGGTGAACCACAAGGCCCAGCCAGCCCTGGCAGCTCAGGGTGATCAGAACATGCAGGGAGTTGTGCCAAATGTTGCGTCATTCTGCGTTTTGTTGCGTCCTGAGGACTGTCAGCGCGCGCTGCCCATGCATGTGGAGTGAGGAGCGGTCATGGGTTTGTTTAGGACTCTGGCACTCCCATACAGGGCATCTTTGTAATGCAGCGCACTGCAACGCATGTCCCTGGCACCATGTGATGGTGCTTCACCCCGAATTAAGGGTAACGCATGGCACCCCGGGGGGCAGCTGTCAGCCAGACGTCACCATGTGACCGTTATTGGGGTTATTGCGCAATTTCTGACTACAGAGGAGAAGGGGTGTGGAGATGCCGACTTCTATAGGGGGGTATGGAGAAGGAGGGGTGCAGGCTTCTATAGGGGACTATGGAGAAGGAGGGGTGCAGACTTCTATAGGAGGGTATGGAGAAGGAGGGGTGCAGGCTTCTATAGGGGACTATGGAGAAGGAGGGGTGCAGACTTCTATAGGGGGACTATGGAGAAGGAGGGGTGCAGGCTTCTATAGAGGGACTATGGAGAAGGAGGGGTGCAGACTTCTATAGGGGGACTATGGAGAAGGAGGGGTGCAGACTTCTATAGGGGGACTATGGAGAAGGAGGGGTGCAGGCTTCTATAGGGTGACTATGGAGCAGGAGGGGGCAGGCTTCTATAGGGGGACTATGGAGAAGGAGGGGTGCAGGCTTCTATAGAGGGACTATGGAGAAGGAGGGGTGCAGGCTTCTATAGAGGGACTATGGAGAAGGAGGGGTGCAGACTTCTATAGAGGGACTATGGAGAAGGAGGGGTGCAGACTTCTATAGGGGGACTATGGAGAAGGAGGGGTGCAGGCTTCTATAGGGGGACTATGGAGAAGGAGGGGTGCAGGCTTCTATAGCGGGACTATGGAGAAGGAGGGGTGCAGGCTTTCTATAGGGGGACTATGGAGAAGGAGGGGTGCAGGCTTTCTATAGGGGGACTATGGAGAAGGAGGGGTGCAGGCTTCTATAGGGGGACTATGGAGCAGGAGGGGTGCAGACTTCTATAGGGGGACTATGGAGCAGGAGGGGTGCAGACTTCTATAGGGGGACTATGGAGCAGGAGGGGTGCAGGCTTCTATAGGGGGACTATGGAGCAGGAGGGGGCAGGCTTCTATAGGGGACTATGGAGAAGGAGGGGTGCAGGCTTTCTATAGCGGGACTATGGAGAAGGAGGGGTGCAGGCTTCTATAGGGGAGATAATGGAGAAGGAGTGGTGCAGTCTTCTATAGGGGACTATGGAGAAGGAGGGGTGCAGGCTTCTATAGGGGGACTATGGAGAAGGAGGGGTGCAGACTTCTATAGGGGGGATAATGGAGAAGGAGGGGTGCAGTCTTCTATAGGGGACTATGGAGAAGGATGGGTGTAGGCATTCTATAGGGGGACTATGGAGCAGGAGGGGTGCAGGCATTCTATAGGGGGACTATGGAGCAGGAGGGGTGCAGGCATTCTATAGGGGGACTATGGAGCAGGAGGGGTGCAGACTTCTATAGGGGGACTATGGAGAAGGAGGGGTGCAGGCTTCTATAGGGGGATAATGGAGAAGTAGGGGTGCAGACTTCTATAGGTGGACTATGGAGAAGGATGGGTGTAGGCATTCTATAGGGGGACTATGGAGCAGGAGGGGTGCAGGCATTCTATAGGGGGACTATGGAGCAGGAGGGGTGCAGGCTTCTATTGGGTGCCTACTGAGTATGGTAGGCACTTAGGTGCCAGCTTATATAGGGTGTCTATGTAGCAGGGAGTGTGCTTAGGTGCCAGCTTGTATGGGGTCCATACAGAACAGGGAGGGTGCTTAGTTGCTGGATTGTATAGGGTGACTATAGAGTAAGAGGGGCACTTAGGTGCCTGATTGTATTGGGTGCCTACAGAACAAGGAGGGTGCTTAGTTGCTAGCTTGTATAGGGTAACTATAGAGCAGGAAGGGCACATAGGTGCCAGCTTGTATCAGGTGCATACAAAACAGGGAAGGTGCTTAGTTGCTGGATTGTATAGGGTGACTATTGAGTAAGAAGAGCACTTGGGTGCCAGACTGTATACTTCACCTACAGAGCAGGAGTGCTTGGGTGGCAGCTTGTACAGGGTGACTGTAGAGTAAGAGGGGCACTTAGGTGCCAGATTGCATTGGGTATACAGAACAAGGAGGGTACTTAGTTTTTCGGCTTATATAGGGTAACAACAGAGCAGGAAAGGTGCTTAGATGCCAGCTTGTATTGGGTGTCTACAGAGCAAGAAGGGTGACTACGGAGCAGAAAGGGGCTTAGGTGCCAGCTTGTATAGGGTGACTGTAGTAAGAAGGGTGCTCAGGTTCCAGACTGTATTGGGTGCCTACAGAGCAGGAGGGGTGGTTAGGTGCCAGCTTATAGTGGGTGCCTACAGAACAAGGAGGGTACTCAGTCACTGGCTTGTATAGAATAACTACTAGCAGTTTAGCCTGTAAATAGTATATGAAGCTTTATTAGTTACAAAAATGTGTCTTAAAAATGCAAAGTGTTAAAAGAATACCAAATGTCAGCACCTTCCAGCAATGGGATGATCGTATTGTGATGTCAGCGCTAACTCAATCACAGCGTCCTATTGGTTAATGACACATGTCATATGAGCCTCTAGGTCAGGGATATGCAATTAGCGGACCTGCAGCTGTTGCAAAACTACAAGTCCCATCATGCCTCTGCCTCTGAGTATCATGCTTGTGGCTGTCAGAGTCTTGCTATGCCTCATGGGACTTGTAGTTTTGCAACAGCTGGAGGTCCGCTAATTGCCAATCCCTACTCTAGGGGCAAAACATAGGAGACAAAATGATTCCAGCCTAATATGATCTAGAAAAGTAGTTCTACATCTAGACAGTGAACTATAGCAATCAGACCAATGAGTCCTCCCACAGGTAGAGCAGTGTGATATATAAGGTGTATATAGCAGATATACGGCTAGTGTTATTAGCAGCAGGTGTGAAGATACAAGCAGAGAAGTCAGTGTTCATGTCATTTGCAGAGAGCATGTATAAAGTTGTAAAATGCAAAGTGTCTGTAAGCAAATCCAAGAAAGCCAAAACGAAATGTTTTAACACTGCGATATCCATACATATCCAAGGGACATTTCATTTTGTCTTTCTTGGATTTGCTTATAGACACTTTGCATTTTACAACTTTATACGTGCCGTCTGCAAATGACATGAACACTGACTTCTCTGCTTGTATCTTCACACCTGCTGCTAATAACACTATCCGTATATCTGCTATATACACCTTATATATCACACTGCTCTGTCTGTGGGAGGACTTATTGGTCTGATTGCTATAGTTTTTGATTGCTACATATTTTTGATAACAAAAAATCCAAAAACCGTATATTGATTGGTTTGCGCAAAATATATAGCGTCTACAAACTATGGGATGTATTTATGGAATTTTTATTAATTGTTTTACTAGTAATGGCGGCGATCAGCGACTTATAGCGGGACTGCGATATTGCGGCGGGCATTCGGACACTAACTGACACTTTTTGGGGACCAGTGACACTATAGTGCCCCGTACACCCGAGTGGATTTTCTGTCTGAAAAATCTTGGATGGTTTTTCCGACGGAATTCCGCTCAAGCTTGGCTTGCATACACACGGTCACACAAAAGTTTGCTGAACTTTCGACCGTCAAGAACGCGGTGACGTACAACACTACGACGAGCCGAGAAAATGAAGTTCAATGCTTCCGAGCATGCGTCAATTTTTTTCCGAGCATGCGTAGGAATTTTGCGCATCGGAATTGGTACAGACGAGCGGAATTTCCAATCAAAACTTCTTCTGACCGAAAAATTGAGAACCTGCTCTCAATCTTTTGCTGGCGGGAATTCGGCCAGCAAAAGTCCGATGGTGCATACACACGGTCGCATTTTCTGACCAAAAGCTCTTATCTGACTTTTGCTGGCGGAATTTCCGATCGTGTGTACGCGGCATAATACAGTGATCAGTGCTAAAAATATGCACTGTCACTGTACTAATCACCCTGGGAATGGGTTAACACCAGGGGCGATCAAAGGGTTAACTGTGTGCCTAGCCTGTGTGTTTGTGTAGTGTGGGAGGTGCTTTTACTAGGGGAAGGCATAGATCAGGGATATGCAATTAGCGGACCTCCAGCTGTTGCAAAACTACAAGTCCCATCATGCCTCTGGGTGTCATGCTTGTGGCTGTCAGTCTTGCTATGCCTCATGGGACTTGTAGTTCTGCAACAGCTGGAGGTCCACTAATTGCATATCCCTGGCATAGATCCTTGTCCCTGCTTTGAAGGAACACAGGATCCATGCCTTCCCTACTGACAGAACGGCAATCTGTCTTGTTTACTTGGGCAGACCGCCATTCTGCCTCTCTGCTAGAGGATCGGCCGGTGCCAGCAGACGTCAAATCCACAGTACCTACCGCTGGGCTCCCACTGTGTGTGTTATCACAGTGGGAGCGAGCCGGCGGGGGCGTGCATGCTCTCCCCCTATCCAGAAGAGCCGGATCTTGTGTATGTATAAGTCCATGATCAGGCCCATGGGTGCCACCCTGCAGCAGTAAAACTGCTATAGGGTGGCCCTTAAGTGGTTAAATACAACCCATAGGGATTGATTTACTAAAGGCAAATAGACTGTGCCCTTTGCAAAATGCAGTTGCATTCTGTAAGTGTAGTTGCTCCAGAGCTTAGTAAATGAGCAGAAGCTCTGCTGACCTCCATCATCCAATCATGTGCAAGCAAAAATTATGTTTTTTTTTATTTTCCTTGCACATGATTGGATATTCTTTGCAAAGTGGAGCTTTAACTCATTTACTAAGCTCTGCAGCAACTGAACTTGCATAGTACACAGTCTATTTGCCCTTAGTAAATCAACCCCAGGGGGGGTTGATTTACTAAAGGAAAATCCACGTTGCACCACAATTGCACTTGTAAGTGCAGCCACTGTAGATCTGAGGGGGACATGCAAGGAAAATAAAATAAAAAAGCATTTTGCTTGTACGTGATTGGATGATAGAAATCAGCAGAGCTTCCCCTCGTTTCAGATCTTCCCCTCAAATCTAAAGCTACTGCACTTGTAGTGCAAAGTGGGTTTGCCTTTAGTAATTTAACCCCATAAGCCGCGTACACACGGTCGGACTTTCCGACGGCAAATGTGCGATGGGAGCTTGTTGTCGGAAATTCCGACCGTGTGTAGACTCCATCGGACAGTTTCCATCGGAATTTCCGTCACACAAAATTTGAGATCTGGTTCTCAAATTTTCCGACAACAAAATCCGTTTGCGTAAATTCCTATCGTGTGTAGACAATTCCGACGCACAAAGTGCCACGCATGCTCAGAATCAAGCAGAAGAGCCGCACTGGCTATTGAACTTCATTTTTCTTGGCTCGTCGTACATGTTGTACGTCACCACGTTTTTGACGTTCGGAATTTCCAACCAACTTTGTGTGACCGTGTGTATGCAAGACCTACATCCGACCGCCTCTCGGGGGGTCAGGAAGGAATTTTTTCCTCTGCAAAAGCAATTGGCCGCGCTAGTAGGGGTTTTTCACCTTCCTCTGGACCAACGGGAGGGAGGGTGTAGGTCTACAGGGTTTCCCACAGATCCGCAACATCTTCAACCAGCTTGCGCAAGACCGTTATCGCCTCAACAACAGCATCAGCTTTTTTTCAACGCATCATCTCGTCCACAGCAGGAAAAATTTTTTGGAGCACCTCAACATGTGCAATTTCAAATACTCAGCAGAGTCCCTCCGCAGACTAAGAAATTTGACTGCAACTCTACCGACCGACATTCAAAAAATATTACAAAAAGAACGACTACTAAGGATCGATCCGCAAGCAACGATCAAACATAAGAAGACTACAACTCAACCGCAACAGTTAGCATGTGCCTTGATTAACACCAGATCGGCGGTCAAGCACAGGCACGAAATCCATGACTTCATCACACAAAACAACATAGATTGCCTCTTCATCACGGAAAGCTGGCTAACACCCGACTGCAACACCATCTTAACAGAGTTAGTGCCAGAAAAGTACAGGATCCTAACCGAGCATAGGAAAGGAAAAAAAGGAGGAGGCCTAGCAGTGATCTTCAAAGCTCATCTAGCGCTCGTCAAACCTACGTTACAGAACACAGCAACTTTTATGGAGACACTTACTCTACAGATGCAAATCACACCACAAGAAACCATCCACATGCTGCTATGCTACAGACCACCAGGACCAAAGACAAATCTACCGATACCACTCACGGAATTCATCTCGGCACACACCCTGAAAAACAACAAGGTTCTGGTACTCGGAGATTTCAACCTCTGGGCGAACTCTACCGAAGACCCCATCGCCACCACCTGCATCAATCAACTGGAAGACCTAGGGCTTCAACAACTAGTAAAGGCTCCCACACATGGGTCGGGTCACATCCTGGACCTCATCTTCAAGCAAAATACGGACATCAGCATTCGAGACAACATAGCGCTACCATGGTCAGACCACCACGCTATCAAATTTGAGATCGCCACCAACATCTCCCTGCAAAAACCAAACCCGGCAGCAACAACACACTGGATTAGATCGCAGAAGAAACTTCATTCGGAAATCTTCAAAACCACACTAACATACAAAATGGCTACACTAAATCAAAACCACTCAACAGAACGAATACTCAGCTTCATAAACAAGGCACTTCTACAAACAGCAGACGCAGTCGCCCCGAAACATCGAGCACCCATCCGCAAGAAAAATTCTGGTTGGTTTAATGGCACGCTTACTCTACTGAAACGGGAACACAGAAGAGCAGAAAGAGCCTGGAGAAGAAACACCACAAAGGAAAATCACACAAACTACAGAATACTCACCAAGAGATATCATAAAGCAATTTTCACAGCAAAAAAAGAACATGTCTCAAACACCCTCTCAAAAGCCTTAAACCGACCACCGGAACTTTTCAAACTAGTCGCCCAGACTATGAACCCCACCTGCCTTGAGCCCCTAGGAAACGAAACTCAAGAATACTGCAACAAATTATCCGATTTTTTCATCAACAAAATAGACAACATTCAGAAAAGAATTCAACAAAAAAAAACAACAACCAACTCTACTCAACTCAACCCAGGTAAGGAATTTTACATCCACAGCGCACAAGCACCACATTTTTCACTTACCCCGATCACAACGGAGGAAACCAAAAATGTCATCAAGAGCCTCCGAGACAGCACCTCGCCAAACGACATCATCCCCACAAAACTCTTGAAAGAATGCTCTGACATTCTGGCCCCCGCTATCACACACCTAGTAAATCAGTCGTTCAAAGAAGGATTGGTTCCAAATTCCCTCAAGCAAGGCATCATCAAACCATTACTAAAGAAACCCAACCTCGACCCCAAGGATCCTAACAATCGCAGACCGGTAACAAGCCTGAACACCATTTCCAAGATCATGGAGAAAGTAGTAGTACAACAGCTTCAACTTCATCTAGACACACACAAGCTCCTAGACCCACTACAATCGGGCTTCCGCCCAGTGAACCACAACATGCTTCTCAGCCGCCTCAAGGAAGTGGCAGGAGTTATAGATGGAGATCTGCCATGGTTCGCTTCCTTCTTAGGAAACCGGTCACAAACAGTGAAACTAGGAGCCTTCACTTCGGAAACCCGGGCAATCACTTATGGAGTCCCTCAAGGATCACCATTGTCACCAGTACTCTTCAACATTTACATCCGACCACTCTTCAAAATTATTAGCAAATTTGATCTGTGCTTCCACTCATACGCGGACGACACTCAACTGTATTTTCGGATCACCGGACAAAAAGACCAATACCAGGAACTAGGAAAATGTCTCACATTGATAGATGACTGGATGACCACTAGCTCCCTCAAACTAAATGGATCAAAAACAGAATTACTGCTCCTCGACGCAAACCAAAGGAAAAAGACGAAGACCTCTGGACACCACCAACCATCTTGGGACGGACCATCCTTCCAAGTAACAAAGCCAAAAGCCTCGGAGTCATCTTTGATTCAGAGATGACAATGGAGGCACAAATAGGATCCGTAATCAGCGGATCCCACCATCTCCTTCGCATGCTACGCAGACTCATCCCCTTCATCCCGGAAAAGGAAAAATCGGTAGTAGTAGGAACGATCATCAATTCGCGTCTCGACTATGCAAACTCCCTGTACATAGGATTACCGGATTACCAGATTGCACGCCTACAAGTTGTCCAAAACACAGCAGCAACGAATTTTTTCTTCATTTTGATTTTCGTTGTTCCTGTTTTCGTTTTTTCGGATTTTCTTCTTTCGTAGATTCGTTGTTTCTAATTATTTTTTTTCGGATTTTCTTGTTTTCGGATTCTTTCGATTCGAACGATTCGTTATTCGTTAAAATTTTTAGCGAATCGTTCGTTCATTCGTTATCGTATGTATAACGAAAAAAAAAAAAAACGAAAAAAGAAAAAAAAGGAAACGAATTGCACATGTCTACTACTTTATTAAACACAGAGTAACCGGATCGCATGGTACAGTAGTGCAGGCAAACACACTGGGTTTGCGACCTGCGCTTGAGGTGTCATAAGGTTAGCTTTGTCACCCACTGCAGATCATAAATGCAGTGCGTTTTTAGCGCGATGCAGGAAATGCTCACAGAACGTGGGTTTATAACATTGCGTTCTGGTGTCAACTGGGCCTTAAAGTGTTTATAAACCTCAGGCATGAAATATGAAAAAAGCATATCTCCTATATTGTACTTGTCTCAATTCAGAGCACTAATGCCCCGTACACACGGTCGGAAAATCCGACTACAAAATCCATCGGATTTTTTCCGACGGATTTAGTCCGACACTGGTGTTGCATACACACGGTCGGACAAAGTTGTCGGAAAATCCGATCATTCTGAACGTTTGTTGCCTACGACGGGACTACGTAGAGGCTAGTAGCCAATAGCTTTGGTCTTGTAATGTGATCTGAGCATGCATGGCACTTTGTCCGTCGGAATTCGCTACACACGATCGGAAAAAGTCCGATAGGACTTTGTTGTCGGAAAATTTGAGAGCAGGAGATAAAACTTTGTTCGTCGGAAAATCCGATGGAAAATGTCCGATGGAGCCTACACACGGTCGGAATTTCCGACAACATTGTCCGATAGGACATTTTCCGTCGGAAAATCCGACCGTGTGTGGGGCTTTAGTCTAATTTTTGTCTGCTGCCTCTGCTAATCAGTATTTTCCTGACACCAAGAGAAAAAAGGTGACAGGGGAGGGTCCTCCAGCTGATTGACAGCTCTGTTCCTGTGTGCTGTGTGAAGGGGGGGGGTTTCTTTTCACTCCAATCAGCTCTCAGAGTTCTCCTCACTGAGCTCTGCAGAGTGTAACTTCAACACCCCACCCGCTGCTTTCTGGAAGCTCAGACCAGCTGTATACATTCTGCATTTTGAACGGCTATAGAGAAGAGAAGACTGCAGGTAAACAGATTCAACTTATTATGTATGAGGATTTGTTTCATCTCTGTGTATCACTTGAGGCCAGTTACTGGTTATATGTGAGGGTTTACAACCGACAAGTATCTGTAAGGGCCGGCTCACACCAAACGCAGTGCAGAAAAGGCGTGTCCTATGCACATTTCCATCCACCACAGATGAACGCACTGCCCTTGTGAGAGCGTGTGGGTGCCAACACCGTGCGTTTGCGGGCACCAAATAACATGGTACCAGAGTATCATGCAGTTTGGCGCAGTGCGTCCTGAAAAAGAAGCGCTTGCACTACTTTTTTTTTGCGTTCCAATGAATTTTGCAACCCATTCATATAAACGAGTGTCAAAATCGAACAACACAGGAATGTGTGTGTACCGGTGTGAACTGACCCTAAAGTGATCTCTCTGCAGTGGTGTGACATGTCCCCTGCGATGAGAGTTGGGCAATAATCAAAGCTCTCACTCTCTGGTGATTGGAGAGTTCCAGCTGTAGGTCAGTGGTGGAGGGTGTCGGAATGCTGCAGAGAGACCACTGCTCTCATACAGAACACAGGGGTCTATGTCTGCAGCCTGCTGATGAGGTTGAAGTTTTCAGGCTGGTGGAGCCCTATTCACTAAAAAAAGGAAAGACATTTATTAAACATTCACATTTTTATGCTCTCTCTGTTGAATGGTTTGGTTTTCAAGCAGACTACACATGGCACCTACAACTTTGTTCAGACGGGCGTACTTAAAGTGTTACTAAACCCAGGACCCTGCATTCACTATATCTGGTCTCCCACAGTACACACAACATGGAAATGCAACTATTTTAGTAAATACTAAATACCTTCTCTCACCAGCAGTATATAGCGGTCTTGTGACTTTTATCAATGTCTGATTAAAGCTTGTAGGAGGAGTTTTCATCCTCCTCTGACTGTCCTATGGGGCTGCATAACTCCTGACCCTCTGTCTGAACAGTGCTGATTGGCCCTGTTTTGATCACATGCACCCTCCCAGAAAAAAAAAGACTTTCTAGCAATATACACAAAACTGAGCATGTGCAGAGTGCCCCCAAGGCTCTGTGCTATCAGCAGATGGATTGGGGACAGTGGAAGAAGGGGAGGATCAGATAAGACAGGATCAAACAGCCTTTAAACACAATGGGGAGTGTTAGCCCCATAGATTTCACAGTGAGCATAACAAGCACTTAAGTGTACATCTGTGCAAAGGACCGTGTTTGCCCACACATACATACATGTCTATTGGGACACAGCTCCTGCTCAAAAAGCTGTGCGGGTGCTTGCCCTTGAACTCACACTATCGGTATTTGGAGACACGCACCCACACGCACCTGAACAGATGTCCGATCGGGAGCAGTGGATGTGTCCGTGTAGCCGCTGCATCCTAATAGGCGTGAATGGCCCTGCCTGTATGCAGATGCATGAAACACCTGTGCATCCTGTGTGGGCAAACATACTCCTCCACACAAATGTTGCTCCAGAGTTTAGTAAGTGAGCAGAAGCTCTGTTGACTTCCATCATCCAATCATGTGCAAGCAAAAAATGCTTTTTCATTTTCCTTGCATGTGATTGGGTATTTTTTTGCAAAGTGGCTCTTTGGGGTTGATTTATTACTACTACAAAAAGATTGCGCACTTTAGTTGCTCCAATGCTTAGTAAAGGAGGTAAAACTTTACTTTACAAGGAATATCCAATCATGTGCATGGAAAATTAAAAAAAAAAAAAATGCATGTTTGCTTGCATATGAGCTTCTGCTCATTTACTAAGCTCTAGATCAACTACACTTGGAGAGTGTAACTGCACTTTGCAAAGTGCACAGTCTAATTGCATTTAGTAAATCAAACCCACTGTGTGCATGAGCAGCGCTGGAAGCATACTGCTGGCTGTACTTTCTGGCATCAATGAAACTATTATTTTTACAGTACACAACAATGATGCAAGTCTAGGATAAAAATCGAATTAGAGGTAACCTCAGCAGAAAAAAAAATAAAAATACAAACTTTTTCTGGAGTTCCGCTTTAAGATTTCTCCACCTGTCAAAAAAATAAATCCAATTTACATATTATTAAAGTTTAAAAGTATTTTTTATTTTGCTGCTAGATTCTTATTTTTGCTTATTGATACGTATTTATTAAATATTAATAAACATTTGATGCCTGAATGTTTTCACTCTACCTGGTCTAATTTGTCTGGCTGGTGATTTGTGGTGGGTTTACTCAATTGGAAATGGTAACACAATAGGGGTCTATTTATAACAAATTCACAGAACATGAATGTGTTAGAAATTCTGTATAATGCCCTACAGAACAGACAGTGCACAATCCACCTGGGCTTTGCTGCTTAACTGCAGACAGGAAATTTTATTTAGGGAAAAGACATAGAGCATACCATAGATGCAGCTACAAATTTATAAACACTGCCATCTACTGGTTGAAGAATATATCTATACTAAATACTGATGTACAGTAGTTGTAGCACAAAATATAATTTAGTATTCCAACAGAATGTGACAAGTATTTGTCCAGCCTTGCCAAATTCTGATCATATTTTGCCTTATATATTAATTAACAATGATTGTCAGCTGTAGCCTGTGTAGGGCTGCAACGATTATTTTCATAATCAATTAGTTGGCCAATTATTGTTTCAATTAATTAATTGGATAAAAACCTTAAAATGGATAAAAACCTTAAAACTGTGTATAATTTAGTTATTAGAAATTCTGTATATAGCCCTACAGAATAGACAGTGCACAGTCCAGGTGGGCTTTGCTGCTTAACTGCAGACAGGAAACTTTATTCAGGGAAAATACATAGAGCATACCATAGATGCAGCTACAAATTTATAAACATTGCCATCTACTGGTTGATGAATATATCTCTACTAAATACTGATGTACAGTAGTTGTAGCACAAAATACAATTCAGTATTCCAACAGAATGTGACAAGCATTTGTCCAGCCTTGCCAAATTCTGATCATATTTTGCCTAATATATTGATTACCAATGATTGTCAGCCGTAGCCTGTGTAGGGCTGCAACAATTATATTCATAATCAATTAGTTGGCCAATTATTGTTTCAATTAATAGATTAATTGGATAAAAACCTTAAAATGGATAAAAAAAAACCTTAAAACTGTGTATAATTTAGTTATTATGTAAAGTTTTTAAAAAAAAGACACTTTATTCTTGAATATCTCTATCCAGTGGTAAATATAAATAAACCAGCTATATGGTTGGGGAACAAAATATCGAATTCACTCTGAGAATAACAGACAGAAGAAATGTATATACTATTAGAGGGTACATTTGTTACATATCATCAGACTCAGAGATCACAATTTTTATTCAAAGAAAAAAAAAAATGAAAAAGACCTAAAACACTGTTTTGCAAATTTTTAGACAGGACTGTAATATAATATTATGCATGACAGACTCCCTTGTCATAGGCAGGTAGCGTGACACAAGCTGCATGCACCTGCTGCCACTAAGACACGTAGTAGTAGCAGAATGCTTTTTGTATCACCTGTCATGATGAGGTTAAAAAAAACAAGAATTAGCCCTTTATAGTACAAAAACTGCATATAAGCACTTACTATAAGGGGGTAATTTATACTGGTAAACAGTGAAGGTTATAAAATAAATATACCCAGAAGTAGAATATACAGGGTATTTTGTCTAGGAGTCAAACATGAAGCTATATGAAGGGTGGGGGAATCAGATCTTCTATATTACAGTAGTACTAAAGGCTGACACTTTTTTGCATGGATATAATCATTTCAAATATTTTATTGTATATGTAGTTGTAATGTATTATATGACCTCCAGTCCATATGCTTCCAGCTTCTTTGGGTTCAGATGCTGATCTTCCCTGCACAGAGCCCTTAAAGTGATTGTATATGTCCGATTTAAAAAAAAACAAACAAAAAAACAAAAACCTACCTGCTCTGTGTAATGGTTTTGCCCCGGCCTGGCCCCGCCCCCCTCTCTCCCCTGATTGGCTGACTGACTTTGATTGACAGCCGTGGGAGCCAATGGCACCGCTGCTCTGTCTCAGCCGATCAGGAAGAGTGTACTGGATGCCTGAGGGGGTCATGGACATCTCTGGAGAGAGAAGGGGCTCAGGTAGGTAATGGGGGGGTGGTGCTGGGGGCTGCTACAAACAGAAGGTTTTTTATCTTAATGCATAGAATTCATTAAGATAAAATACCTTCTGCCTTTACAACTCATGTCACTCATGTCATGAAGGTGAAAAACCTGCTGTGCTGTTCCCCCCCCCCCCCAGAGCCCCCCTTTTACTTACCTGAACCTGATCTTTTCAATGAAGAGAACAAGCCCATGCGGTCTCGGGCCCTCATTGGATAGATTGATAGCAGTAGGAGCCATTGGCTTCCGCTGCTGTCAATCATATCCAGTGACACGGGAGCCAGGGGCGGGGCCAAGTCCTGCTGTCTGTGTCCATGGACGCAACAGCAGGACTCGGGAGTGCACCCACACGAGTGCCCCCATGGAATGCGGCTCTCCGAGCGCCACCGGGGGACCCCAGAAAAGGAGGATCGGGGCCGCTCTGTGCAAAACCCTTGCACAGAGGAGGTAAGTATAACATGTTTGTTATTATTATTTTTATTTTTAACCACTTGCTTACTGGGCACTTAAACCCCCCTCCTATCCAGACCAATTTTCAGCTTTCAGCGCTGTCGCATTTTGAATGACAATTGCGCGGTCATACAACACTGTACCCAAATGAAATTTTTTATCATTTTTTACCCCCAAAAAGAGCTTTCTTTTGGTGGTATTTGATCACGTCTGCAATTTTTTTTTGTTAAAAAAATTTAAAAGACCGAATTTAAAAAAATAAAATTTTTTTTTTTTTAAATTTGTTATAAAAATTTGAAATGGATAATTTTTGTCCGTCATTGATGTACGCTGATGAGGCGGCAGTGACGGGCACCGATAGGTGGCAGTGATGGGCACTGATGGGTGGCAGTGATGGGCACAGATGGGTTACACTGATAGGCAGCACTTTTAGGTGGCACTGGTGGGCATTGACAGGTGGCACTGGTGGGCATTGACAGGTGGCACTTATGGGCATTGACTGGCACTTTAGGGCATTGAAAGGTGGCACTTATGGGCATTGTCAGGTGGCACTTATGGGCATTGTCAGGTGGCACTTATGGGCATTACATGAGGCATAATTGCCTCTGACTTTTAGGGACCGATGTTCCTTTAAAATGAGCCGGTGATCGGCTTTTTTTTTTTTCTCCTCCGCTGTCAGCGTGAGGAGAAAAAAAAAAACGATCACCGAGCTTTTGTTTTCATCATGTGATCAGCTGTCATTGGCTGACAGCTGATCACATGGTAAGGGGCCGGGACCCCGGATCGCTGATTACCCAAGTCTCAGTGACTCAGGGAGCGTGCACAGGAATTCACATCCGTGCTGAGGCCGTCATTCAGCCATAGCGCGGATGTAAAGTGGGTAAACGAGACTTTATAATCAATTTAAAGAGGAGTTTCCATTCAAAAAAAATTAAAAGTCAGCAGCTACAAATACTGCAGCTGCTGACTTTTAATAATCGGACACTTACCTGTCCCAGGGTACAGCGATGCGGGGGATCGAAGCCCTGCTCGTCCCCCCCTCCGCTCGGCGGTGCCGGCATTGTAAGTGTGGGCACCCGGCTGTGGCTTCACAGCCGGGCACCCACTGTGCATGCGCGAGCGGCGTCGCGTGCCGTGATTGGCCGCGCAGTCATCTGGGACCTGTTACGTGTCCCAGATGACAGACAGGAGGGAGGGGGCAGAGCTGAGCCCTTCCTGCGCCGAGGGGGAAGTGATCTCACCAGCCCAGGCACTGAAGGAGGCAGACTACGAGGGACCCCCTAGCAACAGGCATTTAGAGGTGAGTTTTTTTTTATTTTTTTTTAGGAATTTTAATGATTTTTTTTTTTTTGGTGTGCAACCCCATTTTAAGGTCAGAATACAGTCCATAGTTGAAAGCTTTTCACATTTGTCCAACAATTTTTTTAGACTCGTCTCTATACAGATTTGGAGACATGTGACCATGTGGGTTGGATGGTGGATTTGGGGCTTTTTCCTGTTGGCATTGTTCACGATGTAAAAATATTATTTTCTAGATTCCCTATTCTGCAACTCATGGTACTGTGAGTCACTTTACAAGGCACATTGCGGTACCATTCATTTTGAAGTCCAATGCACAACCACAGTGGTTGGCAACAAAGTAATTGTTTGTTCCTCGACATGCATTGGCAAATAAATTGCCATAATTCAATGTGTGAGTATCCTGTAACACACCCACAATGGACTGGTATAGTGTGTAGGTACCCATAGGGCTCATTCAGACGTGACTTAAGTCTAGGTTCACACCTGTGCAGGTAATTTCCGCTGCAGGACCGCATCTGTTCCCGATGCCACTCACACAGAAAAACGCACGCTGACGCTCGGGAGATGCTTGGGGGTGCCATTAATCCTAACCGCGTTGGAAACTTCACTGCCATGGCGGTTTCTGTGTGGTCGGCATTTTCAAAATTAGAGAAGGGACCCCTTCCCTGCATTTTCAGGAGGAACAGCAGCCCATACAAATGAATGGGATGCTGTGCCTGCACATAACAAGGCTTGCAGAGAAGCCTATCCAAACACTGGATTTATATAGTCAGCTGTGCTGCACTACACCAACTCTCAATAATAATATCAGCAATTGTGACAGACCTAGCCGGGACACGGGCTTTTTGAGAGGACTACATGCTAGCCTCCTGCCAGCTGATCACGGGCCCCCCAAAATACACTCTCTGTATATGCATTTGGCATTAGAAATAGACTAGCATCTGACACCTTGTGTCCCATTCAATGTCATGAACTCAAGATGTTAATTGAGTTAGTTGATCACATTGTCCTCTGCACAATGCAGGAGACGCTCCGTCTGTTACTGGTGGTCTCCTGCTATTGTGATGAGATGTCTTGTGGTGGTAATTATGTTAATTTATAATCAACTGTGTTTAGCTCGGTGACCACAAGTCTGGCCTGTAGTGAAATCCTGAGTCACATCGGCTGCTTAAAGGAATTAGCTAATTAGTTTATGTTAAGTTGTTACAAGTGTATTGTTAGAGTAATATGAGCAGGAGGGGGGATCTCCTCTTCTACTGTATATAAATGTCATCTTTGTAATAAATCTTCAGTCCATGTTTTAGCAACTAAGCAAGTGTTGTCTCGTTTGGTGCTTGGGAGCGGTTGGAATATCTTATACCTATATCCAGACTGGAAGCAAGTGATATATGACGAACGCACTCAAGAGGAGTGTAGGGACGTTCCGTCACATTGTTGGCAAGCAGTGGGATTGTGCTTCCTGCAGTCTGGGACATCCAAACCTCCACCTGGATCCAAGGTCCGGATAGCAGGAGAGGAGGAGAGGTACAGATACCAGCCGCCATGGAAGAGGAATTCAGGAGGAGGTTGCGAGAGATGCAGCTACAGCACAGAGGACCAGTATCAGAGCAGGTCCTGCTGGGATGGTTTGATTCTATTCGCTGCGAACTCTGGAAGGAAGCGCTAGCCCGTGAGCGGCGTCACCAGGGAAAAGTTCTCCCCTCCACCCAGGAAAGGTACTGGTCGCAGTATGGATTGCGGGTGCTGTTTTTGGGAGAAAAACCGCACAAGGAGCAGACAGCTGAATTAAGCAGGCTGGTCTGGGCAGAGATGAAGCTGGATGAGAGTTACAGAGCCCTCCGGTGGCATGTATCCCAAGCATGTCCTTGGATAGCAGATGACAGCCCAACGGAAGGCTTAAGCTACGGCGGCCTGGGACTGTTGTATGTGAAGCTGACAGGGGACTCTAACTTTGGGAGTGATTTGGAGTGGCGGTTGGATGAAATCATGGATTTCAGAAAAGGGCTACTGAACGTCTCGGAAGTGCACTGGGCACTGGAAGATTTGGAGTTTCTGGCCGATCAGGAATGGGAGCTGGAGATCGCCTACAGACGTCTCCTAGACTCTGCTCAGTGCCAGGGCTGGGCTCCCTTTGCCTGGGACTATAAGGAAATGCCAGTGGACAACTCTGAAATCCTGTCTGAAGAGTCAGCAATGTGGCAGAGTAACAGTGTGCTTTGCCAACCTGCCCCTGCAGCTATGGACGCGGAGGTCTTATGGCGGATGCAGCAAGTGCTGACTGACCTTGATGATCCTGTTTCTGCATGGGATGATCTTGGATGGAGGAATGTGCCTGTCCAGCAGCATGCCAGGGAATCGGCAGTGGAAAATCTGGAAATTGCCACCCCAGAAACTGAAGTGCTGACAACCGGCCAGAGCTCTGCCAACCTCTGCTCAGCACTGATAGCATCTTCTAGGTTCCACGGACAGATGGTGAACCTCTATCCCCAGACACCAGTTACAGAGACAGGGGATTTAATAGACTTTTCCGCTGAGGAAAAACAGCCTGATGAGCCTCCATCAGAAGAGCTGGTATTAGGGCCAAACTTCATTGAGCTCTGCCCAGCACCAACAGCAGTATCTGTGGAGTTCCAGGAAGCCGGGGCAGTTGGCCCCTCTCTCCGGCAACAAGCTGATGTAGTGAAGCTGCTACTCCCAGCTGAATCACTGGCAACAGGGCAGAGCACCGCTGGCCTCTGCCTAGCACCTACAGTGTCTCTACAGCTTCAAGAAGCTGGGGCAATCGGTTACACTGTCCAGCAGCAGACGGCGCCCCAGAATGATGACACCAACCCAGCTAAAGTGCTGGCAACCGGACAGAGGGTCCAAGACCTCTGCCCCACACTTGTGGCAGTTCTGGAGGCCCAGGGTGAGGAGGTGGTGGTCACTCCCGAGCAGCAGCTCAGGACCCAAGGAGAGGATGCAATCTGCACTTCACAACTGCAGCTTGAGCTGATATCGGTGGATGGGACTTCAGTCCCCACTTGTATACCCCAGGGATGCTGGGCTGTCGGCCCAGATCCCCAACAGCATGATGGAGTGAGCCCAGTCACCCTATCTTCTCTCCAGCGGCTGAAAAGACTCCAGGGAGAAGGGCCAGTCCAGGCCTCTCCCCAGCGGCAGATATGTTCTATGAGAGAGGCAGAGGTTGGCTGGGTGAGTAGTGCTCTGTTTGAAACAATTTGTTTGGGGTACTGTGTGGGTACCAGCATTAGAGGACTGGAACTATGGACTAACTTCGGAGTCAACCCGTCTGGGGTCTCCTCCTGTGTTAGTCTCCTGCCGAAAGGGGAGAAATGTGACAGACCTAGCCGGGACACGGGCTTTTTGAGAGGACTACATGCTAGCCTCCTGCCAGCTGATCACGGGCCCCCCAAAATACACTCTCTGTATATGCATTTGGCATTAGAAATAGACTAGCATCTGACACCTTGTGTCCCATTCAATGTCATGAACTCAAGATGTTAATTGAGTTAGTTGATCACATTGTCCTCTGCACAATGCAGGAGACGCTCCGTCTGTTACTGGTGGTCTCCTGCTATTGTGATGAGATGTCTTGTGGTGGTAATTATGTTAATTTATAATCAACTGTGTTTAGCTCGGTGACCACAAGTCTGGCCTGTAGTGAAATCCTGAGTCACATCGGCTGCTTAAAGGAATTAGCTAATTAGTTTATGTTAAGTTGTTACAAGTGTATTGTTAGAGTAATATGAGCAGGAGGGGGGATCTCCTCTTCTACTGTATATAAATGTCATCTTTGTAATAAATCTTCAGTCCATGTTTTAGCAACTAAGCAAGTGTTGTCTCGTTTGGTGCTTGGGAGCGGTTGGAATATCTTATACCTATATCCAGACTGGAAGCAAGTGATATATGACGAACGCACTCAAGAGGAGTGTAGGGACGTTCCGTCACAGCAATAAAATCACATATGTAAAATACCCTACAGAAATACAATAATTTCTAACTTAAACATAAATATCATATGTGCACAAAACGTAAACAACATAAATTAGTCCGTGATCAATAGTGCAGTCCTTATTCCCAAAATAATTTATATCTTCCAAAATTAGACATAAACCGCAACATAAATTACTGTATTTATCGGTGTATAACACGCACTTTTTTCCCCTGAAGATAGGGGGAAAATCGTGGGTGCATGTTATATGACGACAGCGTACCTCGGAAGGAAGAAGGGGGATGAGCGCCACCAGAAATCACTGAGCCGCCATCTCCTCTCCACTCGGCTCTCCGACACACAGTCCCGCCTCCGCCACCGGCATTGGACCAGTGTTCTGGCTATCACAGGAGCTGGTCCAATGCCGATGGCGGAGGCGGGACTGTGTGTGTGACTGCTGACTGAGAGCGGGGAAACAGATGACGGCTCAGTGATTTCATTTGAGATATGGTGAGCTACATTGAGGGGGCAGATGGGCGCAGAACAGGCTGCAGGTGGGCACACAACAGACTGCAGATGGGCACAACAGGCTGCAGGTGGGCACACAACAGGCTGCAGATGGGCACACAAAAGGCTGCAGATTGGCACACAAAATGTTTTTTTTCCTGAAACGTCCCTCTTAAATTGGGGTGCGTGTGATACGCCAATAAATAGGGTAATCCGTGATTAATAATGAAGTCCTTCTTCCCAGAATGGGTTATGTCTACCAAAGAGTGTGATACATCACCAGCTGGAAGCTTATGGACAGGTGCTCACCTTCTTATATGGACCCTGAGATTGCACAAGTCAATCGATCATGCTGCCCTTTAATCACCCGGGATCAGCTACAAAGCCGGTTCACAACCTCCTCACTCTCCTCAGTTCACCTCCAATGCAGTTAATCTGATCAAAGGATAGGACACAAAGAATAAAAAGAATTGCTCTCTCTGTATAAAGTGAATGATCCCTTTATTCACTATAAAAACTCACTCACACATTGCACTTTTAACAATAGGCTACAATTGCTCACCCACAAGCTGCATATCTCACTGGTCTACAAGGAGAAAGCCTTGGAAATGAAAGTAGCTACATTTTCCCAGAATTGGGTCACCAATAAAAGGAAAATTAAGTCATGGTTGTTACTTTGCTCCTGTTTCCAAGATACAGCTTCACGTCAAAACTGCGTCAAAATAATTCAAAATTACGAGGGGGAAGTGCGATTATGCTCCATAACTTTTCTGAAAAATGTAATATACACTATATTATCAAAATTATTGGGACACCTGCCTTTACGCGCACATGAACTTTAATGGCATCCCAGTCTTAGTCCGTAGGGTTCAATGTTGAGTTGGCCCACCCTTTGCAGCTATAACGGCTTCAACTCTTCTGGAAAGGCTGTCCACAAGGTTTAGGTGGGTCTATGGGAATGTTTGACCATTCTTCCAGAAGTGCATTTGTGAGGTCAGGCACTTATGTGGATGATAAGGCCTGGCCCGCAGTCTCCGCTCTAATTTATCCCAAAGGTGTTCTATCCGGTTGAGGTCAGGACTCTGTAAAGGCCAGTCAAGTTCTTCCACCCCAAACTCGCTTATCCGTGTCTTTATAGACCTTGCTTTGTGCACTGGTGCGCAGTCATGTTGGAACAGGAAGGGGCCATCCCCAAACTGTTCCTGACGCCTTAAGAGTTCCCTTCACTGGAACTAAGGGGCCAAGCACGACCCCTGAAAAACAACCCCACACCATAATCCCCCTTCCACCAAATGATTTGGACCAGTGCACAAAGCAAGGACCATAAAGATATGGATGAGCGAGTTTGAGGTGGAGGAACTTGACTGGCCTGCACAGCCCTGACCTCAACCCGATACAACACCTTTGGTATGAATTAGAGCAGAGACTGAAAGCCAGGCCTTCTGGTCTAACATCAGTTTCCGACCTCACAAATGCGCTTCTGGAAAATTGGTCAAAACATTCCCATAGACACACTCCTAAACCTTGTGGACAGCCTTCCCAGAAGAGTTGAAGCTGTTATAGCTGCAAAGGGTGGGCCAACTCAATATTGAACCCTACAGACTAAGACTGGGATGCCATTAAAGGCAGATGTTCTAATACTTTTGACAATATAGTGTAGCAATGAGAATGGTGCCACACCAATCATTATAAATATATCTTTTTGTTGATACCAATAACATAACTTTCCTTTCATTTATTGGTTTTTCATGTAACATTTTCATGCTCCCTCTACATTGGGACTGCAAAAGGCATGGACTTTTTCTTCTTGTTTAGCCAATGACACAGATAAGTCGTACATGTAATGCAAGAATAATGAGGGGCCCAACTCTTGTCCCGAATCCCCTATTTTGCATCAAAAATATAGGTGAGGTGCCTTTTTTACCACTGCCGTCATACTGCACTTTTGAGATACAAAAGTAACCTCACCGTAAATGTAGTGGAAGTTATCTGCTTTGTTTAAACAGCTTCGAGGCATCTTGGCATCTGAGGGAAAATATCACGTAACTGTTCCTTGGAAATGTTAGGCAATGACACTTTCACAAGCAAACCAGATGTAACTGTATGATGTGTAGATCTAACCAAGATAAATGTACCTTGCAGTTAGGTAATAATCTTTAGTCTCAAAGTGAAGATACATTTACACACTTCCATGTGGTACCATTTTCATTGTTCTACCGTACTTTGTTGAGAAGTTACGAGGCACCCTGATCATCAGGCGCCTCCCTCCCTTGTAGGCAAATATGCTCTTCTGTGTATAAATCTTTATTGTGAAATATCTTGAAAACTTTAGCCAACCAGCACCTTTATCACCTTTTTTCTAATTTATCTAATCAAAATATGTAAGAATTAGCACATTTTATCTCGGAGGTCAATCATTTCTCAAAATTTGTAGACCAGTACACGTCTTCACTAGAACCTGCTGACAACTCCAGCAAAATAAAGGATCGGACTGTGGTTCCAAGCTGAGCCTCCGTAGTGGCAGTTAGTTTCCTTGTGGCGCTCCACCCATACGCGTTACGTCAGCAATGACTTCATCAAGGATTTATATATACTGTATAAAAACACTGGATTTGGACACAGCCGTACTTTATGCTATGGCTGCATACAAACTGGAAGATTAGCTTGTGAAAAGATCAGTTTGTGTACCACCGGCCCTGGATGAAAACTGTGGATGTCCATAGCAGGTAAGAAGCTCTATGTGCTCCTGCCACTAATTGCACACACAGGGTACAAATCCTGATGCTGCTTGCACACACTGATTGGCACAGCCTGAGCCACTGAGCATTAATTACCCCCCCCCCCCAAGGTGTTTTGCCTCTGGCAAGAATCACAGATCCTCACCTAAATAAGCCTTTAATGATATTCTAAATTCACCAGAATCTGTTCAATGCCGGGAAACTATCACTATGGGTTTTGATGATGACTGCCTACCAGGCTGTTGAGGTTTTACCAAATTTGCTATATTGATGTTAAACCTAGAAAAGACCTACTACAATACAGGATCATTTACCAAGGCCTCTTTCACATGGGTGTTGCTGCTGGCTCCTAGTCCGTAGTGGATTACATTGTCAGCAGCGGCCAACAAGGCATTTAGCACTAGAACAGGCAGGAAACGTAGTCCTACCGCACCTGGTGTGAAGGGGATCCCACAGTAGCAGGGTGTAAGTACCCACATTATATCCTAAGGTAAGGTGACATTGGGGGGGGGAGATTTACTAAAACTGGAGCACTCAGCATCTGGTGCAGGTGTGCATGGTAGCCAATCAGCTTCTAACTTCAGCTTGTTCAATTCAGCTTTGAGAATAAAACCTGAAAGCTGATTGGTTACTATGCAGAGCTTCACCAGATTTTGTACTCTCCAGTTTTAGTAAATCCCCCTGTCCCCTTAATAAGTTGGAAAGAAAGATGTGGTTGGTGACCACCGCCCCCCCCCCCCCCAAGCCGACTGTGATTACACCTCCTCCTGCTCTCTAGCGTCTGAAAATGGTGACGTCAGGAGCAACTCTAGTCCTGGAAATGGCGATCTCGTGCAGAACTGATGATGTCAGGAGCGACCAAGAACCCAGAAATGATGATATCTCACAGAACTGGAGATCTCAGCAGTGGCTCAGGACCTGGCAGTGGTGATCTCCAGTGTGGGTCATCTTACTTTAAAAAAGTAATTAGTTAAGTTACAAATTACTTCTCCCAAAAAGTAATTGCGTTAGTAACTCAGTTACTACATTGGAAAAGTAATTAGTTACGCAGCAAAGTAACTGTGACTTTTTTTTTAATATTCTATAATGCAATTACGTTCTATAACATCTTTAATATCAAAGAGGTTTATATTAACTGATTGAAGGAAAAAAAAACACTATATACAGTATTTTAGAACATTTGGTATTTATTTGAACCCAACTCAATAGATTGCAGCCTGCCATAGATATGAATGATATGCATATAAACATATAAAAAATTTAATATTAAAACTAAAATTCAAGTGCAAAATTAAGACACACAAATGTCAACTTGGGTAAAAAGAAACATAGGAAAATCTGGCCTTTAATTAGTGCAATTATCTGTATCTGTATAGTTGTGTAAAAAGAAACAAAGGAAAACCTGGCCATTAGTGCAAATCTCTGAAAGGCGACAACCCCCCTCCCCGCGGCTTCTACAGACTACAGTACCACGGACAGCTTGTGCTACTGTGCAAGGGGCATCTATCGTGTAACGAAGGGGCGGGTCTAGTACTACTGTAACCAAGGGGCGCATTTATTATTATTGTTATATATCGTGTAACCAAGGGGCTGCTCTATTATTACTCTAACCAAGGGGCAGATCTGTTATAGTGTGTAAGCAAGGGGCGGGTCTATTATTATTATATCGTATAAGGGGCGGATGGCTACAGAAGAGGGCGAATGTTAAATTAATGGGCAGAGCTCGATATGTAACAATAATAACAATACTAGACCCACCCCTTAGTTACACGATAGATGCCCCTTGCAGAGTAGCACAAGCATCGGGAGCGTGCTGCATCGCCTCGTACAATTACATGTTAACTGCGCCTGCAATTTTCGTAAGCTCCGTAGTCCTTCGTACTGCGCAAGCGCTGCGCCTGCACAGTACAGAGGGGTCCTTATCCGGCGGGGGAACTTTTTCGGCAGGACACCAGAATTACACTACTGCCATCTAATGGCGGTAGATGTAATTGCAGTAACGCCGCCCAAGTAATGGGAATGGCATTACCATGATGCCGCGTACACACGAGCGGACTTTTCGACAGCAAAGGTCCGACAGAACGAATACGTCGGACAATTCGATCGTGTGTGGGCTCCATCGGACTTTTGCTGTCGAATAATCCGACAGACTTTAGAAATAGAGCATGTCTTAAATTTTCCCGTCGGAACTCCGCTGGACCCAGTTCCTATCGAAAAATTTGCTCGTCTGTGTGTTAGTCCGACGGACAAACAACGACGCTAGGGCAGCTATTGGCTACTGGCTACGAACTTCCTTATTCTAGTCTGGTCGTACGTCATCACGTTCGAATCCGTCAGAATTTAGTGTGACTGTGTGTGGCCAAGTCCGTTCATTCGAAAAGTACGTCTGAACTCCGTCGAAAGTCCGTCGGAAAGACCGTCGGACCTAGTCCGTGGAAAAGTCTGCTTGTGTGTACACGGCATGAGGGGAAGAGTAATCAGTTAGATTACTCGTTACCCTCTAAGGTAACTGCGTTAAGTAACTCTGTTTATTTTAACTGAGTTACTTACTTCACTGCTGAGGGGTCTGCATGGTTCCAAGGCTATTTGTAGGCACCACAGCTGCTGAACTAGGAGAGCAACTGAACCCGCACTATGAATTTTTAGGATCTAGTTATAATTACTAGGGTAGCCATTCTCAACCATGGTTAAACTGGATGGACTTGTGTCTTTTTTCAGCCTAGCAAACTATGTAAACTATGTAAACCAGGGTCCTGTAGAAGCCTAGGGTTCCTGCAGAGATTGCTATTGGTTCCCTGAGCTATGGCTGATTGACCTCCCATCTAATGGGTCTGCAACATTCCAAGGCCATTTGTAGGCACCACAGCCTCTGGACTAAAAGAGCAACTGAACCCCCACTATGGATTTTTAGGATCTTATAATTACTAGGGTAGCTATTCTCAACCAGGGTTCTGTAGAACCCTAGGGTTCCTTCAGAGATTTCTAGTGGTTCCTGGAGCTGTGGCTAATTGACCACCCATCTGGTGTGTCTGCATAGTTCCAGGGCCACTTATTTTAACTCAGTTACTTACATCACTGGTGATCTCTCACAGCTGTGACCTCTCTCTCTTCGACATCATGTTGAACACAGCAGGCAGCTGTCAAATGCAACAGCCCACTCTGATTGTCACCTCTAACTTTCCCCTGTGAAACTGCCCCCAGCTCCAAGGTTTCCGTTTTCTCTTCCTCCTCTCTCTAGCACCCACCTTCTGGGCATTGTAGTCCCACATAGTTCTAAAAAACTGGGTCCAGTCTCTCTGGGGACTACATCCTCCACAAGCCTTTGCTTCTCCCAGCAGTCCTCGAGCAACTGTGGTGTGGCCATTTCTCCCCAGGCTGTATTGTAGCCAATCACAGAGACCTCCTTATCCTTGGCAGTGGGCTCTTCTCCAGCAGCTGTGGCAACATTTGGACCTCTGTCACAATGCCCGTTGTCCCTCTCTCTGGCTGTGAAGCTGCTCCTCACACTTCACTGGTGGCCAGAACACCCAATAATGTGCAGAGGATTGAATGATTGAAGTGAATACTCACAATTTTTGGAGTGAAGTTTCTCACCTTCTTTAGTAAATTTTAGCAAATTCCTCTCTTCTTCACGAAGAGCACCATTTCTGCCACCAGCAATCTTAGTAGTTTCATCTTGGCATGCCTTGATGCCGGATAAATCACCTTCTTGCACAATCGTGGGGAGCTATGTCAGTTATATGGCTCGTTCACAGGGGTGCTAGCTAGTGTTGGGCAAACGGTTTGAGAATGAACAAAACAGCAGAGTTAGCCCAATTGTTTTGTATAATATAAAAGATGATGTTACGCCGAGAAAATATATACCTAACAGGTCACACTTTAAAATTGCGCACACTCGTGGAAAGGCGACAAACTACGGTACTTAAAAATCTCCAAAGGCGACGTTTTACAATTTTCTACAGGTTACCAGTTTAGAATTACAGAGGAGGTCTTGTGCTAGAATTATTGCTCTCGCTCTAAGGATCGGGGTGATACCTCACATGTGTGGTTTCAACACTGTTTACATTTGTGGGCACAATTTACGAATGCGTTTGCTTCTCCGCACAAAAACAGATGGGATGCGTTACATTTTTTATTTTTCTTCTTTTTTTTTTTTACACTTAAATTTTTTTTGTTTTTATCCCTTGTGACAGTAATATGCCTTGTACACACGGTGGGACATTCCAACCACAAAATATGCAAGACAAGTTTCGGACAAAATCTGGTGGAAAAAAAGGGTCCTGCATGATTTTGGTCTGAATGTAATGGAAATGCAACCATACAGTTTGTATGGCCGTATTGGGCATTGCACAGCAGTGCGAATCACATGCAAAGTCTGGCATCGCACTAGTGTGAACCGCCCCTTAATCTTTCCTTGCTGATCAGTTTAGCGAATGACAGCACAGAGCTAAAAGCGGCACATATTGCACACACATCTAACCCCTTGAATGCCCCTGGATGTTAACCCCTTCCCAGCCAGTGTCATTAGTACAGTGACAGTGTACTGTATATTATTAGCACTGACCATTGTATTAGTTAGTCAGTTCCCACCCAAGTGTCAGATTGTCCGCCGCACAGTCCTGCTATAAGTCGCTGATCACCGCCATTACTAGTATAAAAAAAAAATTCAGTGTGAAATGCATTATAATGATGCATCGGAGAGCGCGATCACACGGCGTGTGCAATGCGTCATAGAGATGCATCGGAGAAAGCGATCACACAGCATGTGCAATGCGTTATAATGATGCATGGGAGACGCGATCACACGGCATGTCCAATGCGTTATAACGATGCATGCGAGGGCGCGATCACACGACGTGTGTAATGCGTTATAACGATGCATGCAAGGGCGCGATCACGCGACGTGTGCAATGCGTTATAACGATGCATGGAAGGGCGTGAGCACGCGACGTGTGCAATGCGTTATAATGATGCATGCGAGGGCGCGATCACACGACGTGTGCAATGCGTTATAACGATGCATGGAAGGGTGCGATCACACGATGTGTGCAATGCGTTATAACGATGCATGCGAGGGCGCAATCACACGACGTGTGCAATGCGTTCTAACGATGCATGGAAGGGTGCGATCACACGATGTGTGCAATGCGTTATAACGATGCATGCGAGGGCGCGATCACGCGACGTGTGCAATGCGTTTTAACGATGCATGGAAGGGTGCGATCACACGACGTGTGCAATGCGTTATAACGATGCATGGAAGGGCGTGAGCACGCGACGTGTGCAATGCGTTACGCGTTGGTGTAGCGTCAATTTGTAGGAAAGGCATAGAGATAGGGGCTGCCATGGCAGAATGGTTATCTAAGGAGTGATTAGTGATGTCAGATGTAGAGAGTGAAGCCGGGGATGATGATGATGATGATGATGATGACAGCCCCGGAGGAGGTGATGATGATGAGGATTGCAGGCAGCCCCGGACACACACCGCCTCCCCCTCCCCCGGCCCTCCTCTGGCGGGCGGACCCGGAACAGTCAGACGGACGGTGATCAGCGGCCAGGAACGGTCCCGGTACACGCCGCCATCATGCAGGGGAACCTGGCGGAGGAGCTGGAGGTGGGTGTGTGCCCGGGATGGGGGAGGGGCTGGAGCCCACCGGGTGTTGGTGAACCACAAGGCCCAGCCAGCCCTGGCAGCTCAGGGTGATCAGAACATGCGGGGAGTTGTGCCAAATGTTGCGTCATTCTGCGTTTTGTTGCGTCCTGAGGACTGTCAGCGCGCGCTGCCCATGCATGTGGAGTGAGGAGCGGTCACGGGTTTGTTTAGGACTCTGGCACTCCCATACAGGGCATCTTTGTAATGCAGCGCACTGCAACGCATGTCCCTGGCACCATGTGATGGTGCTTCACTCCGAATTTAGGGTAACGCATGGCACCCCGGGGGGCACCTACTGCAGCTGTCTACCAGACGTCACCATGTGACCGTTATTGGGGTTATTGCGCAATTTCTGACTACAGAGGAGAAGGGGTGTGGAGATGCCGACTTCTATAGGGGGGTATGGAGAAGGAGGGGGCAGGCTTCTATAGGGGACTATAGAGGAGGGGGTGCAGACTTCTATAGAGGGGGACTATGGAGAAGGAGGGGTGCAGGCTTCTATAGGGGGACTATGGAGCAGGAGGGGTGCAGGCTTCTATAGCGGGACTATGGAGAAGGAGGGGTGCAGGCTTTCTATAGGGCGACTATGGAGAAGGAGGGGTGCAGGCTTTCTATAGGGGGACTATGGAGAAGGAGGGGTGCAGGCTTCTATAGCGGGACTATGGAGAAGGAGGGGTGCAGGCTTTCTATAGGGCGACTATGGAGAAGGAGGGGTGCAGGCTTTCTATAGGGGGACTATGGAGAAGGAGGGGTGCAGGCTTCTATAGGGGGACTATGGAGCAGGAGGGGTGCAGACTTCTATAGGGGGACTATGGAGCAGGAGGGGTGCAGGCTTCTATAGGGGGACTATGGAGCAGGAGGGGGCAGGCTTCTATAGGGGACTATGGAGAAGGAGGGGTGCAGTCTTCTATAGGGGGACTATGGAGAAGGAGGGGTGCAGGCTTCTATAGGGGGACTATGGAGAAGGAGGGGTGCAGGCTTCTATAGGGGGACTATGGAGAAGGAGGGGTGCAGGCTTCTATAGGGGGACTATGGAGCAGGAGGGGTGCAGACTTCTATAGGGGGACTATGGAGCAGGAGGGGTGCAGGCTTCTATAGGGGGACTATGGAGCAGGAGGGGGCAGGCTTCTATAGGGGACTATGGAGAAGGAGGGGTGCAGTCTTCTATAGGGGGACTATGGAGAAGGAGGGGTGCAGGCTTCTATAGGGGACTATGGAGAAGGAGGGGTGCGGACTTCTATAGGGGGACTATGGAGAAGTAGGGGTGCAGACTTCTATAGGTGGACTATGGAGAAGGATGGGTGTAGGCATTCTATAGGGGGACTATGGAGCAGGAGGGGTGCAGGCATTCTATAGGGGGACTATGGAGCAGGAGGGGTGCAGGCATTCTATAGGGGGACTATGGAGCAGGAGGGGTGCAGGCTTCTATTGGGTGCCTACTGAGTATGGTAGGCACTTAGGTGCCAGCTTATATAGGGTGTCTATGTAGCAGGGAGTGTGCTTAGGTGCCAGCTTGTATGGGGTCCATACAGAACAGGGAGGGTGCTTAGTTGCTGGATTGTATAGGGTGACTATAGAGTAAGAGGGGCACTTAGGTGCCTGATTGTATTGGGTGCCTACAGAACAAGGAGGGTGCTTAGTTGCTAGCTTGTATAGGGTAACTATAGAGCAGGAAGGGCACATAGGTGCCAGCTTGTATCAGGTGCATACAAAACAGGGAAGGTGCTTAGTTGCTGGATTGTATAGGGTGACTATTGAGTAAGAGGGGCACTTAGGTGCCTGATTGTATTGGGTGCCTACAGAACAAGGAGGGTGCTTAGTTGCTAGCTTGTATAGGGTAACTATAGAGCAGGAAGGGCACATAGGTGCCAGCTTGTATCAGGTGCATACAAAACAGGGAAGGTGCTTAGTTGCTGGATTGTATAGGGTGACTATTGAGTAAGAAGAGCACTTGGGTGCCAGACTGTATACTGCACCTACAGAGCAGGAGTGCTTGGGTGGCAGCTTGTACAGGGTGACTGTAGAGTAAGAGGGGCACTTAGGTGCCAGATTGCATTGGGTATACAGAACAAGGAGGGTACTTAGTTTTTCGGCTTATATAGGGTAACAACAGAGCAGGAAAGGTGCTTAGATGCCAGCTTGTATTGGGTGTCTACAGAGCAAGAAGGGTGACTACGGAGCAGAAAGGGGCTTAGGTGCCAGCTTGTATAGGGTGACTGTAGTAAGAAGGGTGCTCAGGTGCCAGACTGTATTGGGTGCCTACAGAGCAGGAGGGGTGGTTAGGTGCCAGCTTGTATAGGGTGACTGTAGTAAGAAGGGTGCTCAGGTGCCAGACTGTATTGGGTGCCTACAGAGCAGGAGGGGTGGTTAGGTGCCAGCTTGTATAGGGTGACTGTAGTAAGAAGGGTGCTCAGGTGCCAGACTGTATTGGGTGCCTACAGAGCAGGAGGGGTGGTTAGGTGCCAGCTTATAGTGGGTGCCTACAGAACAAGGAGGGTACTCAGTCACTGGCTTGTATAGAATGACTACTAGCAGTTTAGCCTGTAAATAGTATATGAAGCTTCATTAGTTACAAAAATGTGTCTTAAAAATGCAAAGTGTTAAAAGAATAGCAAATGTCAGCACCTTCCAGCGATGGGATGATCGTATTGTGATGTCAGCGCTAACTCAATCACAGCGTCCCATTGGTTAATGACACATGTCATGAGGCTCTACAGGGATATGCAATTAGCGGACCTGCAGCTGTTGCAAAACTACAAGTCCCATCATGCCTCTGCCTCTGGGTGTCATGCTTGTGGCTGCCAGAGTCTTGCTATGCCTCATGGGACTTGTAGTTCTGCAACAGCTGGAGGTCCGCTAATTGCCAATCCCTACTCTAGGGGCAAAACATAGGAGACAAAATGATTCCAGCCTAATATGATCTAGAAAAGTAGTTCTACATCTAGACAGTGAACTATAGCAATCAGACCAATGAGTCCTCCCACAGGTAGAGCAGTGTGATATATAAGGTGTATATAGCAGATATACGGATAGTGTTGTTAGCAGCAGGTGTGAAGATACAAGCAGAGAAGTCAGTGTTCATGTCATTTGCAGACAGCACGTATAAAGTTGTAAAATGCAAAGTGTCTGTAAGCAAATCCAAGAAAGCCAAAACGAAATGTTTTAACACTGCGATATCCATACATATCCAAGGGACATTTCATTTTGTCTTTCTTGGATTTGCTTATAGACACTTTGCATTTTACAACTTTATACGTGCTGTCTGCAAATGACATGAACACTGACTTCTCTGCTTGTATCTTCACACCTGCTGCTAATAACACTATCCGTATATCTGCTATATACACCTTATATATCACACTGCTCTACCTGTGGGAGCACTTATTGCTTTGATTGCTATAGTTTTTGATTGCTACATATTTTTGATAAAAAATCCAAAAACCGTATATAGATTGATGCGCAAAATATATAGCGTCTACAAACTATGGGATGTATTTATGGAATTTTTATTAATTGTTTTACTAGTAATGGCGGCGATCAGCGACTTATAGCGGGACTGCGATATTGCGGCGGGCATTCGGACACTAACTGACACTTTTTGGGGACCAGTGACACTATAATGCCCCGTACACACGAGCAGATTTTCCGCCTGAAAAATCTTGGACGGTTTTTCTGACAGAATTCCGCTCAAGCTTGGCTTGCATACACACGGTCGCACAAAAGTTCGTTGAACTTTCGAACCGGCAAGAACGCGGTGACGTACAACACTACGACGAGCCGAGAAAATTAAGTTCAATGCTTCCGAGCATGCGTCAATTTTTTTCCGAGCATGCGTAGGAATTTTGCGCGCCGGAATTGGTACAGACGATCGGAATTTCCAATCAAAACTTTTTCTGACCGAAAAATTGAGAACCTGCTCTTAATCTTTTGCTGGCGGAAATTCGGCCAGCAAAAGTCCGATGGAGCATACACACGGTCGCATTTTCTGAACAAAAGCTCTTATCTGACTTTTGCTAGCGGAATTTCCGATCGTGTGTACGGGGCATAATACAGTGATCAGTGCTAAAAATATGCACTGTCACTGTACTAATCACCCTGGGAATGGGTTAACGCCAGGGGCGATCAAAGGGTTAATTGTGTGCCTAGCCTGTGTGTTTGTGTAGTGTGGGAGGTGCTTTTACTAGGGAAAGGCATAGATCAGGGATATGCAATTAGCGGACCTCCAGCTGTTGCAAAACTACAAGTCCCATCATGCCTCTGGGTGTCATGCTTGTGGCTGTCAGTCTTGCTATGCCTCATGGGACTTGTAGTTCTGCAACAGCTGGAGGTCCACTAATTGCATATCCCTGGCATAGATCCTTGTCCCTGCTTTGAAGGAACACAGGATCCATGCCTTCCCTACTGACAGAACGGCGATCTGTCTTGTTTACTTGGGCAGACCACCATTCTGCCTCTCTGCTAGAGGATCGGCCGGTGCCAGCAGACGTCAAATCCACAGTACCTACCGCTGGGCTCCCACTGTGTGTGTGATCACAGTGGGAGCGAGCCGGCGGGGGCGTGCATGCTCTCCCCCTATCCAGAAGAGCCGGATCTTGTGTATGTATAAGTCCATGATCAGGCCCATGGGTGCCACCCTGCAGCAGTAAAACTGCTATAGGGTGGCCCTTAAGTGGTTAAATACAACCCATAGGGATTGATTTACTAAAGGCAAATAGACTGTGCCCTTTGCAAAATGCAGTTGCACTCTGTAAGTGTAGTTGCTCCAGAGCTTAGTAAATGAGCAGAAGCTCTGCTGACCTCCATCATCCAATCATGTGCAAGCAAAAATTATGTTTTTTTTAAATTTTCCTTGCACATGATTGGATATTCTTTGCAAAGTGGAGCTTTAACTCATTTACTAAGCTCCGGGGCAACTGAACTTGCATAGTACACAGTCTATTTGCCCTTAGTAAATCAACCCCAGGGGGGGTTGATTTACTAAAGGAAAATCCATTTTGCACTACAAGTGCACTTGGAAGTGCAGTCGCTGTAGATCTGAGGGGGACATGCAAGGAAAAAAAATAAAAAAGCATTTTGCTTGTACATGATTGGATGATAGAAATCGGCAGAGCTTCCCCTAGTTTCAGATCTTCCCCTCAAATCTAAAGCTACTGCACTTGTAGTGCAAAGTGGGTTTGCCTTTAGTAATTTAACCCCATTAGCCGCGTACACGCGTTCGGACTTTCCTAAGGCAAATGTGCGATGGGAGCTTGTTGTCGGAAATTCCGACCGTGTGTAGGCTCCATCGGACAGTTTCCATCGGAATTTCCATCACACAAAATTTGAGATCTGGTTCTCAAATTTTCCGACAACAAAATCCGTTTGCGTAAATTCCTATCGTGTGTAGACAATTCCGACGCACAAAGTGCCACGCATGCTCGGAATCAAGCAGAAGAGCAGCACTGGCTATTGAACTTCATTTTTCTTGGCTCGTCGTACATGTTGTACGTCAGCGCGTTTTTGACGTTCGGAATTTCCGACCAACTTTGTGTGACCGTGTGTATGCAAGACAAGTTTGAGCCAACATCCGTCGGGAAAAAAAACATGGATTTTGTTGTCGGAATGTGCGATCGTGTGTACGGGGCCCCATTCACACCTGAGCATTTTGTAGCTTGAAGCCTGAAGGAGGGGAAAAAATCAATAACTCTCTATGGAGATGGTTCACGTCTTCACTCCAAATCGCCTGAAGCTCAAACAAGTTCTGGAACTGTTTTTTTTAGGCAGATTACGGGCGTTTTTCTGCTTTTTACATTGGTGACCTTTTGACTTGTACAAAATCGCAGTAAAATCGCACGACTTTCTGCCTGAAAACGCTACTCTCTGGTGTGAATGGGGCTTTAGTGTTACACTTTTTTGAACGTATAGTTGCCACACAATCAACAAGTGTATTATGTACTGACACTATCAGGTTGATTTACTAAAGGCAAATATAGTTTGCACTACAAGTGCACTTGGAAGTGCAGTCGCTGTAGATCTGAGGGGTAGATCTGAAATGAAGGGAAGCTCTGCTGATTTCTATCATCCAATCATGTGCAAGCAAAAAGGCTGTTTTTTATTTTCCTTGCGTGTCCCCCTCAGATCTACAGCGACTGCACTTCCAAGTGCACTTGTAGTGCACAGTGGACTTGTAGTGCACAGTGGATTTGTAGCGCACAGTGGACTTGTAGAGCACAGTGGATTTGTAGCTCACAGTGGATTTGTAGTGCACAGTGGACTTGTAGAGCACAGTGGACTTGTAGTGCACAGTGGATTTGTAGTGTACAGTGGACTTGTAGCGCACAGTGGATTTGTAGTGCACAGTGGACTTGTAGTGCACAGTGGATTTGTAGTGCACAGTGGACTTGTAGTGCACAGTGGACTTGTAGCGCACAGTGGATTTGTAGTGCACAGTGGACTTGTAGTGCACAGTGGATTTGTAGTGCACAGTGGACTTGTAGTGCACAGTGGATTTGTAGCGCACAGTGGATATGTAGTGCACAGTGGACTTGTAGAGCACAGTGGACTTGTAGTGCACAGTGGATTTGTAGTGTACAGTGGACTTGTAGCGCACAGTGGATTTGTAGTGCACAGTGGACTTGTAGTGCACAGTGGATTTGTAGTGCACAGTGGACTTGTAGTGCACAGTGGACTTGTAGAGCACAGTGGATTTGTAGTGCACAGTGGACTTGTAGTGCACAGTGGATTTGTAGCGCACAGTGGATATGTAGTGCACAGTGGACTTGTAGAGCACAGTGGACTTGTAGTGCACAGTGGATTTGTAGTGTACAGTGGACTTGTAGTGCACAGTGGATTTGTAGTGCACAGTGGATTTGTAGCGCACAGTGGATTTGTAGTGCACAGTGGACTTGTAGTGCACAGTGGATTTGTAGTGCACAGTGGACTTGTAGTGCACAGTGGACTTGTAGAGCACAGTGGATTTGTAGTGCACAGTGGATTTGTAGTGCACAGTGGACTTGTAGTGCACAGTGGATTTGTAGCGCACAGTGGATTTGTAGCGCACAGTGGATTTGTAGTGCACAGTGGACTTGTAGAGCACAGTGGATTTGTAGCGCACAGTGGATTTGTAGCGCACAGTGGACTTGTAGTGCACAGTGGACTTGTAGTGCACAGTGGACTTGTAGTGCACAGTGGACTTGTAGTGCACAGTGGACTTGTAGTGCACAGTGGATTTGTAGTGCACAGTGGATTTGTAGTGCACAGTGGATTTGTAGCGCACAGTGGACTTGTAGCGCACAGTGGATTTGTAGCGCACAGTGGATTTGTAGCGCACAGTGGATTTGTAGTGCACAGTGGATTTGTAGTGCACAGTGGACTTGTAGTGCACAGTGGATTTGTAGTGCACAGTGGATTTGTAGTGCACAGTGGACTTGTAGTGCACAGTGGACTTGTAGAGCACAGTGGATTTGTAGTGCACAGTGGATTTGTAGTGCACAGTGGATTTGTAGCGCACAGTGGATTTGTAGCGCACAGTGGATTTGTAGTGCACAGTGGACTTGTAGAGCACAGTGGATTTGTAGCGCACAGTGGATTTGTAGTGCACAGTGGACTTGTAGTGCACAGTGGACTTGTAGTGCACAGTGGATTTGTAGTGCACAGTGGACTTGTAGTGCACAGTGGACTTGTAGAGCACAGTGGATTTGTAGTGCACAGTGGATTTGTAGTGCACAGTGGACTTGTAGCGCACAGTGGATTTGTAGCGCACAGTGGATTTGTAGCGCACAGTGGACTTGTAGAGCACAGTGGATTTGTAGCGCACAGTGGATTTGTAGCGCACAGTGGACTTGTAGCGCACAGTGGATTTGTAGTGCACAGTGGACTTGTAGTGCACAGTGGACTTGTAGTGCACAGTGGATTTGTAGTGCACAGTGGACTTGTAGTGCACAGTGGATTTGTAGTGCACAGTGGATTTGTAGGGCACAGTGGATTTGTAGCGCACAGTGGACTTGTAGCGCACAGTGGATTTGTAGCGCACAGTGGATTTGTAGCGCACAGTGGATTTGTAGTGCACAGTGGACTTGTAGTGCACAGTGGACTTGTAGAGCACAGTGGATTTGTAGTGCACAGTGGATTTGTAGTGCACAGTGGACTTGTAGTGCACAGTGGACTTGTAGAGCACAGTGGATTTGTAGTGCACAGTGGATTTGTAGTGCACAGTGGACTTGTAGCGCACAGTGGATTTGTAGCGCACAGTGGATTTGTAGTGCACAGTGGACTTGTAGAGCACAGTGGATTTGTAGCGCACAGTGGATTTGTAGTGCACAGTGGACTTGTAGTGCACAGTGGACTTGTAGTGCACAGTGGATTTGTAGTGCACAGTGGACTTGTAGTGCACAGTGGACTTGTAGAGCACAGTGGATTTGTAGTGCACAGTGGATTTGTAGTGCACAGTGGACTTGTAGTGCACAGTGGATTTGTAGCGCACAGTGGATTTGTAGCGCACAGTGGATTTGTAGCGCACAGTGGACTTGTAGAGCACAGTGGATTTGTAGCGCACAGTGGATTTGTAGCGCACAGTGGACTTGTAGTGCACAGTGGATTTGTAGTGCACAGTGGACTTGTAGTGCACAGTGGATTTGTAGTGCACAGTGGACTTGTAGTGCACAGTGGATTTGTAGTGCACAGTGGATTTGTAGTGCACAGTGGATTTGTAGTGCACAGTGGATTTGTAGTGCACAGTGGACTTGAAGCGTACAGTAGATTTGTAGTGCACAGTGGACTTGTAGCGTACAGTAGATTTGTAGTGCACAGTGGATTTGTAGTGCACAGTGGATTTGTAGTGCACAGTGGACTTGTAGCGTACAGTAGATTTGTAGTGCACAGTGGATTTGTAGTGCACAGTGGATTTGTAGTGCACAGTGGACTTGTAGCGTACAGTGGATTTGTAGCGCACAGTGGACTTGTAGCGTACAGTGGATTTGTAGCGCACAGTGGATTTGTAGTGTACAGTGGATTTGTAGCGCACAGTGGATTTGTAGCGCACAGTGGATTTGTAGTGCACAGTGGATTTGTAGTGCACAGTGGATTTGTAGTGCACAGTGGATTTGTAGTGCACAGTCGATTTGTAGTGCACAGTGGATTTGTAGTGCACAGTGGATTTGTAGTGCACAGTGGATTTGTAGCACACAGTGGATTTGTAGTGCACAGTGGACTTGTAGTGTACACTGGATTTGCAGTACACAGTGGATTTGTAGCACACAGTGGATTTGTAGCGCACAGTTGATTTGTAGTGCACAGTGGAGTGCAAAATGCAGTTGCTCCAGAGCTTAGTAAATGAGCAGAAGCTCTGCTGACTTTCATCATCCAATGATGTATAAGCAAAACGCTGTTTTTTTTAATTTTCCTTGCACATGATTTGGTATTCTTTGCAAAGTGAAGCTTTGCCTCATTTACTAAGCTCTGGGGGAAACGGCACTTTGCAAAGTGCACAGTCTATTTGCCTTTAGTAAATCAACCCCATTGCCTTCACCAATGCATCTTATCTGTGTTCTCTAACCAAGCCACGTACACATCTGCTGTCAGGGATCCACATTTCCTGGCCACGTCATTTCTATTTCCTCAACCGTCAGTCATAGATGGCACATGTCAGTTTCGGATAGAGACATTTGTTTCTGGTTTGATTCTTTTAGTTTTTCTCACATGACTGAGAAGTTCTGGGGAAGGAAACGTCAGACACTCTTGGGACACATCTGTCCCTTATACGGTGGAGCCGCCCCTTTTCTTTCTTACCCAAATGTTAGTTGTTCTTGCTACGTCTGAAAATAAATGTACTGTATACCTAAAGCCAAATATTTTTTATTAATTTGGGGTTTTCATAGCCATCTGTGTTCTATTGAAGAGATTTCCCGGCGTAGCCCTGTGGTGGTGAGTCACACAGCCATTCGCACTCCAGCGTGTTCTGGCGCATGTTAAGTCGCAGACCATTTGACTCAGTCTTTACGGAGTAGTAGAAGAAGTCACACGTATGTGCGTTGCGCTGTTGGGGGAAAATGAGTAGCTTGAATCTGGGGCAGCGGATTAAACTTCAATACAGGGCACTTTTACCCCCTTCCTGCCCAGGCCCAATTTTCAGCACGGTCACACTTTGAATGACAATTGTGCGGTCATGCAGCGTTGTACCCAAACAACATTTTTAGCATTTTGAGACAGATAGAGCTTTTTTTGGTGGCATTTAATCACCACTGGGGTTTTTATTTTTTGCTAAACAAACGAAAAAAGACCGAAAATCTTAAAAAAAAAAAAAGTTTTTCTTAGTTTCTGTTATAACATTTTGTAAATAAGTAATTTTTCTCCTTGACTGATGGGCACTGATGAGGCTGAAATGATGGGCACTGATGAGGTGGCACTGATGGGCACTGATGAGAAGGCACTAATATGCACTGATAGGCGGCACTGATGGACACTGATAGGCAGCACAGATAGGCGGCACTGATAGGCGGCACTCATATGCAGCACTGATGTACACTGATAGGTGGCACTGATAGGCGGCACTGATAGATGGTGCTGATAGGTGGCACTGATGGGGACTGACAGGTATCTTTGATTGGCACTAAAAGGCATCACTGATGAGCACTGTCAGGCATCACTGATGGGCACTGATTGGCACTGACAGGCATCAGTGAAGGGCACTGAAGGGGGCGAAACTGATGGGGCTGCGCTGATAATCAGTATCTCGGGGTCACTTGGTGCGAGGAACCCCAGATGGGGTTCCTAGCAATAAGTAGCCCCGAGATACGGGCCCCAAAGTCGGTTCGGAAAATGTTAAGCACTTTTCTGCAGCAGAGAATGACATTTTCCGAATTTTGGATATGTTGTAGTGTTAGTTCCACTGGGTTTGCACACCAAATTTGGGGTTCCTAGCACCAAGTGGCACCAAGATACGGGGGCCCCAAGGTCAGGTCGGAAAATGTAATTCTCTGCTGCAGAAAAGTGCTTGACTCGAGTATAAGCCGAGGGGGGCATTTTCAGCACAAAAAAATGTGCTGAAAAACTCGGCTTATACTCGAGTATATACGGTAGGCTTTGGCAATAAAATCTGTAATCTGGTTGGTTTCTCTGCAGAATTGTGACTCATTTTGACATCTCTGGCTTTAGTAAATAAACCCTTAATGCCCCTTTAACGCTGCAATTTTGTCGCAATTTTGCAGCAGTGATTTTGCCGTGATTGTAGGGAATGCCTGTGTAAACTTGAGGTCTGTGGACCTCAACTCGCATCAAAGTCGGACCAAAGTAGTACAAGTACACAGACGTGAATAGTAGTCATTGGAAATCATGGGGTATGACTTGCCATGCGACTTTGCAGTCCCAAGTCGCAGGACAAGTCACACAAGTGTGAAAGGGGCCCTTTCACACTGGGGCGTTTTTTAAGGCGCTACAGCGCTAAAAATAGCGCCTGTACAGCGCCTGAAAAAATCCGGCCCCATTCACTCCAGTGTGAAAGCCGGAGGGCTTTCACACTGGAGTGGTGCGCTAGCAGGACGGTCAAAAAAGTCCTGCTAGCAGCATCTTAGGAGCGGTGTATTCACCGCTCCTATACCGCTCCTACCCATTGAAATCAGTGGGACACCGCGGTAATACGCGGTTAACCCTTTTTCGGCCGCTAGCGGGGGTTAAAACCGCACCGCTAGCGGCTGAATACCGCGGCTAAAACAACGGTAAAGCAGCTCTAAACATAGCGCTGCTTTACCGCCGATGCCGCTCCCGCCCCCAGTGTGAAAGGGGCCTTAGGATCATTGCTAAAAACATGCACTGTCACTGTACTAATGACACTGGTTGGGAAGGTGTTAACATCTGGGAGTGACCAATGCCTTCCATACTGACAGACCGCCGTTCTGCTTGTGTACAGAACAATCGGCGGGTGCTGGCGGATATCAAGTCCGCGGTACACGCTGCAGGGCTCCTGCTGTGTGTGACCACAGAGGCAGCGAGCCGACGGGGGTGCGCACGCACGTACCATACCGGGAAATGCCGAATCACGTATTTATATGTGATCCGGCGCACAGGTTTACGCCCTGTAGCAGTCAAACTGCTTTGGGGCGGACCTGAAGTGGTTAATTTTTGAAAATGTATGGAATTGTGCCATTCACTGATTAGGTTTATTTATTACACTGCATGTAAAAAATCTCCTCACTATATTTGGATATTGATGTACTAACACATTTATATGTGCGGGAGGTGGAAGCTGCTTTATAATTGTACACAGAAAATTATTATATATTTTTATATATATCGATATATATGTATATATATATATATATATATATATATATATATATATATATATATGTATTTATATTATTTTTTGGTATTGTTGGCATTTATAACTGAGCAGCTCACAAGACATATTTATTTTAGTAGTAACCTCCACACCCTAACTACTAGGACTCCTGAGGGGTTAGGCCCGAGGCAAGGGAGGCTTGAAATACATCAGCACCTTTGTCAGTGAGGTGGTGTGGAGAAGCACACAAGTTGGAAGTAATGGTGAACCCTCTTGGGAACTGAGACACGTGTTGCTGAACCCCCGTTGCCTGCCCGGCACCCTGAAACACGGTGGAACCTACCCCAGTATGGGGCACTACAAGTTTGTCAGGGAGCCAGTTGTATGGTTCCTTGTTTTGCTGGAACTGTGAACTGTTTACTCTGTGCTGAAGGAAGCTACTTCTGTCACCTGTTTTGGAGGAAGTAATAAAGAACTGTTTGCTTTTACAAACGGCTGCTTGTGATTTCGGGACCCATATATGATAGTGTACATGGTACAATAGTAAAGAACATGGTTACTTGGAAATACAAAAAAGTTACGAGAATCTGTTAGAGGAAACAAAAATTAAATCTGGTCTGACAAGTGGATTTTGCCCGTAAACATTTTTTTTTTTTTTTTTTTACAGTCAATTCCAGGAATTAACCACTTGTCCACTTGCCGAAAGACGGCTACAATGCGGTCCTCCAGTTCTGGGAGGGTGTCCATGGACGTTCTCCCAAAACCTTGCATCCCGCACGCCCCCCCCCCCCCCCCCGGGGGCATCGGGCGCAAGCTGTGACTGCTGTCACAGATTTTACCCACAGATCAGGGTAAAAGGCCAATCACAGCAACCCTTTACCATGTGATCGCCGGTTATCGACAGTCCTTTCCTCCCACACTGTCTCTGTGTGAGGAAAGGAGAGCCGATAACCGGCAAGGCTGTCAGTAAATTATTTACACTGATTATCAGTGCCACCTCATTAGTGCCACCTCACCAGTGTCCATCAGTGCAGCTTATCAGTGCCGCCTCATTAGTGCACATCAGTGCAGCCTCATCAGTGTCCATCAATGCAGCTTATCAGTGCCGCCTAGCCAGTGCACATAAATGCAGCTTATCAGTGCCGCTTCATTAGTGCTGCCTCACCAGTGCACATCAGTACAGCCTCATCAGTGTTCATCAGTGCAGCTTATAAGTGCTGCCTCATTAGTGCCACTTCACCAGTGCACATCAGTTCCGCCTCATCAGTGTCCATCAGTGCAGCTTATTAGTGCCCACCAGTGCAGCTTATCAGTGTCGCCTCACCAGTGCACATCCATACAGCCTCATCAGTGCAGCCTTGTTAGTGCCCATCAGTGCAGCTTATCAGTGCCGCCTCAATAGTGTCCATCAGTGCAGCTTATCAGTGCCACCTAATTAGTGTCCATCGGTGCAGCTTATTAGTGCCGCCTCAATAGTGTCCATCAGTGCAGCTTATCAGTGCCACCTCATTAGTGTCCATCAATGCAGCTTATCAGTGCCACCTCATTAGTGTCCATCAATGCAGCTTATCAGTGCCACCTCATTAGTGTCCATCAATGCAGCTTATCAGTGCCGCCTCATTAGTGCTGCCTCACCAGTGCACATTAGAGTAGCCTCATCAGTGCCCATCAGTTCAGCCTTATCAATGCACATCAGTGAAGGAGAAAATTTACTTATTTGCAAACGGTTTTTTCTTTTTCAAAATTTTCGGTCTTTTTTCGTTTGTTTAGCAAAAAATAAAAAAACCCAGTGGGGATTAAATACACCAAAAGAAAGCTCTGTCTCAAAAAAAAAGAAAATGATAAAAAAATGTATATGGGTACGCAATTGTCATTCACAGCGCTGAAAGCTGAAAATTGGCCTGGGCAGGAAGGGGATGAAAGTAGCCAGTATTAAAGTGGTTAAATTATAACACCTCGTACATATACCATACCTGTGGGATCCCTGTGGAAGTGGAGAATCATTTTAGTAGCCACCACTACTACAGTGATCCTCGCTGTCTTTCAGGTCACCTGTCAATATGTTTCTTACTGAACACCGTTTTAACCCCTTGACGGACTGCAGCACCGCGATTATCATGCTGCCCCATTTCATTGATGGTACTGCCCGCCAAAAGCATCAGAGGATTTCATTTTTGGTGCAGATGCTACTGTGGCATCTATACAACATCTATACCTTTGTAGCTAAAGTGGGGGTGGTAAAACATCATCTCAACTGCCCTATTTTTATTACCCCCCACACCACCACCACCACCACAAGTGTAAACAATCCCCAAAAGATTGTGCATTGCGATTGTCTTGTAGGTGCAGAGCGCATAGCACTTTAATGGGCCTCTGATGGGTGCATGGCGTTCGCTTTGCTTTGACTGCATGTGTGGTGATTTCCCTCTCATACTGTCCTTGTCTGAATGTAAACAAGTCTTCTCTGGCACAGAGCAAAGTTCTAAAGAAAGCCAGACTGCAGCCAAGCCAAACACTGACTGTTGACTGACGCCTTCCCTCACAGTGCAATTAATTAACCGTTTCAGGTCATCAATCTGCCATTATATTGTTTGGATAATAAATGTCCGCCGTTTTCGTTTGCAGTTCTTTTTAAACACTTTGCTACCCGGGTCATTTTTTTTCAGCTTTGGCACACATGTTATAGTACACATTTTAGGCCTGAAGATTGGTTATCACCCCAAACATTATATATTTTCTGAATGCAAAGGCCCTTGAGAATAAAATAATGGTGGTTGTAGTTTTTGTCCATGTGACAAAAACTACAACCACCATTATTTTATTCTCAAAATTCATCCCATAGTGTTTGCGTGCACTAAAATGAACTTTTAGTGTATCTTTTTACAGAAAATGTGTGGTAATATCATGTATATTACCACACATTTTCTGTAAAAAGATACACTAAAAGTTCATTTTAGTGCACGCAAACACTATGGGATGAATTTACTGAAAGCAAATGTGACCTTTGTGGCCCCCGTTTACACTTGAGCTTGAAGCTCAAAACAAGCGAAAACCTTGGACGCGTCTGAGTGTCCTGTCGCTTGTCGCAGAACGCTTGCCGTTCAAAAATGTACACAAGCTACTTTTCAGGCAAAAGTTTTTTTCTTTTTTGTTGCCATAGACTTCAATGGAAGCACCTGAAAGTGTGTTTTGCCGTGCGTTTTTCTGCTCAAACAGCCGCTCTTCACCCCTTTTTCAGCAGTACTCCACACCTTTTATGCCTTATGGAAGAAAACCATCAGGCCTTCAGGAAAAAACTCAAGACCCACCTCTTCTAAATATTGCATGACAACAAGAGCAGACAAGCGCCTTGAGGCGATTCAGTTCGCATTTGTAGCGCTATACAAATCATTCATTCATTCATTATGCAGACTAGACGTTATAAAAACGGCAGTAGCATAAGGGCCCTTTTACGCTGCTCTGTGGCGAAATTGCGGTAAAAACGAATTTGCTGTGTTTCGTATGCATTTCTGGTGCGTTATTGGGTTGCCTGCACCTGTGAAAAATGGACAGGTGACTCAAAAGTCACGGTGCGTTTTTACCGCAATTTTGCTGTGATTTCCAATCATTTCAATGGGAAGCTGCGTTTTTGGTGCGGTTTTCTTGTACAAAGGGTTTTATTGAATATACATATCAACAAGAACATACAAAAATAGTAGTGGACCCATCATGTGAACATATCTGCATAAATTTCCGGTATCAAAAGAATATGGTATTTCTGCACACAGAAATTTGCACACAATCCTGAAGGTTCAGGGGCGGTCACCCGTGACCACCAGGTCCTGACCGTGTGGTTTGGTGAGGTTTTCAACACTGCTCCAAAGATGCAGCATGAAGGACTTTTTTAAAATGCACCGCACCCACAGCGCAGTGAAAAGTCCTATAGGAAAAGTTTTTCTTGCAGAGTTAGAGCCCTTTCACGGGGCACCAGCGGTAAAGCTGCAAGATTTTTAGTGCCGCTTTACCGTCGTTTTAGCGGCGCTATACGGCCGAAAAGGGGTTAAATCCGCCCACAAAACACTGTCGCAGCAGCGTTTTGCCGGCGGTATAGCAGCTCTGCCCCATTGATTTCAATGGGAGCGGTGGAGGTGCGGTGAGTTCACCGCTCCTTCACCGCTCCAAAGAAGCTGCTGGCAGGACTTTTTCTGATGCCCTGCCAGCGCACCGCTCCAGTGTGAAAGCCCTCTGGCTCTCACACTGGAGTGAATGGAGCAGCTGTTTTAGAGAGGTTTGCAGGCGCTATTTTTAACGCTATAGTGCCTGCAAAATGCCCTCAGTGTAAAAGGGGTCTAACAATGCAGGAAAAATGTATCAGTCGAAAGGGGCCTTAGCTGTAGAAAGCTGGAACTGTAGAATGAGTTTTGCAGTTTATTTTTTTTGCAGTAGTGTTCTTCAGTGTTTTTTTAGTTGATGCGTTTTTTTTTAAGCCTTTTTTTTTTTTTTTTTTTAGCAAAACTATACTCCCATAAAAGCTTATGGCTCAAAAATGCTGATAAACACAGAATAGCCAATTTTTTTAGCGTTTTTCAGCTTTTATCAGAGTTAGAGTGTTTTTACAGCTCCAAAGTCCTCTTAGGGCCTCAGGCACACTGGACGTTAAAAATACCAGTAGCAGCCAGGGGAACACTGTTCCACATTTACTGGGAATGCCCACAGATAGTCCCCTTTTGGATCTCGGTCCAGCAACTATTGACCCGTCTCCTCGAACAGGTGGTCCCTATCGCCCCTAAATTCTTTCTACTGGGACTAATGCCACTGAAAGCGCCAGCAACACAGAAGAAATTGGTCAGACACGTTCTTACGGCAGCACGCTGCCTGGTGGCATTACACTGGAAACGCCGCTCCCCTCCCCCTGAAGAAGCCCTATATTCTAGGATTGGGGACATAGAGTTAATGGAAAAAATGACAGCGAGAATCAGGGATCATCTGGACGCCCACGACCAGGTCTGGGACCTGTGGCACCGCCGGGAGGAACAAAGAAACCCGGATACTAGCGCGGGCTGATGACAAACTACCCAACCCCCCCCCCCCCCCCCCCCTTCTCCCCTCCTATTCTTCCCCCTCTTCTCTTCTCCCCTCCCACTCCCCCCCCCCCTTTTTTTTTTTTCCCTTCCTCAGGGGTGCTTACACTCCCACTCACTTTACAAGTTTCAAGTTAAAAAGTTTGTCTGATAGAAACAGGAATAATTTACCAAATAACCTGACTTATACCATGAAGAGCATAAATACCAGATAGAGAGTAACTATGGTATCAGGTAGTAACACAGTGGTGCAAGTTAAGAACATGTGTTTATAATGTACAACTTGAACGAATACTGTACTTAAAATGTATCTGGAATAATACCAAATAAAAACTGTTATTGAAAAAAAAAATACCAGTAGCGATAGCTGTAGAAAGCTGTAGCTGTAGAATGAGTTCTTCAGCGTTTTTGCAGTAGCTTTTTTCAGTGTTTTTTTAGCGTTTTTCAGCTGTGGCATTTTTTACCAAAACTATACTCCCACAACAGCTTATGGCACAAAAATGCTGATAAACGCAGAATAGTCATGTTTTTCAGCATTTTTTTCAGCGTTTTTACAGCTGAAAAGTTCCTCATAAAACCCACTAGTTCTGGGGGTTTTTTCCAGCCAGAAATCGTCCCCAAAAACTACTGATAACAGCCCATGTGTAAATGGATACATGCTGGCGAGTTTACTGGCTGCAGAAAAAACACCTGAAGCCAAAAACAGCAGCTGTAAAAAGTCCAGTGTGCATGAGGTTGAGTTGAAAAATGCCTGACAAAAGCTACAAAAACGTGCAATTCTGCTCCAAAGAACGCTTGAAAAAGCGCTTGAAAACGTAATTCTTAGGTGTAAGGCCTCATGCACACTGGACGTTTTTACAGCAGCTGTTTTTGGCTTCAGACGTTGTGTCCATGCACACATAGGCTGTTATCAGCAGTTTTTGGCTGGGGCGTTTTTTGGCTTTTACCACTTCCGGATCGTCCACCGTCGTTATACGTCAGTATTTTGAAGAGGAATATCATTGTTATGGCAGCAGATAGCTGCCATAACCCCAGTATCCTCTTCTTCAGCGGGCAGTCCGCTTCAAGATAAAAGTGGTCTCTGTGGCGCCGCTTCAAGGTAAAAGGGGTCTCTTAAAAGAACAGTGTAAAAATAAAAAATAAAAGGTAAAATAAATAAGAAGCGAACGCATACGTGAGTAGCACCCACATATTAAAACAGTGTTCAAACCACACATGTGAGGTATCGCCGCGATCGGTAGAGCAAGAACAATAATTCTAGCCCTAGACCTCCTCTCAAAACATACAACCTGTAGAATTTTTTAAACATCGCCTATGGAGATTTTTAAGGGTAAAAGTTTGTCGCATTCCACGAGCGGGCGCAATTTTGAAGCCTGACATGTTGGGTATTAGGTTACTCAGCGTAACATTATCTTTCACAATATAAAAAAAAATTGGGGTAACTTTAATTAAAAAAAAAAGTGTATTTTTTCCAAAAAAAGTGTGCTTGTGAGATCGCTGCACAAATACGGCGTGACAGAAAGTATTGCAACGACTGCCATTTTATTCTCTAGGGTGTTAGAAAAAAAAGTATGTTTGGGGGTTCCACAACCCCTGTATGGTAGAAGCACACACCTGTTGCTGCCCATGTAACACATACTGTATGCAGCTTGTACAGTTCAGGTATGGCAACTCTTGCTTGACTCGGGGTACAGTGTAGGAATGGTTGTGGGATCTACAGTACATGTCCTAAACATGGAAGGATTAGCATTGTTCAGGCATTCAGTGACAACCATGTGGACCTCTTAGAATAGAATGTCTCCTACTGGTAACCTTCTTGATGTAACAAGACAATGGGGTCAGTTTGTAGTTTGTTCCTCTCTAGATTCCAGTATAATCACCAGTAGGGTTGTCCTTACCAGTAAGCACTCATTCTGTTTGTTCCCACAGCTGGAAAAGAGCGTCCGGCGACTGAGAGAGAAGTTCTACGGCCACATTCCAATAGAGACAGCGGTCCATCTCATGAGGAAGTTTACCAACAATCATGTACAAGTGTGTCAGTACATCATCCTGTGCAAGGACGACCTTAATGGTAGGTACTGCGACTGACACTGTCATCATTATACGGTACTTCTTTCTAGGGTAGGTTCTGTACTGTACATTACATGCTTACTGTCCTCCGTCACATGACACGCACCGATGTCCTCCGTCACCTGACGTGCACCGCTGTCCCCTGACAAGCACCGATGTCCTCCGTCCCCTGACATGCACCGATGTCCTCCGTCACCTGACACGCACCGATGTCCTCCGTCCCCTGACACGCACCGATGTCCTCCGTCACCTGACACGCACCGATGTCCTCCGTCACCTGACATGCACCGATGTCCTCCGTCACCTGACATGCACTGATGTCCTCCGTCCCCTGACACGCACCGATGTCCTCCGTCCCCTGACACGCACCGATGTCCTACGTCACCTGACACGCACCGATGTCCTCCGTCACCTGACACGCACCTATGTCCTCCGTCACCTGACACGCACCGATGTCCTCCGTCACCTGACACGCACGATGTCCTCCGTCACCTGACACGCACCGATGTCCTCCGTCCCCTGACAAGCACCGATGTCCTCCGTCCCCTGACACGCACCGATGTCCTCCGTCCCCTGACACGCACCGATGTCCTCCGTCCCCTGACATGCACCGATGTCCTCCGTCACCTGACACGCATCGATGTCCTCCATCACCTGACATGCACCGATGTCCTCCGTCCCCTGACATGCACCGATGTCCTCCGTCCCCTGACATGCACCGATGTCCTCCGTCACCTGACACGCACCGATGTCCTCCGTCACCTGACAAGCACCGCTGTCCTCCGTCACCTGACACTCACCGATGTCCTCCGTCCCCTGACATGCACCGATGTCCTCCGTCACCTGACACGCACCGATGTCCTCCGTCACCTGACACGCACCGATGTCCTCCGTCACCTGACACGCACGATGTCCTCCGTCACCTGACACGCACCGATGTCCTACGTCACCTGACACGCACCGATGTCCTCCGTCACCTGACATGCACCGATGTCCTCCGTCACCTGACACGCACCGATGTCCTCCGTCACCTGACACGCACCGATGTCCTCCGTCCCCTGACAAGCACCGATGTCCTCCGTCCCCTGACACGCACCTATGTCCTATGTCCCCTGACACACACCGATGTCCTCCGTCACCTGACACGCACCGATGTCCTCCGTCCCCTGACACGCACTGATGTCCTCTGTCCCTTGACACGCACCGCTGTCTTCCGTCACATGACACGTACCGATGTCCTCCGTCCCCTGACACCTGCACCACTGTCCTCCGTCACCTGGCACACACCATGATCTTTCTTCACCTAACATGCATTTGACATACACAACTATCATGTGACATAGACTACATGGGCTCTGTCTTCTAATGTACACAGCCATCCCTCCATCTCTTAGCACACATCACTTTTTTTGTTACCTGACACTCACTACTGTCCTATGACATGTATGGTTATCCCATGTTAAAAAACAAAAAACAAAAAAAACACACACAAATAAATAAACCCCATGTACACAATCCTTTACCCACAGTTTATGCAGACGAAGGCAAAAAAACTCAGCAAAGCATGATCCAATTTGCTCCAGAGGGGGGAAAAATTATTCTTGATCTCCCAAGAGGCCATTGGATATTCCCTGGATCAACTTTACCTATAAATGTCAGTATCCAGTTATATTATTATGTACATTTAGGAAAGAATCCAGGCTTTTTTTAAAGCAATCTACTGAGCTGGCCAGAACCACCTCTGGAGGGAGTCTATTCCACATTCTCACAGCTCTTACTGTGAAGAAACCTTTCTGTATTTGGAGATGAAATCTCTTTTCCTCTAGATGTAAAGAGTGCCCCCTTGTCCTCTGTGATGACCTTAAGGCTGGGTTCACACTATTGCTGGGTTCACACTATTGCGAATTGGATGTGGAATCCCCACATCCAATTCGCAATAGAAGCAGAATGTAACCGGCTCTCTATGGAGCCGATTCACATATCTCCGATGCAACTCCGATGCTAATTGTACAGGAGCCCTGTGCGTCTTTTGGTCCATTTCAGGCATCCAGTGTGAACCCAGCCTAAAGTGAATAACTCAACACCAAGTTCACTATATGGACCACTTATGTATTTGTACATGTTGATCATGTCCCCCCTTAATCTCCTCTTCTCACGAGAAATAGATTCAGTTCTTCTAATCTTTCCTCATAGCTGAGCTCTGTTTGGTTGCCCTTCTCTGCACTTTCTCCAGTTCCCCAATATCCTTTTTGAGAACTGGTGCCCAAAACTGAACTGCATATTCCAGATGAGGTCTTACTAATGATTTGAACAGGGGGGCAAAATAATATCTCTCTCTCTGGAGTCCATATCTCTCTTAATACAAGAAAGGACTTTGCTCGCTTTGGAAAACGCAGGTGGCATTGCATGGTATTATTGAGCTTATGATCTACCAAAACCCCCAGATCCTTCTCCACTATGGATTCCCCCAGTTGTGCTCCCCTAGCATGTATGATGCATGCATATTCTTAGCCCCCAAGTGCATAACTTTACATTTATCAACATTAAACCTCATCTGCCACATAGTCGCCTAATTAGACAGAGCATTGAGGTCGGCTTGTAAATTGGAGACATCCTGTAAGGACGTTATTCCACTGCATAGCTTGGTGTCATCTGCAAAGACAGAAATGGTACTTTTGATCCCAGACCCAATATCATTTATAAAGATATTAAAAAGTAAGGGTCCCAGCACTGAACCTTGGGGTACACCACTGATAACCTTAGACCAGTGGTTCTGAACCTCAGTCCTCAAGTATCCCCAACGGGCCGTGTTTTCAGGTTTTCCTTTACTTTGCCTTCGATTAGCCTGTAGACCTTACCTTACACATGAGCCGTGTGTGGGGAACTGTGTCAACCGCTTTTGCAAAATCCAAGTATACCACATCCACAGCCACTCCTCTGTCCATGTTTTACTTACCTCCTCATAAAAAGAAATGAGGTTTGTCTGACAACTTCTGTCTTTCATGAACCCATGCTGTCTGTTGCTTAAAATTTTTTTTTCCAGCAAGAACTCATCTATGTGGTCTTTTATTAATCTCTCCAGTATCTTCCCAACTATAGAAGGTAAACTAACAGGTCTATAGTTACTTGGTAAAGACTTTGATCCCTTTTTATATATAGGCACCATGTTAGTGCAGTCTTCACCAGACACACCATACTACCCTCTATTAATCGCTTGCCGACCTTATACTGTAGATATACAGCGGCAAGGCAATGTGATCCTGCACTTCCGGGTCTGGGACTCGGATGTCCGCCGGCACCCGCCAAAGCTTTGGTACACAGGCAGAATGGCAAAGTGTACTATGTAAACAAGGCAGATCGCCGTTCTGTCATTACAGAAGAAATGGAACTTTTGTCTCTGCTAAGCAGAGGCACCAATCCATGCCATCATCTAGTACATGCACCTCCCCCACAGTAGTGAAGCACTGGTCAGGCATACATTTAACCCTTTGATCACCCCTGATGTTAACCCCTTCCCTGCCAGTGTCATTAGTACAGTTACAGTGCATATTTTTAACACTTATCACTGTTTTGGTGTCACTGGTCCCCAAAAATTGTCAGTTAGTGTCCGAATGTCCGCCGCAGTATCGTAGTTCCGCTATAAGTCACCACCATTACTAGTAAAAAAAAAAATTCCATAGTTTGTAGATGCGATACGGTTTGTGCAAACCAATCAATATACACTAATGCCCTGTACACACGGTCGGATATTCCGATGGAAAAAGTCTGATTGGATTATGTTGTCGGAAAATCCGACCATGTGTGGGCTCTAGCAGGCTTTTTCCGTTGGAATTTCCGACAGAAAAAATTTGAGAGCAGGATCTCAAATTTTCCGACAACAAAATTCGATCAGACTTTTTCCGATCGTGTGTAGGGAATTCCGACGGACAAAGTGCCACGCATGCTCAGATCAAATTACGAGACCAAAGCTATTAGCTACTAGCCTCTACGTTGTTCCGTAGTACGCAACGAACGTCACCATGTTCGGAACGATCGGATTTTCCGACAACTTTGTCCGACCGTGTGTATGCAACACCAGTTTCGGACAAAGTATGTTGGAAAAAATCCGACGGATTTTGTGGTCGGAATTTTCGACCGTGTGTACGGGGGCTTATTGGTATTTTTTTTTACCAAAAATATGTAGCAGAATACATATTGGCCTAAATTGATGAAAAAATTTGATCTTTTCAATTTTGTATTGGATATGTTTTGTAGCAGACAGTCAAATATATATATATATATATATATATATATATATATATATATATATTTTTTTTTTTTTTATTATTTTTTTTTAATTGTTGTTTTTTTTTGTTTATAGCACAAAAAATAAAAACTGCAGAGGTGATCAAATACCACCAAAATAAAGCTCTATTTATGGGGAAAAAACAACATAAATTTTGTTTAGATACATCATCGCTCGACCGCGCAATTGTCTGTAAAATAACACAGTGCCGTATCGCAAGAAATTGCCTGGTCAAGAGTGGGGGGTAAATCTTCTGGAGGTGTAAAATCTTCTGGAGGTGTAAAATCTTCTGGAGGTGTACTTCTGGAGTGGCTACTTCTTCCCCTAATACTTATCACCTCATAATACTGTAGATAAATGAGTTAATAATTAGTTAGTAATTATGTTTGTTACTGCAGCCTTCCTCCAAAATACCTGTTTGCCTTATTCCTACGTTTGTATGTTAAAATTCCAGATATTGATCCAGATGACAGAAGCAGTTTGAAAAAGGACAAAGTTGCAATGGTAAGCTGTTTATTCCCCTTATTTAGCGATGGCAGAGTGCAAAGTGCAGCAACCTGTAGTATTAACCACTGGAATACCAAGCCTTCTTCTGACACTTTTTGCTTACATGAATTTTTTGCTAGAAAATGACTTAAAAAACCCCAAACATTATATATTTTTTAAAGCAGAGGCCCTAGATAATAAAATAGTGGGTGTTGCAATTTTTTTACGTCACACCGTATTTGCACAGTGGTTTTTCCAACGCTATTTGTGTTGGAAAAAATACATTTTAATGAATTTTAATGCACAAAAACACAATATAATACTTAATTGGTAAACTATAAACCATGTTGCGCTGAGTAAGTAAATAACAAACATTGCTTGTTATTGCACATGCCCGTGGAACGCTTTAAAAACCTTTACAGGTTATCATTAGATTTACAAAGGGTCTGGTGCTTGAATTATGCTCTCGATCTGACAATTGTGGTGATACCTCACAAGCGTTACTGCCGTTTACACCCTGAAGCAAGACCAACATGTGCTTTCCCCATTGCGCTCGAGCACAGAGGAATGGGGGCATTTTTTTCTTCATTTAAAAAAATTTTTGTCGGGAAGAGGCCCTTGTCCTCATCAACATGGGGACAAGGTGCTTTGGGGAGGGGGGGCCACACGGCCCCCCTTTCCCCAGGGCACCCCCCATGTTTTTTTATTTTTATTTTTTGATCACTTTTATTGTTATCACAAGGAATGTAAACATCCTTTGTAATAGCATAAAGGCAGTGACAGGTCCTCTTTAGTGAGACATCCGGGGTCTTTTAAAAGCCCTGCCCTTAAAAGCTTCGGATCATAGCAAAATTGGTATTATCCAATGCTTTTTTTTTCAAAGTAGTAAGGCTCTAGTCACATCTATGAATGTTGCTTTTTGAGCGTTTCTGCCGCGGTTTTTACTGCGATTTTACCGCGACTTTACTGCGATTTGCATGTTTTTATGCTTTCTTTTTTTTTTTTACAAATTTGTTGTTGGACAGATAAAAAAAAAACGAATTGTGACAAAATTGCAGTAAAAACGCACTACATGCCTTTCTGTAGCTTCTCCATTGAAGTCTACTGGACCAAAAAAGCAGCGTTAAAAAAAATCCCTGACCCTTTCCAAAAGCGCAAAGGCACAAAAATGCATTGATGTGAACAAGTTCCATAGGAACCCATGTTAAAAATAATGTCCTGCGTTTCTACAAAAGGCATGAAAAAACGCATTGGTGTGAATGGGCAGATTAAAAAAAAATGTGAATGGAGCCTAATGCCCCGTACACACGATCGGAAATTCCGCCAGCAAAAGTCCGATGAGAGCTTTTGGTCAGAAAATGCGACCGTGTGTATGCTCCATCTGACTTTTGCTGCCGGAATTCCAGCCAGCAAAAGGTGCAGGTTCTCAATTTTTTGGTCGGAAAAAGTTTTGATCGAAAATTCCGATAGTCTGTACCAATTCCGACGCGCAAAATTCCTACGCATGCTCGGAAACAATTCGACGCGTGCTCGGAAGCATTGAACTTCATTTTCTCGGCTCGTCGTAGGGTTGTACGTCACCGCGTTCTTGACGGTCGAAAGTTCAGCAAACTTTTGTGTGACCGTGTGTATGCAAGCCAAGCTTGAGCGGAATTCTGTCGGAAAAAACATCCAAGATTTTTCTGACGGAAAATCCGCTCGTGTGTACGCGGCAAAAGGGTTTGTTTACAATCGGCAAAACTGGAAGTGACTAAATACTCATCACTTCCAGTTTCTTCCACCATAGAGATGATCAAGGCTGTTCTGGTCCCTGATCAGCTCTACGGTTAACCAGCGGAACCACCAGCTGCAATCCCAGTTTCCCTGGTGGGACGGGAGAGCGCGGGAAGGCGGCAGTAAGAGGGGGAGACTGCCTCCTACTGCTTGTAAAAGAAATCCAGCTACAAGGAATATTATAACATTTTCCCAGAGTTGGGCTTTAACCAGTTCTTTCCCGCACTATAGCCGAAAGACGGCTACATTTCTGGCTTACAATGCCGGGACGGCGTCCATGGAAGTCCTCCCGGACTCGCGGCGTGATCTATGATCACTGAGTCCTTTGGACTCAGTTGATCACAGATCGGGGTAAAGGGCCTATCACAGTGGCCCTTTACCACGTGATGAGCTGCCAGCCAATGACAGCTGACCACATGATGTAAACAGAAGCCGGTTATCAGCTTTTTTTCCCCTCATGCTGGAGAAAAGAGGAAAGCCGATAACTGGCTTCTGTTTAAGGGACATTGGTTCCAACATTGCCCACCAGTGCTGCTAATCAGGGCCCATCAGTACTGCTAATCAGTGCCCACCAGTGGCACCAATTTTTGCTCAATAGTGCTGCCAATCAGTGCCTCAACATCAGTGTCATCTACCAGTGCTGCCTATCAGTGCCACCTATCAGTGCCCATCATTGCTGTCTATCAGTGCTCATCAGTGCAGTCTCATCAGTGTTCCCTGATCAGTGCCGCCTAATCAGTGCCACCTATCAGTGCCCATCAGTCCCCACCAGTGCCACCTCATCGGTGCCACCGATCAGTGCCCATCAGTACCCACCAGTGCCACCTCATCAGTGCCCATCAGTACCCACCAGTGCCACCTCATCAGTACCCACCAGTGCCGCCTCATCAGTGCCCATTATTACCCACCAGTGCAGCCTATCAGTGCCCATCAGTGAAGGAGAAAAATTATCTGTTTGTAAAATTTTATAACAAAATATGAAAAACTTTTTTTTTTGCACATTTTTCGTTTAGCAAAAAAAAATAAAAAAATTCAGTGGTGATTAAACACAACCAAAAGAAAGCTCTATTTGTGTGAAAAAAAAAAGATAAAATGTCATATGTGTACAGTGTTATATGACCGCGCAATTGTCATTCAAAGTGTGACAGTGTTGAAAGCTGAAAAATGGCCTGGACAGGAAAGGGGTGAAAGTGGCCAGTACACAAGTGGTTAAACTAATCTTCATAGCTTGATAAATCCAATCACCAGCCCTTGGAGTGTCAGCCTTTGGGTGGATTTCTTTTATTTGATCTGTCATTTACTGTAAACATTTATTTCAAAGAGCTCCGTGTCGTCACTCACATTTCCTAAAATTCCCGGCATAGGAAGTGAGAGGGAGGACTATGACCTGACATGAGATTATTGCATCTGTCAGACAGCGTTCAGCATGGGTCAAGGTTGTGTGCAGCCTTGGCCGGGTGCCCAGACTTGTCGAGTTCGATAATCATTAATAACGTCCCTGGATTCAAAATAAAAAAATGAAGATGGGTTTTATTTATTTTTTTAATCATATACATATAATGTGATTATTGGGTGTATTATTGTATTATTATTGGGTGTATTGTAAGTATGACATTCTGCTTCAGGGCTTCTAACTGTACAAGGGATAGAAGAGTTTTATTGTTATTATGTTATAATATGCAAATTTCAATGTTAAAAGTCAGCAGTTACAGAACTAAACGTTCTCAGTCAACATGAACTATTTTTAATCCTTATGCTGATAAGTAAATAGATAGGAAAGTAGATCATATTTATGTGTTTTTTTTTTTTTTTTACATTTCTTCATTTGCTTCCTGGTTTCTGGCCTAGGCCAATGATGTCATTCATCCCAGGAGAATCCATCTGCATTTTTTTTCTTTCATCTGGAGGAGGGCCAATCTCAGCTAAGCACACCCTCCTGCCTGCATGCCTGAGCTAAGGGCAGATGGATTCCAGGAAGTACCGTATTCATCTGTGTATAACAAGCACAGGCGTATAACACGCACATTCATTTTAAGAGGAAAGTTTCAAGGAAAAAAAATTACCTTTTAAATAAGGAACTTTGAAGCAAAAAAAGAGTCAGTGCCCATCTGCAGCCTCACCATTGCCATCAATGCAGCCTGATCAATGACCATCTGCAGCCTCACCATTGCCATCAATGCAACAGCCTCAACTTTGCCATCAATATAGCCTGATCAATGCCCATCTGCAGCCTCACCATTGCCATCAATGCAACAGCCTCACCATTGCCCTCAATGCAGCCTGATCAATGCCCATCTGCAGCCTCACCATTGCCCTCAATGCAGCCTGATCAATGCCCATCTGCAGCCTCACCATTGCCCTCAATGCAGCAGCCTCACCATTGCCATCAATGCCTGATCGATGCCCATCTGCAGTCTCGGAGGGGACAGGGAGGGGGGTGGGACGAGCGCCGACAGATTACATACAGTGAGAATCTCCTATGATAGACAGAACAGTGGTCCAATGGCGGCCCAGGAGACGGGACTTCCTATTACAGAGGCCGCCAAGTAAACAGGAGATTCTCACTGTATGGAAGCTGACGGCGCTCGTCTCGCCCCCCTCCCTGTCCCCTCCGAGGCAGCTAAAATTGAAGTATTGGCGTATGACATGCACGTGCTATTTGCACCTGATTTTCAGGGTGAAAAAGTGCGTGTTATATGCCAATAAATACAGTAAATGCTACATGAACTATCTGCCCTTACCCAAGATGGGCACACCTAGAAATGCTTAGAGGGCTGTTTTTCAAAGTGATTTCTCAGCAAAATAAAGCATGGAGACTTATCGGAACCCCTTCACGCCCACAGTACGCATATATGCAGCCTCACTGGACTGGGCTTTTTTCCGCAGGGGGCGCATATATGCGTATTTGACCTTGTGTTACAGAGACCGGGTTGTCAGCAGGAGCCGCCGTACTAATGATCGGTTCCTGGAACTTCCGGTTCCGGATCACCTGGTTGCTATGATAACCTGTGATTGGCTATCACAGTGATCAGTCAATATGAGGCCCGCCCCTGTGTTTTTCTCTCTGCGAATGGAGAGGAAGGATACGTTTCCTATGGAGATTTTAGGTACCGTAGTTAGGTGCTGTTCCACTGGCATACGCAAAAGCGTGACATGCTTGGTATCTAAATACTCGGCGTAACATCATCGTTCAAATTTTACGAAAAATTGGGGTATATATTGTGTTTTTTATGTATTAAAATTCATTAAGCCCTGGTTTACACTGTCACACCACATGTTCATCTGTGTGGCACAATTTAATCATTTTGAATGGCTAAAATTGCACCGCATCCGCATGTGCGAGCAGCTTTTTTTTGTTTGCACTGGAACTGGATCGGGTGTTCATACCCATGCAATCCGGTTCAGGCAAACGCACTGTGTTTTGTGACCTGCTTTTGTGGTGTTGTTAACTTTTAATAGACATGAACACGATGTGCGAAAGTGCGATTGCTATGCGGTGCAGGAAATGCTCAGGAATTCCTGTTTCCCGCATCTCATCAATGTAAACCAGGGGCTAGGGTGTTTTTTTTCCCCAAAAATATTGCGCTTCGAAAACCGCTGTGCAAATACCATATGGCATAAAAATGTGCAACACCCACCATTTTATTCTTTAGGGCCTCTGCTTAAAAAAATATATAATGTTTGGGGCTTCTAAGTAGTTTTCTAGCAAAAAATACAAATTCTTACATGTAGGAGAGGAATGTCAGAATTGGCCCGGACTGGAAGTGGTTAAGTAGTGTTTTCAGTTTGTGGTGCCCAGATACAGTTTAGTTCCGCTTTAAGCCCTCATCTCTGTAACCTCTACCCTGGCCCTGTAGAGATAGCGACATGTCACTTTCACAAGAATGTCTCTAACATGCTGGCTGCTTTGTTGCTTCTAAAGCCTCGTACACACGATCGGATTTTCCGCAGACAAAACCTCTGACTTTTGTCCGAAGGGGTGTGCCTGGATTTTATCTTGCATAAAAACGGCAAGTAATTGCCGGCCAACAAACACAAACGTAGTGACGTAGTATGTGGTTTTTCAGCTCTTTAGCGCCACCCTTTGGGCTCATTCTGCTAATTTCATGTTAGTAGAAGTTTGGTAAGTGTTGATTCGCACTTTTCATTTCATGCTTTTCTTTTTTTTTCTGAACACTTCCTGTTCGTCAACAAGACATGTTGTGGAATCGGAGGAGATAACGTGTTATTTATTATTGACCTTGGAGTTATTGCTTTGACCCAAGTCCAGTCCAGGAACAGGAGGAGGAGGAGTTCTTGGACCAAAAATTGGTTGCTTTATTAATCGTGACCAATTATGTCATATGCCTTTGCTGAGGGAGCTCCAGGAGAATAATCCGGATGTTTTTCGGAATTATCTCCGGATGATGGCCCCTTTTTTCACCCACTCTTAGCATTGCTGACCCCCTATATTATTTTGGATGCATAGAATGTACTTTTTGGTTAAGTTCTATTGGCAGATACCATGTCTAATTTTATTTGTTTACTTTTTTTAATGCACAATAAAAAAAATTGTGTAGCATAATACTTGGCTATGTGATTTACTTCAAATTACAGTTTGGGAGTAGGCAGTTACATTTAAAAAAATACAATGTAAAATTGACAAGGGACACCAACATAGTTGTATCTTTGATCTTAAAAAACTACGGGATAATGGTGTTGTGCTAACTTGCCCCCAAAAAAAAAAAATTTACAAAAAAAAGCATAATATTATTCTTGATATCACTAGAAAAAAAAAGCCTTTGAAAATTTGTTTGCCATAACTCCATCAGTATCACCAACAAATCAGCTTCATTATTATCCCATTACAGAAGAAGAGAATTGTGCGCTGCATTTCGAGATTTCATCATTTGCCACGTCACCAATGTTGATTCTCCATTAGGCTGGATTCACATCTATGCAGTTTTAGTGCTTTTTGCATGTTGCAGATTTGCACTACAGAATGTATTCCATAGGAAACCATGTTAAATGGACTGTAGTGCAAATCTGAAAATGCAAAAAGCAGTAAAACTGCATAGGTGTGAATCCAGCCTTACTAACGCTAGTTTACAAGGCCGACCCCTTCTGGCTCATCCTTGCTTCCGAGCATGCGTGTTTGTACTGACATCCAACATTTGTCCGCGGAAAATCCGACAACAATTGTCCGATGGAGCGTACACACAGTCAGATTTTCTGCCAACAGCCTGTCACAACACAATTCCCATCGGAAAATCCGATCGTGTGTATGGGGCTTTAGTGCTGCTAATCTCCTGCGACCTCTTTAGCCACTTCCTTTACTCACTGCACATCATTGCATAAGACCAGCTTTGCGATGGTGACAACAGCAGACCATGCCTTTGCAGTGTTTGTCCATACAGCCTCTAGTAGTCTCCTCCGGGGGGGGGGGGGGGGGCATTACCTTGGAAAGGTTTTGGCAGGTGAAACAGTTTCCATATAAAGCAGATTTATCTTGTTGGCCGTCTCTCTTAATATTAAAACAACGTTTGTTTTCCAGAATGTAATCAATAAACTAAAGAAGGACAAAGACACGCCAAAGGTAATTGTGTAGTATTAGAGAAATGGATTGTTTTTGTGGGTTAACCACTTCCCTGGCCTGACCTGCAGGGATCGTGTTCAGCTGAGTGTTGGGTTTTTCTATTATTGTACCGAAGGAAAGAGCTACTTAAAGGGAACCTGTCATGAGAAATATACATGGTGTGTAATTGTTGGCCTCCTTCTGAAAATACTAGCTGCATAGCTGTCATGCTGATCATCCGATTTAAAGGGTACCTGTGAGGATCAAAAGTACTAAATCCAGCTAAGGGCCGGATCACACTCTGACTTCGAGAGCACAAGTCACATGACATCTCAACATCAATGGTTCCCTATGAGAGCCGTCTTAACTGGTCTGGCTTTGAAAATGCTTCCTGCACTACTTTGGTCCGACTTGGGCACGATTTCAGCCCATTGATTTGAATGGAAGTTGGGATCATCATCTTAACTGATCGGACTTGTGGAATGCGACTTGTGCTCTGAGGATCTTGAGGGGGAACCGCACAACAAAATTGAAAACAAAAACTGTGTGCCCCCCCCCCCCCCCAGGTCTGTACCAGACCCTTTGGGCATGGTATGAATCTGGAGGGGGAACCCCATGCCAAAATGTAAAACAAAAAATTTGTGTGGGGTCCCCCCAGATCTGTACCAGACACTTTGAGCCTAGTATGTGTCTTGAGGGGGGAACTCCATGCCAAAATTGAAAACAAATACAGTGTCCCCCCCCCCCCCCCAGATCTGTACAAGACCCTTTGAGCATGATTTGGATCTTGAGGGGGAACCCCACGCCAAAATTGAAAACAAAAACTGTGTGGGGTCCCCCCCCCCCCCCTCCCCCCCAGATCTGTACCAGGCCCTTTGAACATGGTATGGATCTTGAGGGGGAACCCCACGCCAAAATTGAAAACAAAAACAGTGTGCCCCCCCCCCCCCCGGATCTGTAGCAGACCCTTTGAGCCTATTATGTGTCTTTAGGGGGAAACCTATGCTGTATTTCTTTTCAATTTGGGTCTGGTATGGATTTTGAGGGGAAACTCCATGCCAAAAAAACAAAACTGTTGTGGGGTCCCCCCTCAGAATCCATACCAGGCAGGCCAGGAAAGGGGGGGGGGGGCGAGCAAGCAGAATCTGCATGCCCCCAGATCCTGGTCCCCCCCCCCATGTGAATGAGTATGGGGTACATTGTACCCCTACCCGTTCACCCAAAAAAAAGAAGTGTAGTGTTACAAAAAACGAATTGACAGTTTTTGACAAGTCCTTTATTAAAAATGAAGAATGTCCCCCAAGGTGTCTTCTTCCTCTGGTGATGTCATCTTCCTCCAGTGTTGCCTTTAGTAAATCAACCCAATAGCATACCTCCCAACTTGGGGATGAGGGACACCTATCAGAAAAAGTATGCAGGCATAGGACACACCCCCTGCCACGCCCCCTTAAAGGAGAATTGTACAAAAAACAGGATTGGTTAAAGTGCTTTTTTTACCACTACTATTCCTTTATATTGGCTTTTGGAATTTACAAATACAGCCATTTAGAAATCAGATGAAAGGTTTGAAATCAGATGAAAACGCTTTTTGATAGCTAAAAAGTGCATTTTATATACATCTATATAGATCAGACCAAAATGAGGGACAAATGAGGAGGAATGAGGGACAGAAGGACATTGCTCCAAATCAGGGACAGTCCCTCGAAATCAGGGACAGTTGGAAACTATGCCATAGTATTTATCTCATGACAGAAATCTTAAAGTGGAACTTCACTCTCTCAATCACAATTGATTGTGTTTAATCCTTATACTGATAGAATTAGATTTACTTGTTTTAAACTTTTTTTTTTTTTTTTACATTTCTTCAGTTACTTCCTGGTTTCTGGCCTAGGCAAATGATGTCATACATCCCAGGAGCCTTCAGGATGGGAGAAGGGGTCTTTTCAGCTAAGCACACCCTCCTGTCTGCATGCCTGAGCTAAGGGCAGAAGGATTCCAGGAAGTAAATGCTACGTGAATCATCTGCCCTTACTCAAGATGGCCACAGCCAGAAATGCTAGGGGGGTGTTTTTCCAAATTAATTTTCAGCAAAATAAAACATGGAGACATGAATGGATGGAGGAGTTTGCTTTTAATATTAAAAATCAATGAAATAGTGTTTTTGGTTTGCGGTGCTCAGATACAGTGCAGTTCTGCTTTAAATACAAGGGCTAAAATATTGTCATGTGATAGTGGTTAAGGACACCGAATGCTTGTATTTTCTATATTGTAATATATCACTATTAGGCTTTTATTGGCTGCATAGTGTTTGAGATGTACAGTCATCCTCTTCTACTATACAAGAGATTAATATCTCTGGCAGGCCTTACATACTTGAGCGCCAGAAGACACTCGACTCCTGAAAATCTGCCCTTGTTTGTGCGGCTGGTACTTCTCCAAGTCAAATAACGGTTTACTAAGAAGATCTATTTGTCTTTTTTTTCTCTGGCAGGACCTGAGTACAGACAAGGACATACAGGTATGGTTTATAAGTATACAATAACCAGAAATGACTTAAAGGGGATCTCCACCAAATGTGAGCAGTGATACAGCGAAACGCCCTCTTTGTGCACGGCCCCTTAGGATTGGGTTTTGTTGATTCAAGGCAAAAATAGGTATTTCGATAATTTTAAAAACAACAGGCGATAGGGGAGGGAGCCCCAGCACACAGCCTGTGATTGACAACCTTAGCTCTGCTGCTGTGTGAAGTGGGGTGTGTCCCTTCTCTCCAATCAGAGCTCTCCTCACTGAGCTCTGCAGAGTGTGACTTCAGCTCTCCGCCCCCTTTTTTCTGAACTCTCAGATAAGCTTTAAATATTTTAGAACTTTGAACGAATGTAGAAAAGACGGCAGATAAACAGGTACAACTTATGTAGGAGGATTTGTTTCATCTCTGTGTATTACCTGAGGCCAGTCACTTCACTGGGTATATGTGAGGGTTTACAACCACTTTAACCCCTAAAGGCCGCCAGCCGCACATATACTGCGGCAGGGCGGCTCTATTACACGAAACAACTTACCTGTATGTCGTTTCGTGTAATAGATACAGGCCTATGTAAACAAGGCGGATCCCCGTTCTGACAGGGGAGGAGAGAGAGATCACTTCACTGGGTATATGTAAGTGTTTACAACCACTTAAGGACCACTCACCACATATATACCGAGGCAGGGTCGGCCCTATTGCGCAAAACGGCGTAACTGTATGTGATTTCGTGCATTAGTCACTGTGGGAGCATTCCCGCTGCACAGCGGGGGATTTGATGCGTGGGTCCCACAGCCGCAATGTCCGCCAGCCACCCGCGATCGCTCCTCAGAGAGGCAGAACGGGGATCTGCCAATGTAAACAAAGCAGATCTCTGTTCTGTCAGTAGAGTTCAGCGTGATCGTCTGTTCCTAGTGATCAGGAACAGCGATCTCTCTCTCTACTCCCAGTCAGTGCACTCCCCCCACAGTTAGAAACATCTCCCTAGGGAACACTCAACCCTTTGATCACCCCCTGGTGTTAACCCCTTCCCTGCCAGTGTCATTTATACATTGATCAGTGCATTTTTATAGCACTGATCACTGTATTGGTGTCACTTGTCACCAAAAAGTGTGACTAATGCCGCGTACACACGTGCGGACTTTTGCCGGCGGACCTAGTCCAGCGGACAATCCCGCGGGACTTTCCAGCTGGGTCCGCTGGACTTTCCGAGCGTGTGGACTTGCCCACACACGCACGGACTTCTCCAGCGGATAATCCGCCGGCCAAAAGTCCGCGGGACTTTTGAAAATGAACGGACTTGCCCACACACGGAGCAGTCCGTTCATTTCGAACGTAACTTCAGGTTACGTAGCTAGCGTAGGCAGTAAATGCCGCCGCGCTAGCTCCGCAAGCTGGCATGGATTTAAAGGGAATCCCCACGCCGAAAAAACGGCGTGGGGGTTCCCCCCAAATCCATGTCAGACCCTCATCCGAGCACGCAGCCTGGCAGGTCAGGAAAGGGGTGGGGACGAACGAGCGCCCCCCCACCTCCTGAGCCGTACCAGGCCGCGTGCCCTCAACATGGGGGTGCCCTGGGGAAAGGGGGGCCGTGCGGCCCCCCCACCCCAAAGCACCTTGTCCCCATGTTGATGAGGACAAGGGCCTCTTCCCGACAACCCTGGCCGTTGGTTGTCGGGGTCTGCGGGCGGGGGCTTATCGGAATCTGGGAACCCCCTTTAATAAGGGGGCCCCCAGATCCCGGCCCCCCACCCTATGTGAATGAGTATGGGGTACGATGTACCCCTACCCATTCACCTAAGGTGTAAAATGTAAAGTAAAAAAAAACACCCACACTTTTGAAAAAATAGTTTATTGCACTGCTCCGGGGGTCTTCTTCCGTCTTGGGGGTCTTCTCGCCGGACTCCCCCGCCATTTACCAAGCTCTTTTACCGAGCGGGGGAAGTCCGGCTACCTTCTTCGTCGTCGCCGCCGTCTGGGGGTCTCGATCCGCCTTCGGGGGTCTTCCGGGGGTCTCTTCTGTTCTTGCGGCGGTCGTCGTCTTCCGCGCCGCCGGCGCCTTCTTCTTCTTCTTGTCCTTCTTCTTGTCCTTCTTGTTCTTCTTCTTCTTCCGATGTTGACCCGACGCTCTCTCTGCCCGGAATGCCTGTGCCGCTCTGCGCTCGGACTTATATAGGGACATGGGGGACAGGGTCACATGCTCATGTCACATGGTGACCCCGCCCCCTTGTGTTGTCACAGTCCCGGAGGATGCTGGGACTGTGACATCGCAAGGGGGCGGGGTCACCATGTGACATGAACATGTGACCCTGTCCCCCATGTCCCTATATAAGTCCGAGCGCAGAGCGGCACAGGCATTCCGGGCAGAGAGAGCGTCGGGTCAACATCGGAAGAACAAGAAGAACAAGAAGGACAAGAAGAAGGACAAGAAGGAGAAGAAGGCGCCGGCGGCGCGGAAGACGACGACCGCCGCAAGAACAGAAGAGACCCCCGGAAGACCCCCGAAGGCGGATCGAGACCCCCAGACGGCGGCGACGACGAAGAAGGTAGCCGGACTTCCCCCGCTCGGTAAAAGAGCTTGGTAAATGGCGGGGGAGTCCGGCGAGAAGACCCCCAAGACGGAAGAAGACCCCCGGAGCAGTGCAATAAACTATTTTTTCAAAAGTGTGGGTGTTTTTTTTTACTTTACATTTTACACCTTAGGTGAATGGGTAGGGGTACATCGTACCCCATACTCATTCACATAGGGTGGGGGGCCGGGATCTGGGGGCCCCCTTATTAAAGGGGGTTCCCAGATTCCGATAAGCCCCCGCCCGCAGACCCCGACAACCAACGGCCAGGGTTGTCGGGAAGAGGCCCTTGTCCTCATCAACATGGGGACAAGGTGCTTTGGGGTGGGGGGGGCCGCACGGCCCCCCTTTCCCCAGGGCACCCCCCATGTTGAGGGCACGCGGCCTGGTACGGCTCAGGAGGGGGGGGGCGCTCGTTCGTCCCCACCCCTTTCCTGACCTGCCAGGCTGCGTGCTCGGATGAGGGTCTGACATGGATTTGGGGGGAACCCCCACGCCGTTTTTTTCGGCGTGGGGAGTCCCTTTAAATCCATGCCAGGTCACGGAGCTAGCGCGGCGGCATTTACTGCCTACGCTAGCTACGTAACCTGAAGTCACGTGCTAAATGAACGGACTTGCCGATGAGCGGCAAGTCCCTTCATTTCAAAAGTCCCGCGGACTTGCCCACTAACGGCGGGATTATCCGCTGGACTGCCAAGTCCAGCGGATAATTTGAAAACAAAACTTCAAACTTTAGTCCGCCGTACTTTGGCCAAAAAAAGTCCGCCGGCGCCCACACACGAGGGGATTATCCGCTGGACTTCAGTCCAGAGGATAATCCCGCGGGATTGTCCCTTCGTGTGTACGCGGCATTAGGGTCAAATTTGTCCGCCGCAATGTCGCAGTCCCGCTAAAAATCGCTGATCCCCGCCATTACTAGTAAAAACAATAAAAGAAATGTAAAAAAAAAGTCCATAAATCTATCCCATAGTTTGCAGCCGCTATAACTTTTGCGCAAACAAATCTATATACACTTATTGGGATTTTTTTATACCAAAAATATGTAGAAGAATACATATTGGCCTAAACTGATTGAAAAATTATTTTTTTATTGGATATGTATTTTAGCAAAAAGTAAAAAATATTGTTGTTTTTTTTTCTAAATTATCGGTTTATAGCACAAAAAATAAAAACCACAGAGGTGATTAAATAACACCAAAAGAAAGCTCTATTTGTGGGAAGAAAAGGACATCATTAAGGGGGGTAAATTCTTCCGGGCTGAAGTGGTTAAACCTCTATGATCTCACCCATTTCTAGTGATTTGATTAGGTAAAGCACAGCGCCAGCCAAATTTTTTTTTTTTCTTAGTTGGAACAGCATTGGGAGGGGTTAAAACAGTGGTGGCCCCGGCCATCCATGCATCCGGCCCCCTAATCTACATGCAGGGTGCCAGACACATGGATTCTGATGGGGGGGGGGTTTAAGCCCGTGATAAGAGGCTCAAATAGGCTTCAAAAAAGGGTGGACTTCGGCCACAGAGCACGGTGCTCTGAGCCCACCCAGTTGTGTGAGAATAACAAATGAATATTCACTATTTTCACACTGATCCTCCTCCCGGCCAATCAGGAAGCGAGTCCTGAGACCCGTCACCCGATTGGCTAAAAGGATTGGCGATCCTATTGGACACCTAGGAAGAGACACATGGCGGAAGTCCCTGAGGAGGAGGCGACACCCACTCGTCACCCATGGGAGCGCTGCCCGCCCGCAACCTAGATGGGGTAAGTGTGGGGCTGAATGACCAGCCGAACGCAAGACCCCCGGGGAGGGGGGTTGTTGTTATAGGGGTTAATTTACTAAAGGCAAATAGTCTGTGCACTTTGCAAGTGCAGTTGCTCCAGAGCTTAGTAAATGAGGGAAAGCTCTGCTGACTTCCATCATCCAATCATGTGCAAGAAAAAAATGCTTTTTTTTTATTTTTCTTGCGTGTGATTGAGTATTTTTTGCACAGTAAAGCTTCACCACATTTACTAAGCTGTGGAGCAACTGCACTTACAAAGGCTATTTGCCTTTAGTTAATCAATGCCATAGTGTATGATGCAATGGGGGGATTTAATTTACTAAAACTGGAGCACTCAGAATCTGGTGCAGCTCTGCATGGTAGCCAATCAGCTTCTAACTTCAGCTTGTTCAATTAAACTTTTACAGTAAAACCTGGAAGCTGATTGGTTTCTATGCAGAGCTGCACCAGATGTTGCACTCTCCAGTTTACTAAATACCCCCCCACAGTGTCAGTGGCAATAACACAGTAGATTTTCCTTTTCTGAGTCCCCCCATAACATAGTTGCACTTACCTGTTGATCCTGCCAGTAGATCTGTTTTTTTTTTACTTCCTTTACCATGGTAACAACACTGCTGGTCCCACGGTGATCAGTTCATCAGTATGCACTGGTAGCAGTCTAATGCCGCGTACACACGATCGGAAATTCCGCCAGTAAAAGTCTGATGAGAGCTTTTGGTCGGAAATTCTGACCGTGCGTATGCTCCATCGGACTTTTGCTGGCGCAATTCCAGCCAGCAAAAGATTGAGAGCAGGTTCTCAATTTTTCGGTCAGAAAAAGTTCCGTTTGGAAATTCCGATCATCTGTACCAATTCCGACGTGCAAAATTCCTACGCATGCTCGGAAGCATTGAACTTAATTTTCTCGGCTCATCGTAGTGTTGTACGTCACCGCGTTCTTGACGGTCGAAAGTTCAGCGAACTTTTGTGTGACCGTGTGTATGCAAGCCAAGCTTGAGGGGGAAAAAAAACTTGGATGGTTTTTCCGACGGAAAATCCGCTCGTGTGTACGGGGCATTAGGCCTGGTTCACACCTATGCTGGTACATTTTGCATTTTTCAATACACATTTTTGATTCATTGAAGTCTATGGAACCAAAAACCAGAAAAAAGTCCCTGGCCCTTTCCATAAAATGCACAGATGTGAACTTCATCCACAGGAAACCAAGACTGTAGTGTGTTTCTGAAAAAACGGAAAACGCACTAAAAAATGCATAGGTGTGAACCAGGCCTTAATTCACACATACTTAGCTGTGAATATACAATAATTGCACTAAGGCTCGATTCACATCTATGCATGTTGCTTTTGAGCGTTTTTGCAGTGCTTTTTGGACACGCGTTTTTGGCGCATTTTGCGGTATTTTTTTTTTACATTTTGGTTGCTTAGCAACCACCTATATACAGTGTAAAAAAAAAATAAAAAAAGAAAACCCAAATCGCGGTAAAAACGCAGTACTTGCGTTTTGGATGCGGGTCCATTGACTTCTATTACATGCAAAACGCTGCATTTTGCATGAAAGTCCCTGACCCTTTCCAAAAACGCAGAGGCACAAAAATGCATTGATGTGAACATGTTCCATAGGAACCCATGTTAAAAAATTTCCCTGCATTTCTGCAAAATGCATCAAAAAACGCATTAGTGTGAATCAAGCCTAAGGCTACTTTCACACTGGAGCGGTGGGGGCGCTGGCGGTAAAGCGGCGCTATATTTAGCGCCGCTTTACCGGCGTTTTAGCGGCGCATTGCGGCCGCTCGCGGGGTGTTTTTACCCCCCGCGAGCGGCCGAAAAAGGGTCAATACCGCCCGCAAACCGCCGCTATTGCGGCGTTTTGCGGGCGGGTTTCGGCGCGCTCCCCCATTGTTTTCAATGGGACCGGGCGCTATAGGAGCGGTAAATATACCGCTCCTATAGCGAGCCAAAGATGCGGCTTGCAGGACATTTTTGAGCGTCCTGCAAGCGCACCGCTTCAGTGTGAAAGCCCTCGGGCTTTCACACTGAAGGAACAGCAACAGCTGTTTCGGGTCGGTTTGCAGGCGCTATTCTTAGCGCAATAGCGCTTGCAAACCGCCCCAGTGTGAAAGGGGCCTAAGTGTCACAAGTGAAAGCAAAAATATTCTTCAGTGACAGCTACACTCAGCAAATATCCACATAAATATATCAATAAATATTCAACCTACTTGTGTTGCACTATCCAAAAAATAAAGTGCAAATGCATAAATAAATAAATTAAAATGCATCCAAATATATAGAAAATTCATCAAGTGATAAGCAAGAAACTAATTCATATTGTATTCAGATAATCAAATCAATAAAGTTCCAATAAAGTGCTCTGTGCAAAGTCCATAACCAAAAAAAAAAAAAAAGAAATGAATGTGCCAAAATATTCCAGTAATCCCACAAAGTAAAACTCTTCACCACTTGTGTTCACCAATCACAAACTGCTTACCAGATCATCAGACCTCAGAGGAAGGAGGTGTGGCTGCGCTTTGGGAAAGATCCCATATGGATGGATGGATAATGACTCCCAGGTATGGAGCTCATCCCTCCGACCACAGCCTTCCACAATGTGGTCAATGTAATTCAATGATGGAATGAGGCAAGAGGAAGAAGATCTCTCATAGTGTAGTATTGTTAAAATCCAGATTTTATTAAATTAAAAAACTACCGTACTTACAAGTGTAAACAGGTAAATCGCATGACAAACACCAGTAAGCCCAGGTTCACACTGAGCTGTGGGAATGAAGCCGTGCGCGGTCAGCTGAACTCAATTTCACTCCTGCATGTCTGATTTTGGCTGCGATTTCAGAGACACCTGTGCAGGTTTCTGCACAGATGTCAATGTAAATCGCAGCCCAAAATCCCAAAAAATAATACAGAAACTGAATTTTGAAATTGGTGCGGCACCGCAAATGCAGCATCGCACCGATTAGGACGGTGCCATTGCCGGCAATTGCCGTTGATTTGACATGTCAAATCGTATCAATGTGAACCAGGGATAAAGGGCATTTGCACCAAAATGGTGCAGGATACTTTTTTTGGTCCGCACTGGAATCGGATCGCTTGGGTGTTCAGACCCATGCAATCCGATTCCACGGTTCGCACTGAATTCTGCAAACCGACTTGGGGGTGTCATTAACTTTATATTGACACCCGCAACGGTTCGCAGATGTCAGTGTGAACTGCCTGCGATTCAGATGCGATGCGGGAACCGGCACTTGAATCGCTGTTGTTCCCGCATCGCACCAGTGTGAACCTAGCCAAAGAGTACAGGGGCAGGCTGTACAATTACTGATTACCGCAATAGCCAATCACAGGCTATAACAGTGATCATGTGATTGAGAGCTGGTCCTCCCTGCTCCCGATCTTTAGTACTATCGACAGCTCAGTCTTCATGCTGGGAAAGCGTTACGCATCGTGTGCCCATCACCCACACAGTTCCGCACACATGTGGCCCAATGGAAGAAGGCGCCACATACAGTATGTGTGTACAAACGTCGGCAAAGGGTTAAACAAGTAACTGCTGCCTGCTTACTTACAAACCTCTTGTGATCACCTTGTCATAATGGTCATGGGGGTTACATGATTGGTTCCCAGACGTTAGTTGTCAGGAAGCAGATAATCTGACATCCAGGAATGTGCAACTGTGTCAAAGCAGGAATGTTAATCTACAGCGTGCAGATGCCTGCTGATTAACCCCTTCATGGACACAGGTACTTTATGTTTTTTTGCAGTGCACAGCTGAAGTACACCTATACTCTAATTTAATGCTCATCTCCTCTCCAGCATATACTCACTGTCCCTGCATTCTCCTACTGCTCCATTCAGCCACAGGAAAAATAATGAGTATTGGGGTTATATGACTTGTCCTCCCCCCGTGATAACATTGGTGCTTGGCTTTTGGCGCATCATGCTTCAGCGCCATTGCATTATTTAATATACAGATAAACTGGACAATGCTGGAAACCACTAAACGTAACAATTCTAAGACTACAGATGGTGCAATAAGGAACAATGAAAAGCTATAAACACTAAGGCTTGGTTTCCACTAGTGCGACTTTTCATGTCGTACCCCATGATTTCCAATGAGTACCGTTCATAACTGTACGACTTCAAGACGCAGCGACTTCAAAGTAGTCCCTGCACTACTTTGTTCCCACTTTGATGCGACTTGAGGTCCACAGACCTCAAGAATACGCAGGCATTGCTTCAAGAAAATCGCGGCAAAATTGCGTGACTTTGGGCACACAATAGTGGAAACATAGCCTAAGGCCCCTTTCACACAGGTGCCTCTGTGCTACAGATTCCACTTGCTCAGCGGTGGGTAGGGTGGCCACCTCATCCCTTTAAAACCAAACACATAATAATTACACAGGCCCTGTGGCCGATTAAGGTGGTAATTAACCGATTCAGCCATGGAAGATTTGGCTGCTGAATGACCAGGCCATTTTTTTGTGATTCGGCACTGCGTTGCTTTAACTGACAAGTGCGCGGTCGTGCGACGTTGCACCCTAACAAAATTGATGTCCTTTTTTTTCCCACAAATAGAGCTTTCTTTTGGTGGTATTTGATCGCCCCTGCGGTTTCTATTTTTTGCGTTATAAACAAAAATAGAGCGACAATTTTGAAAAAAATGCAATATTTTTTACTTTTTGCTATAATGAATATCCCCAAAAAATATATAAAAAAACATTTTTTTTTCCTCAGTTTAGGCCGATACGTATTCTTCTACATATTTTTGGTAAAAAAAATCGCAATTAGCGATTATTGATTTGTTTGCGCAAAAGTTATAGCGTTTACAAAATAGGGGATAGTTTTATAGCATTTTTATTAATATTTTTTTTTTTTTACTAGTAATGGCGGCGATCAGCGATTTTTTATTGTGACTGCAACATTATGGCGGACACATCGGACATTTTTTACACATTTTTGGGACCATTGTCATTTATATAGAAATCAGTGCTATTTAAATGCACTGATTCCTATGTAAATGACAGTGGCAGTGAAGGAGTTAAAAACTAGGGGGCGGGGAGGGGCTAAGTGTGACGTGTTGTGTTTTTTTACACAGTAGGGGGGCGTGGCTGTACGTCTGACATCATTGATCGGCTTTCCCGATGACAGGGAACAGCTGATCAATGACAGACAGAGTAGGAAGCGCAGGGAGAGGTTTGTTTACACAGACCTCTCCCCGTTCTTCAGCTCTGTGACCCGATCGCGGGACACCAGCGGCGATCGGGTCCCGCGGCCGTGGTCACGGAGCTCCCGACTGGGTCGCGCGCGCGACCCCACGGCTAGGCAATTAAAGGGGACGTATATATACGTGCCTTTGCCTAGCCGTGCCATTTTGCCGACGTATATATACAGTTGGTGGTCGGGAAGCGGTTAAGCTTACTTGCAAGGTGCTCATTAGGCATGATCCAGGAGACCTTACGCCTGAACAAAGCAATATGAACTGAGGAGCTCTTCCAGGAGCGAGCTATAGTAAGTTTAGCAGAAAGTGGATCAACTGTTTTGCCTGTCTGCTTTTTATCTGATCCGATCCGCCAGACAGATGGAAAACAGGACCACCGTCCATCTGGATTTTCCGGGCAGGATCGGATCGGATAGCGACGGATGTCAGCAGACACATCCGCCGCTTCATAGAGGAGACTGCAAGGTCCGATCAGGTCCGCCTGAAAAACTGACAGGCAGACCTGATTGGACAGCCTGTGTGAAAGGGCCCGAACAGAACCATTTATTATTCTGTGCACTGTTACAGTAATGGGAGTAATCCTGATCTTGGAGAGCATTGGAATGTGACGTTTGCTGGAAATTTGGACATGAGAAATGATCTTCGTTTTTTTTTTTTCTCCTCAGAACCTGGCTGAAAGGATGAAGCACCTTCCTCTGACAGAGAAGAACTTAAAAATGTTCAACAATGCTACGGAAAACCTTATCCCCTCTCATAACCGCCAGTTCTCCTGCAAAGAATGTGACAAGATGTGGTGGCGAAGGGTTCCACAGAGGAAAGAGGTGGGTGGCCGGAGTAAAAGTGAAGCAGTGGTGGGGTATTATATTGGACCTAATGTACTTGAAATAAAAAAGGGTAAAATGCCTTTGTAGTTTATTTTTCGGTTATTAAGGTTTCATGTCCGCTGACACCCTCCACAATCCAATCCTGTCCACCAAAAACAGATGGATGGTGGTCCTACACCTCATTCATCCGGCGCATCAGATCAGATGGAAACAGACAGGCAGTCTATTTCTATCCAGTTGCCCCCTAGAAGAGCGTGGGACTGTGTTGTCCACTCTGCATAGCGGAGGGGACATGGACCTGTCATCCTGCTCAGCGGGGATCAGCGGGTTACTCTTAGCGGAGGCGCCGTCTTAATGGGGCCTAACACCATACATCCTCCTGGTCCCTGCAGTACTTCTGTGTTTGATGAGCTGTCTGTTGCCAACACAGCTGGTGTTGCAGTCCGGAGATATGAAATCACTACTCTTCTCCCTCTCAGGGCTTCCGGGATGGATCAGATTGATTCGAATTGATCAGCGCTGGCACAGAACAACATTCTGATCCATCCCGGAAGTGCTGCACAGAGAAGAGAGAGAAGAGTGGGGATTTCAAACCTTCACTGAAATGTTCTGACATGTTCCCTTTAAATCATTCAGAGTTTAGTAGGATGTTGCTAGAGTTCTATTACTGTGCTCTCTTTTTTCTGTTCAGGTGTCCAGATGTCACATCTGCCGGAAGAAATACGACCCAGTGCCTTATGATAAGATGTGGGGGATTGCGGAGTTCCATTGCCGGACCTGCAACCGGATGTTCAAGTAAAGAAAAGAGGAAGCCTGAGCTTTATTCTTCTATTTCATTATTGTCTTCTCTCTCTGATTTCTTTTTATTCTTTATGAACTTCACATTTTATTGTTCATTCTCTTTATTTATCTTTTGTTTGCAACAATTCATATTCCATAGTAGGGAGAAATTATAATGTGTTGCCTATAGCAGCCTGTGTTTCAATTGCCGAGCAGGATAAGAGGATTGGGATGGCTTGGGGTTTTTGCTCAGTGGTAGTGCTTCTCAGTGAGTTAAGTCCACTCCAGAAGTGCTGTTTAAAGTGGTTGTAAACCCTAGAAAAAAAAAAAAAAAACCTGCAAGACAAAGGCATAATGAGCTAGTATGCATAGCATACTAGCTCATTATGAATTACTTACCTTATCCCTTGTAATAGAACAAAAGCATGACAGGACCTCTTAAATATGAGATCTGGGGTCAAAAAGACCTCAGATCTCGTATTTACACTAAAATGCAATAAAAAATAAATAAAACAATTGTCATTTAAAAAATAAAATGGCCCTTTAAGAGCTATGGGCGGAAGTGATGTTATGATGTCGTTTCGCCCTGCAGTGTCATGGAGACGGGTGGGGGCCATCTTCCCCTCACTTGTCTCCATGCACAGCACTGAGAAGGATCCGATCGCCTCCGCCGCTACCGGCAGCTCCGGTAAGCGGCGGAGGGCACCGGATCGTGACGGGGGGGGGGGGCTCTCCCACCGCCGATAAAAGTGATCTTGCGGTGAATCCACGCAGAGACCATTTTGATCTTGTACCAGACCGCCGGCCGAACACAGGGATACTGGATTTCTGGCAGCTAGCTGCTGCCATAACAAAGATATCCGTCGCCAAAGTAGGGACGTACATTGGCGTGCGGCGGTCCGGAAGTGGTTAAGGGCTTGTTGGCCAACTTTTATTAATAGAATCAAAAAAAAAAAAACAGAAAATCAATTTCCCACACAGGGGTTTCTACCATCAACATGAACATAAATGACATCCAGCCTTGTAGCTGCTCAGGCCTGTTGCCTTGGTCCTCCAAGCTATCAAGCACCATACCTCAGTGCTCCTGTACACATTCTGTACCTTGGCTCTTTTCCAGCTCCTTGCTGCTTTGTCACCATCTGAACCTGCTCTGTGCAGACATACAGGCTCTGGCTGCCCCGTGCCACTTCTTTGACTCCTAAGGAAGGATTGGGGTCCTCCTGACCCCTATGCAGAGACCTCCTGACTTGTGGATAGAACCTTGAACTGTTGTCAGGTGCTAGATGATAAGGGCTGTGAACGCCTGTACACTAATGCCGCGTACACACGATCTGAATTCTCGTCAGAAAAAACTCTGACGGTTTTTCCAACGGAATTCCGCTCAAGCTGTGTTGCCTACACACGATCACACCAAATTCCGGCAGTCAACAACACAGCGGCATAACACGCGTTCGACAGCACTATAAAAGGGAAGTTTAATGCGTCCGAGCATGCGGCGAATTGTTTCCGAGCATGTGTTGGAATTTTGCGCGTCGGAATTGCCTACACACGATCGGAAAATCCGATAGAAAGGTTTTCCGTCGGAAAAATTGAGAACAGGTTCTCAATTCAAAGTCCGTCATTCCGACAGAAATAGACCGTTGACCATACACACGGTCGGAAAATCCGATGAAAAGCTCCCATCGGACAGTTTCCATCAGAAATTCCGACCGTGTGTACGCCGCATTAGATTTCTGGTTTCTGGCAAGACCCGGACACTGGGTTGGAGACCACCTAACTGGGAAAATACGTAATTACTTTGACGTTTAATACCGGGGTTATGGCTGCAGCTAGATGCCATAACCCCTGTATAATTTTTTCCCTCAGGCATCATCGGTCTTTCTGAGAAAAGTGGTCAGGAGGGTACGCTTTCCAGTGGTTCCCAGGCTTACCTGGGCAATCGGTAGCTCTGGGAACCGATCCGATGCTGGTGGCAGCTGGGCACAGAGATGAGCGAAGGAAAGATGGCCTCCGCTCATCTCTGTGGTCTAATGCCCCGTACACACAGTCGGAAATTCCGACCACAAAATCCGTCGGATTTTTTCCGACGGATTTTGTCCGACACTGGTGTTGCATACACACGGTCGGACAAAGTTGTCGGAAAATCCGATCATTCTGAGCGTGGTGACATTCGTTGCGTACGACGGAACTACGTAGAGGCTAGTAGCCAATAGCTTTGGTCTCGTAATTTGATCTGAGCATGTGTGGCACTTTGTCAGTTGGAATTCTCTACACACGATCGGAAAAAGTCCGATCGGATTTTGTTGTCGGGAAATTTGAGAGCAGGATCTCAAATTTTTTTCCGTCTGAGTTTCCGGCAGAAAAAGTCAGATGGAGCCCACACACGGTCGGATTTTCCGACAACATGGTCCGATCGGACATTTTCCGTCGGAATTTCCGACCGTGCGATACGGGGCATTAGAGGACCGGAGCGACGTCATGACGTCACTTTTTTTTTTTTTTATCATTTGCTTCTACGCATTTGCGGCGATACCTCACATGTAAACAGTGTGCGTACCACACATGTATTGCCACAAATGTCAGAGTGAGAGCGATATGTCTAGCACTAGACCTCCTCTATAACTCTAAACTGGTAACTTGTAGAATTTTTTAAAGCTTCACCTATGGAGATTTTTAAGTACCGTAGTTTGGCACCATTCCACGAGCGTACGCATTTTTGAAGCATGACATGTTAGGTAATTATTTACTCGATGTAACATCATCTTTCATATTTTACAAAAAAATTGGGGTCTATATTGTGTTTGTTTTTTTTCAAGTGTATTTTTTAAAAAATTGCATTTGAAAATGGCTGCTCAAAAAACGCGTGGCTTAAAAAATTGCAACGACTGCCATTTTATTCTCTAAAGCCTCTGCTAAAAATATCTATATAATGTTTGGGGGTTTTAAGTAATTTTCTAGCAAAAAATACTAATTACAGATTTTTGCCTGGTCAGCAAGTGGGTAACTCCAAAAGTACTTTGAAGTCTCTGAGTTCCAGACCCTGATTTGGAAGTTACAGAACACAGAGAAAGACGAAAAACCATCTTTCTCTGCTCAGCACTAACATTCTTTTAACCACTTGCTGACCAGGCAAAAAACAATAATCAGTATTTTTTGCTCGAAAATTACTTAAAACCCCCAAACATTACATATATATTTTTAGCAGAGGCCCTAGAAAATGAAATGCCAGTCGTTGCAATTTTTTGGTGCCATTTCAGACAAAATGTGCGTAACTTGTGTAAGACACACCTAAACCACACAACACATACAGTGCCTTGAAAAAGTATTCATACCCATTGAAATTTTGTCATAGTACAACTAAAAATGTATGTGATAGACCAACACAAAGTGGTACATAATTGTGAAGTGGAAAGAAAATAATAAATGGTTTTCAAAATTTTTTACAAATTAATATTTGAAAAGTGTGGCGTGCATTCATAATCAGCCCCCCAGAGTCAATACTTTGTAGAACCGCCTTTCACAGCAATTACAGCTGCAAGTCTTTTTGGGGATGTCTCTACCAGCTTTGCACATCTAGAGAGTGAAATTTTTGCCCATTCTTATTTGCAAAATAGCTCAAGCTCTGATTGAATGAAGAGCATCTGTGAACAGCAATTTTCAAGTCTTGCACAGATTCTTAGGTCTGGACTTTCTAACACATGCATTTGCTTTGATTTAAACCATTCCATTGTAGCTCTTGTTGTATATTTATGGTCATTGTCCTGCTGGAAGGTGAACCCCCTGCCTCAAACTCAAGTCTTTTGCAGACTCTAATAGGTTTTCTTCTAAGATTGTCCTGTATTTGGTTCCATTCACCTTCCTATCAACTCTGACCAGCTTCCCTGTCCCTGCTGAAGAAAAGCATCCCCACAACATGATGCTGCCACCACCATGTTTCACAGTGGGGATGGTGTGTTCAGGGTGATGTGCAGTGTTAGTTTTCCGCCACACATAGCGTTTTGCTTTTAGACCAAAAAGTTCAATTTTGGTCTCATCTGACCAGAGCACCTTCTTCCACATGTTTGCTGCGTCCCCCACATGGCTTGTCGCAAACTACAAATGGGACTTCTTATGGCTTTCTTTTAACAATGGTTACCATGGGCCTCTTGTCTGCTTCTCTGATTAATGCTCTCCTTGCCCGGCCTGTCAGTTTAGGTGGACGGCCATGTCTTGGTAGGTTTGCAGTTGTGCCTGCTGAGATGTTCAAAGCTTGGGGTATTTTTTTTTATAACCTAACCCTGCTTTAAACTTCTCCACAACTTTATCCCTGACCTGTCTGGTGTGTTCGTTGGCCTTCATGATGCTGTTTGTTCACTAAGGCTCTCTAACAAACCTCTGAGGGCTTCACAGAACAGCTGTATTTATACTGAGATTGAATTACACATAGGTAGACCTTATTTACTAATTAGGTGACTTCTGAAGGCAATTGGTTCCACTAGATTTAAGTTAGGGTATCAGAGTAAAGGGGGCTGAATACAAATGCACGCCACACTTTTCAGATATTTATTTGTAAAAAATTAGAAAATCATTTATCATTTTCCTTCCACTTCACAATTATGTGACACTTTGTGTTGGTCTTATCACATAAAATCCCAATAAAATACATTTTAAGATTTTGGTTGTAATGTGACAAAATGTGAAAGATTTCAAGGGGTATGAATACTTTTTTCAAGGCACTGTTGGTGTGAATTGAGTCTAAAGCTGGGCAAAGATGGAAAAAAATTCAGCTGATTTACGGAAACATGGCGAATTTTGATTCATCTATGGCTGTTCCTGCTCGAGAGATCTAACAATCAACTTCTGTTGAACAGAAATGTTGGAAAACTTTAAATGGATCAGTGGCTACAGGGCTGACCAGTGTATTCTGTGCCACTATCAGAATACAATAGCACAGCAGGGAGGATTCCTCCTTCCACCTTGCCTGTGTAGCTGGGGAGGATCCATTGTTTTTTTTATCAGCCCGCTGGCTGATTGAAAGAAAACTATCCATCTATGGCCAGCCTAAGGACTGGTTTACACTTGCTTCAAAGTGTGGCATTGGACACACTTTTTAAAGCAATCTGGAAATCAAAGCAACTATCGCTAAATAAAATGGTTACCTTACAGCCCTGTTCACACTGTTCCATTTGCTTTGCTTCAATATTTAAAATGATACCCCGTGTCCCTTTCTTGGTGCTTCAAATTGTCTCCAAACCCTCCATAGAAGTCTATGACAACGCTCGCTAACAGCACCTGCAGCATTTGAGGGGCATTTATTCAGAGTTGGTTGCGCTTTGATTTGAAGGTATTGCAGATATGAGATATCCCAGGAAATACTGGGAAACAAACAAGCGAACCACAAAGACATCATCCGGAATCACTTTCGGTTCATATGCATATATCCTGGGAGTGTCTGGTGCAGACGTCACATCTGGTGTGAAGCATAGAGCAGAAGGAAGGTAAGTGGGGTCCGGACCAGAGCAACTAGCAAACGACCCACATGATGCCCAACGTGGGAACACTGTAGCGGAAGGTGAGTGGAGACCGGAGAGATAGGACTGAGCAGCGGAGGATCAGCAGAGCTGGGGGACCAGAGCAGGAGAAACTAGCAGAGCTGGGGGTACTACTGAGTGGAGGATCAGCAGAGGAGTTACTACTGAGTGTAGGATCAGCAGAGCTGGGGGTTACTACTGAGTGTAGGATCAGCAGAGCTGGGGGACCAGAGCAGGAGAAACTAGCAGAGCTGGGGGTACTACTGAGTGGAGGATCAGCAGAGGAGTTACTACTGAGTGGAGGATCAGCAGAGCTGGGGGTTACTACTGAGTGGAGGATCAGCAGAGTTGGGGGTTACTACTGAGTGGAGGATCAGCAGAACTTGGGATTACTACTGAGTGGGTGATCAGCAGAGCTGGGGGTTACTACTGAGTGGAGGATCAGCAGAACTTGGGATTATTACTGAGTGGGTGATCAGCAGAGCTGGGGGTTACTACTGAGTGGAGGATCAGCAGAGCTGGGGGTTACTACTGAGTGGGTGATCAGCAGTGCTGGGGGTTACTACTGAGTGGAGGATCAGCAGAACCTGGGATTACTACTGAGTGGGTGATCAGCAGTGCTGGGGGTTACTACTGAGTGGAGGATCAGCAGAACTTGGGATTACTACTGAGTGGGTGATCAGCAGTGCTGGGAGTTACTACTGAGTGGAGGATCAGCAGAGCTGGGGGTTACTACTGAGCGGGGGATCAGCAGAGCTGGGGGTTACTACTGAGCGGGGGGATCAGAAGAGTTGGGGGTTACTAATGATCGGTGGATCAGAAGAGCTGGGCATACTGCTGAGCCAGGAATATGCTGAGCAATGGTACTAATGGGGATCTGATGACAAGTGCTACACATTATAGTAATTAAAGCATAAAATGCCAGAGCAGTGTGGATGCCTAATATAATTTCTTACTTTTCTCCTTAACCACTTCGCATCCGCAGGCCGTCATATGACGGCCTCTACTTTCCGGGGGTATATCTGAATGATGCCTGTAGCTACAGACATCATTCAGATATTGCCATTTTCAGACGGTGATTCCCTGCACCATAAGAACGATCATAGCGGCTGTTCCGCCGCTTGATCGTTCTTATGGGCGGCGGGAGGGGACGCCCCTCCCGCCGCCCTCCGATGCTTCTACCGACTCACCACTTCCATCAGTGAGTCGGACACAGGATCCGCCGGCCCCCGGATGAGGATCATAGAGATTTGCGGCGGACCAGATGGTCGCCGGAGTCTCTATGATCGTTCGGAGGCCGGGCGTGATGTTATGACGTCACGCCCGGCCTCTGCATTCAAATAACGGCGCCGCCTCCGCTGGGAAGCGGTGATTGTTTTTTGGTTTTTTTTTAATTTTAGGCTTCCCAGCCTAGAGGTGAGATGTGGGGTCTTATTGACCCCATATCTCACTGTAAATAGGTCTGATCGTGCCATATTCCTATTACAAGGTATGGTTACATTCCTTGTAATAGGAATAAAAGTAATCAATTTTTTTTTTTTTTTTTAAACTGTCAAACTCAAAAAATAAAAGTCAAATTAACAATAATAAAAAAATACATTTTTTTAAAGCGCCCCTGTCCCCGCGAGCTGGTACGCAGAAGTGAACCCATACGTAAGCCCCGCCCACATATGAAAACGGTGTTCAAACCACACATGTGAGGTATCGCCGCGAACGTTAGAGCAAGAGCAATAATTCTAGCCCTAGACCTCCTCTGTAACTCAAAACATGTAACCAGTAAAAAATTTTAAAGCGTCGCCTATGGGGATTTTTAAATACCAAAGTTTGGCGCCATTCCACGAGCGCGTGCAATTTTGAAGCGTGACATGTTGGGTATCTATTTACTCGGCGTATCTTCATCTTTCACATTATGCAAAAAAAATTGGGCTAACTTTACTGTTTTGTTTTTTTTTAAGCATGAAATTGTTTTTTTTTCTGAAAAAAACGTGTTCGAAAAATTGCTGCGCAAATACTGTGCGAGATAAAAAGTTGCAACGAGCGTCATTGTATTCTCTAGGGTCTTTGCTAAAAAAAAATATATAATGTTTGGGGGTTCTATGTAATTTTCGAGCAAAAAAATTATGAATTTTACATGTAGGAGAGAAATGTCAGAATTGGCCTGGATGGGAAGTGGTTAAAGTATATACATAGCCACAACTTAATTGAATATGGAAAGGTTAATAGGCTTATCAGGTTATTTCTTGCCATCCATGCCCTGCTGAGGTGATTTCCTTTCACTTCCTGTCTTGAAGGCGCAATGAGAAATAAATGGAAATCTCTCTATGATGAAAGAATATTTGCTCGATTGAAATTTCCTATTACCTTCTGCTGTCATCATGGTCACCAGGGCCAATATAAAGAGGCTGAATCTCTCCAGGGGACAGTCTGCAATTAAAAAGTTTTGCCTTTACACACTCTTTAAAGTTTTTTGTCTTGTTCTTTCAGGGGATTTTCTCAGATGGGCTGTGCTTGCCCGTGTTACATGTGTACTACACCCGTCCTGCCCATTCGCATACTTCCTCCATGTCGAAACAAAGGCCCACGAACCCGCAGCCCTCACAGCTGCTTTGCCGAAGACTGCTACAATCGCAGAGGTAAGCAGGATTTGCGATCAAAGGATTTTTTTATAGAGAGGTTAAAGCTGACCTGTATTTTACTCATAGGAGGCAAATAACGGGGTTCACTTTTTAGCAAGGAGAGCCAGCTTCATCTCTTCAGAATACCCGCACTGCCTAGTCCACCTAGTTCCCCTAGCTCCTACAGCCAGATCAGATCATTACCTATACCTGCAATGCTTTGTGTTTAAAACCACTTCTGCCCCGGACCAATTGGCAGCCAAAGGACCAGGCCCCTTTTTGCGATTCGCACTGCGTCGCTTTAACTGACAATTGCGCGGTCGTGCGACGTGGCTCCCAAACAAATAGAGCTTTCTTTTGGTGGTATTTGATCACCCCTGCGGTTTTTATTTTTTGCGCTATAAACAAAAAGCGACAATTTTGAAAAAAATTCAATATTTTTTGCTTTTTGCTATAATAAATATCCCCAAAAAATATATAAAAAAACATTTTTTTTTTCCTCAGTTTAGGCCGATACGTATTCTTCTACATATTTTTGGTAAAAAAAAATCGCAATTAGCGATTATTGATTGGTTTGCGCAAAAGTTATAGCGTTTACAAAATAGGGGATAGTTTTATAGCATTTTTATTAATATTTTTTTTTTTACTAGTAATAGCGGCGATCAGCGATTTTTATTGTGACTGCGACATTATGGCGGACACATCGGACATTTTTGACACATTTTTGGGACCATTGTCATTTATACAGCAATCAATGCTATTTAAATGCATTGATTCCTGTATAAATGACACATGCAGTAAAAGAGTTAACCACTAGGGGAGGGGAGGGGTTATGGGCTGTGACGTGTGTGTTTTTTTTAACATTAGGGGGCGGGGCTGACGTCATTGATCGGCTTTCCCGATGACAGGGAACAGCCGATCAATGACAGGCAGTGTAGGAAGCGCGGGGAGAGGTTTGTTTACACAGACCTCTCCTCGTTCTTTAGCTCCGTGACCCGATCGCGGGACACCAGCAGCGATCGGGTCCGCTGGTCCCGCGGTCGTGGTCACGGAGCTTGCGCGCGCGACCCACGGCTAGGCTTTTAAAGGGCCACGTACAATGGTTGTGCATAATGTTACCCATGAGACATGAGGGGAAAAAAAGCCTTGTGGATTTGGAATAATCTGTAGGGGTTATTGACCATAATACCAAAAGCTCTATAATTGATGTAGATGAAATATTTTACTTTTTATGTTTCCCCGCAGAGCCTCACATTCCAGGTATGCTATGTGTCCACCCTAGAAGCAGGGCTAAAAACAACGAACCCAAAGTGCTTTATGCCAGCACCCCACATGTGAGCTCCGGATCCACCGTGGCCACCTGCTTGAGCCAGGGCAGCCTGACCCAGTGTGATCTGGATGAGCTCATCCTGGATGACATCAAAGAGACGGATGAAGAGGAGAGCGATGATGACAGTTAAAGACCAACAATGGGTAACCTGGAATCCATATGGACTGTCCAGATCAACTAAGTCATTTCTTAAGAGAAAGGTTGGCCATTTAGCCATGTTTATGTGAAATTTGTTGACCATCAAAGGGTCGTGTCAGGTAAAAGCTGTTGATTTTTGCATAGGTTAGTGGGTCAGAACACCCACCAGCTTGTTAAAGGTCCCTGAAATTTGGTGGGGAGAACAATCCCCTAAGATCCTTTCCATCTTAGGTCTAAAGGCTGGATTCTTTACATATTGCATAGAGAATCCAACAGGAGGCCAGCCAGACTATGGCTTGGCATTAAGCCAAAGGGTTTGTCACAGCCAGAGGGAATGGAGGAAGCCACCACAAGCTCCAGAAGACTTATAACCAATCAGAAGGTGATTGAGCCTATTATGGTCCTTTAGGCTGAATGGGCCATTGAACCTTGAGTTTTGTGTTGTTTGTTGGGGGGAACCACAGTTAAGATCAGCATAAGTTGAGCCTTAAACATTTCCACGAGAAATCAGTGCCTTATCTTTGTGTCTTCTATCAGTGTACTGTATTACTGTTGCTCCTATCTAAATCAAATTACTTCACCTGTCATTTGTTGCATTATGTCTGCCATTTTGATTTTTGTAAGAGTGCTAATGGCTGACATATCTGGTTACATCAGCTAACATTTGGTATTCTGACACAACGTTGCTTCAGTCTTCACATTTTTTGCAGTAAGAAAATTCTTTGCTACAAGTATCTCTGGAAACCACTTTTTGTTACAAAAAAAATAAAAAGTTATGTTTTGAAACACATTTTTTTGTATTGAGCTTTAATTCCGAACAAAAGAAAATACTTCACTGGTATTGGTCACCAGCACCTAGACAGAGGGTGAATCTACCCAATGGGGGCACAGAGAGGAATAAAAACCTTTACTAATTCCTCACTCTGTCCAAAAATAAATGAATAAACTTTTAGGTTTTAGATAAAGTCCATGCATGATAAGTAATGTGTATTTGTATTGTTTCTTCTGCCTGAAGCAGGTTGGAGACATCATGTCAGCCTAGGCAAGGTAACTCAAAAATGATTAAAGGTGGAGCTTTGTGGAAATATTATACTGATGCTGTATATTGAGAAATGTCCAAAATGTATTCATGCAGACTTGTGAAGTTACTAAATGGTCCCACTTTATTTTTGGTAAAAGTCAGTATTTACATATTGGAGGTCTTGGAGGACAGTATAACCAAACACAAGGTATGTACTAACATAATAACTGCATGGTAATGCTGGATTAAATAGGCTTGGCTGACATCCACTGTACTTGTTTTAAAGCAGGGATCTCCAAACTTTCCAAAGGGACAGTTCAGACTTTTGGGGAGCCACATTGTGGTCAGTAGGGGTAGAAAAATTCTAGGGCCAGCATCAGTGAGAGCAAACAATGTCTCAGGTATGGTGTTCAGTTACATAGTAACTGTGGTCTGTAGGAGGAGGAATAGTGCCCCATCATTGGTATTCCTCATAGTAGTTCCTCATTGTTGGTGTCAGTGGAACAGTGCCCCATTGTTGGTGTCAGTGGGAGGAACAGTGCCCCATTGTTGGTGTCAGTGGGAGGAATCGTGCCCTATAGTTGATGTCAATGGGAGAAGTAGTGCTCCATCATTGATATTAGTAGGAGGAATAGTACCCTATCAGTGTCAGTTTGGAGACCACTGCTTTAAAGGATGATAACCCTGAAGCTTGCACGTTTAAAACCAATGGCAGCACCCAAATTGCTATCTTGACACATTCCCATTAAAACAAATGTGATCAATATACTCAAATACATTCATTACAAGTAAACAAAATTAATTAACAAACTCTAACATAACACTTGTTATGCTTCTCATGGACGTAGAGAAGATTTTGACCTTCAACTCAGGTAGAGTTCTTCACAGTAAGAGTAGTGGAATTGAAGCAAGAAACACCAAAATCAATCTAACCTAAATTATATAGAATGTTTAAATAGTACTGTGTTCATCCAGGGAATAGACCAGAGTCAGGAAGGGGACTTGCCGACCTTCTAGTAAGTTAGACAGTTGCCTTCTATTGATCACTGGGGATCATGGACGGATCTTGATGGAAAACTATATTTTACTTTATAGAAGACAATGTAAAAAGAAAAGATGTCTATTTGCTAGGCCTTATCAGCATAGAAACCTTCTTTAGTGAGTAGGCACCACCACGAAATTCAGCCCAATACACGCCATCTTGGTAGCGACTACGGTAATGGCCTCCACGATACCACACTCCGTTGAGGTTAGAGTGTGCACACATGTTATACCACCAGCCTCCTTTCTGGAAATGGGCACAATTACCTGAGGAAACAGAAGAAAGCAAAGGATACAGAAGGTTATACACTTATGAGCAGAACATTGGTCTTGTAATACTGGTTTTTAAAACCCTTGTTTCGAGAAATATGAAGCAAAACTGGTTTGTAACTACTTTTGTTCTGTTTATATATGTGTTTTTGCTTTTATACAGTAACTCATATGGCTCCAGTGTTGACTTTTATGGTAAGATATATTGCAGGGGTGGACAAAGCTGGAGAAGTGGAGATGTATCTGAACAACATGGCAGAGATCAAAGATCACTGGGGTGCAGTTCAAATGTTATTAAGAGATAACCTTGCAAGGGCCCTATAAAAATAATAAGGATTGAAAAAAACCTTTACTAAAAAATTATAATGTCACTGTAAAAATACAAACCTATTCTACCGTTTCAGCTTATGTAATGCACAGTTCAGAGGCCAATAGTATGTAATGTATAGGGCAGGGGTCAGGAGTGAGAAATGAAGATTGCACAGATCAGCAGTAAGTAACACAGAATTTAGAGGTCAAGAGTAAGTAGTACAGAGGGCAGGGGTCTGTAGTAAGTAATGCAGAGTTCAGAGGTCAGTAGGTAGTGCAGAGTGCAGGTATCTATAGTAAGTCATGCAGGGGTCAGTATTAAATAATGCAGAGGTCAGTAGTAAGTGACACATAGTACAGAGGTCAGCAGTATGTAACACAGAGTTCAGAGGTGAGTGGGTAGTGCAGGTGTCAGTAGTAAGTCATGCAGAGTGCAGGGGTCAGTAGTAAATAACATAGAGGTCAGTAGTAAGTAATGCAGAGTGCAGTGATCATAACTAAAAAACAAAGAGGGCAGGGGTCAGTAAAAAGTAACACAGAGGTCAGTAGTAAGTGATGCCGAGTGCAGGGGTCAGCAGTATGTAACACAGTGCAGAGGTCAGTAATAATTAACAGGGCAGGGGTCAGTAAAAAGTAGCACAGAGGTCAGTAGTAAGTAATGAAAAGTGCATGGGTCAGTGCCACAGTCCAACTTCCCTCCACCCTCTGTAAAAATGTATTTACTAGCACTCAGATGCAGCAGCTCCCAGCAGAGTGAGGGCAGTCCCCCCCCCAGGCGTGTCATATATAATGTCAGGCTTAGGAGGAGCAAAGGACTTCCCTTGGCTCTGCATTCACATTGCTGCTCTGATCTGAGGTCTGAGAGACTGTTGACGGGGTCAGGACCTGGTAGCACCCATCACAAAACAGCAAATGATGGGTTGATCACGTTTGACTGGTTGCTGACCCCTATTTCATAAAATCAACCCATAGCTGGTAACTGGTATGTATAGGTGGACTAAATCTCCCATTAGATTGTACACTACATCTACTTTATCAGAGACCCAAGCCAGAAGTGGAGCTCAGTCACATCACAAGAACATATATAAATTGTAAAAAATAAAATTGTAAAAAAAAAAAAAAAACTGTCACATGACATTAAAAAAAGTATCAATAATCGGTATCGGCGAGTACTTGAAAAAAGTATCAGTACTTGTACTCGGTCTTAAAAAAGTGAAGTAGTAGTTAGTAACATTCAACTGGACTTGTTCTGTAATGTTAAAGATGTTTTTTGGCTTGTTCAAGCTTTCAGCTCTAATGAATGTCAAGGAAATACCCCAGCATTTATATCCACACAGGTTGCAGTTCACCCTGAGGATACCAGCCCTGCATACTGCCAACTTGGACTTTGCCAAGTATGGACTCTCATCCTATGCAGGTATGCTGGGGAAGCCACAAGCCCAAAGTTAGGGACTAGGGATTGGTTTAGGAAAAGACTGCAAGTTATATTGGAATGTTTCAGTGTCATCATGCCAAGTTATTCGAGTAAAGCTTTTGAAACTTTGTCCTTGCCTGGTCTGAAGTTACTCAAGGGGTGTACCAGCACATATAGTCTATAGCTCGGGTCACGAAACACATTGGGGTATGAAGATAACGGTATGAGAGTTAATACAGTGTGAAGATACAGTGGTTACCAAGGGTAATGAATGTTTCTCTAGTAGCCTGTCGTGAATTATGTACAAGTGACAGGTGAGATGGCCTCTTGCAACGAGGGAGTTGCTGTCGGCACTCCTTCTGCAGTGATCCATCTCCCATAGTAACAGGAGCAAATCAGCACTGCAGAGGTCCTCAGTCTGTACACAAGTACAGAAGAAGAAGAGTTAATGTAGTGCATGCATGGAGTCCATGCTAGGTGCACAGTGGGACTCCATACCGTTACTGGGAGTGATGTAGCGGAGACATGCTGGACAGGTGGAGAGAGCATTGTGGGACTTTTTTGGCGCCAAAGTCCGGTGGACTTTTTGGCGCCAAAGTTTTAAGTTTGGTTTTAAAATTATCCGCTGGACTTGGCAGTCCGGCGGACAATCCCGCCGTTAGTGGGCAAGTCCGCGGGACTTTTGAAATGAACGGATTGCCGCTCATCGGCAAGTCAGGGCATGGATTAAAAGGGACTCCCCACGCTGAAAAAACGGCGTGGGGGTTCCCCCCAAATCCATGTCAGACCCTCATCCGAGCACGCAGCCTGTCCCTGTACCCCTACCCATTCACCTAAGGTGTAAAATGTAAAGTACAAAAACACACACACACTTTTGAAAAAATATTTTATTGCAAAATGCTAAAGCAACTGAGGTGAAATATATTACGAGAGAGTTTATTAAAGTTCAGTCATCTGTCGTAAAGATACCCCAGGTGCAAGACAGTGACTCTGTACAAAGTGCCTATCGTAACCCAGAAGAACCCACCCTGGGATAGGCCTCTCATGTGACCCTTGCTTGCCTCCGGATGAGGAGGGGAACATGGAGGAAATTAAAAAAAAAAAACGTGTTACAAAAAAAGACTGGAGAAGTGGCTTGGACAAGTTACGAAACATCTTCAACATTACAGAACAAGCCCAGTTGAATGAGATTAATTACTACTGGATATACCATGATCAGGATAAATAAGAACCTTTACAGGCATGCTAGCTGTTTTATTTCACCACTGGTATATATTGACACTTGTTAAGTTATGTTAAGTTGTGAAATTAATATGACACTGTGGTATACTTGTTGCTGAAGTAAGGCTAAAGGCCGGTACACACGATCTGGCTTTTTGACAACCAACATGCAAATTAGCTGTTTTGGACCAACATCCGACCGTGTGTACGCTCCATCGGACCAACTTTTTCCAGGTTTCATCGGACTTTTGTTGGCTGTTCGAACGGACCAACTTTCTGCCAACAAAAGTCAGATGGACTAAAGTCTGACCGTGTGCACATAAAACCAACGGACTTTTGTACAAAGTACAAACACGCATGCTCAGAACCAGTGCAAAAGATCAGACAACAATATAGAAGTTGACCAAAGGTGGCGCTGGAGTATTCGAACGTCCTCTTTTGAAGTGTCGTCAGTACGTTGAAACGTCACTACGTTCATGTTTGTTGCCTAAAAAGTCAGATCGTGTGTATGCAATACCAACTTGGGGCCAACGCCCTTTGGACAAAAATCCACGGGAAAGTTGGTCCACGGTCCGATCGTGTGTATGAGGCTTTAGTTTAGACATTACAGCAAAAGCAATAGGCCCTGAAGGAGGGCAGTTGTCTCAGGTTAGAATCCTGTATTCTTGGAATTCCCTGGAGAAATAGAAAGCCATCATCTACCCATCTTCTGGTAGACCCCGTCTACATTATAAAACTTAAACTGCAGTAGAAGCTAGTGTCTTTGCTATGCAACTTACCCAGGTAGGAGTCTCTGTCCTTGTCCAGGGTGCTGAACTGTTTGTCATTGTGCCAAGAGAGGGAGTCCCCAGCTGTCCCTCTATACTGGCCAAGCCTCAGCCTGTAGAAATCACTCTCGGGTTCCAGCCTAAAGTGGTCGTATTCGGCACTGGCTTGGCGTCCTTGCCAGTCCTCCATGAGGATCAGGAGTTTGTAGCTGTCCTGGTTGGCCAACCAGAAAATGTTCTCAAGGCCCAACCAGTATTCACTGTCCAAATTACCAAATCCATTCTGGGGAAAATAAGAGCAAAAACCTTTTAAGAGCATAATAGAAATAATGGTACTCTAGTGTATGCATAGATTAAACTTTTATTTTTAGTTTTGTATAGATTAGGAAAGGGTAAAACTTGTTTTTTGCTGTATATTATTGGAAAGATTCTCTTCACTTCCTGTCCTGAGGACACACCAGTGGAAGGAAATCTCTACAAAGTGAGGGGACTTGTAGTAGTCACCTCCTAAACACTTGTCCCTAGTGGAAGTTTTCCCTTCAACTTCTTTACTTGTGACAACTGTAAAATTCTGGTTTCCTTAGTGACAGTGGTCACAGAACAAACAGAGAAGGCAAATCTACCTTCTGGGGACACAGGCAGCAGTAAAAGTCTGATAGGGTTTTAATCGTGCCTAATGCCGCGTACACACGACCGGACCTTCCGGCAGAAAATGTCTGATGGAATCATTCCGTCGGATATTCCGATCGTGTGTGGGATAATTCGATCGTTTTTCTAAAGACAATTCTGACGGACCTAGAAATAGAACATGCTTTAAATCTTTCCGACTGAATCAATTTCTATTGGGAAAACCGTTCGTCTGTATGCTGGTCCGAGGGACCAAATACGACGCAAGGGCAGCTATTGGCTACTGGCTATTGAACTTCCTTTTCTAGTCCCGTCGTACGTCATCGCATTCGAAAGGAACAGACTTTGGTCCAATCGTGTGTGGGCAAGTCCGTTCGTTCGGAACTCCGTCGGGAAGACCGTTGGAGTTTATTCTGACGGAAAGTCCGGTCGTGTGTACACGGCATTAGGCTTTATAAAAAAATTGTCTATGCATACACATTAAGATTTAAAATGTTACAGGCATACCCCATGTTTAAATACACAATGTGGTTTATTTACTAAAGCTGGAAAGTGCAAAATCAGGCTCACTTCTGCATAGAAACCAATGAGCTTTCAGGTTTTAGTATCAAAGCTTAATTGAACAAGCCGAGGTTAGAAGCCCATTGGTTTCTATGCAGACATGAGCCTGATTTTGCACTTTCCAGCTTTAGTAAATAAACCCCATTGTGTACTTATAAGTGGGGTTGGGGTATGCCTGTATAACTTGTTGCTTTATCTTTTGTAACCAAATTATAATACAATATTATTTCTTAAAACAGCACCTCTTAATGCACAGTAATGCTGCAGGCGAGTAGAAAGGTTTTCTTTTACGTAGCAGGTGAATTGGCTGCTACTGTAACAGAGCGAATGGCACATGCATTAAGGTAGGTGACCGCAGCACAGCAGTCTAAAGAGGGTTGCACAGAACATATTTAAACATAATATTTTTGCACAATTACTGTTTATTTTCTGTATTTAAAGTGAAAATGAAGGCTGGGCCCACCTTGTAGTTTTGCCAGGTGGTAAAAAAATTGATTGATCCATCTTGTCGTTTTTGTATGACTGTCCATCCCCCTCCATTGTTTGACTGCTCACACCAGGCTTGCATGATCTGGTTGCTGTTACGTGGTTTTAGGAGGTAGATACCGCTTGTCGTCTGTCCACCCAGCAAGGCGTCGTAACAATCCACCCATGGTCCTGGCCATAAACATGAAAATATTTAACAGCAAGAGCTATGATCTTTTTTCATCTTGACACTTTATTTATGGGTAGTTCGGGTTCTGGGGAAACTAGAGCATTTTATAAAATTTAAGGTTAACTCAGTGATCCCAGATCCTGCCCCATCTAGAATGGACCACATGCCAACCTGTGTACAGATCAGACAGAATTCTTCATTAGCTTTTGAAAAAATGCAGCATGGGGCTACTGAGCCCAAAGAGTCCGCGGGTGAGGGAAGGACACTGGGGTCAGGTTTAAAGCAGAGGTTTGTGAATTACCCTAAAACTGAGTTGCATATAATTGTACCAAAACCTTTTACAGACCATTTCAATGAGTCCAAGTTAAACCTGCATCTTACCGCATTGAACGTTATGTGAATTAGTGAGTTGCACTGCCATTAATTTTGAATGGCACCCCAATGTACTATGGAGATGCACCTCCAAAACACATACCTCACTACGACACCCACTAGTGAACTACCTTGCATTGCGGTGCACTGTATGTTTAAAAATGCTGCGTGTGGCAGCCCTATTAAAAATGAATGTCTATACCCCAGAATACAGAGCTTAACTTCCTTTTCTAGTTCAATTTTAAATATTCCCTTCAATATTTCTATCACCCCTTCCCAGTATCGAAAGAGTTTGGGGCATCTCCACAACATGTGGAGAAGATCCCCCGACCCCCGGCACCTGGGGCAACTATCATCGGGTCTTTTACCAAACTTCCATAATCTCTTTGGAGTATAGTACGCTCTATTCAATAACATAAGATGAGAGAACCTCTGTGCGGGCGAGACTGATATCTCCGGGCTTAGTTCCAGTATTTTCTTCCATTGTCCCTGAGGTATTACCCCTATATCCTGTTCCCATTTTTCTTTTACATCCACTAACTTCTCTTCTCCTATAGTTTCTCTATTTAACAGTTTATATATTGCTGAAATTAATCCTTTAGTAGATTCTATCCCCCCAATACATTGTACCAACGGTAGGTCTTCCCATATCAGCGACTGGTTTCTGAATTAATAATTAATAAACATAATAATTAATAAACATAGCTCATGAGTAAGCATTGATTTTAGTGCGAAACGCGTCAGCTTTTTGTACCCTTTTCCTTTGCTGTGGACTATTTGATGTGATGTGACCCACGACTTTCAATAAAAATACAGGATTTTAAGTCTTTTTCTGGTGTGCGGCTATCCAGAGTTTTTTCCTGCTTGCCTGCCCATGGGACAGTTTTACCCGCCCTGTTTTCCAAGTGTGGGGGGAAGTGTTTTTGAAGTGGGATCTGTATAACATGGGATTGAATAAAGTAGTCTGATTCCTACTTGACCCTGAACACAGAGCCTCATCTCGTACTTGGGGGAGAATTATTCGTATGGGTTTCTTGTTCGGCTGATTGGAGTGTTTGGTAGCTGCCTTGGTATTCGGGAAGGGAATGTCCTAAACGACTTTAACCCCTTTCCTACACGGTTACACACATCTTCCACAGTTCAGATCTTGTCCTAAACACCTGCTAGTCTTTTTTATGTCTTGTGCTGGAGCTCTCTGCTCTTTATTTTCCAGGTCTACACACCTGATGTGTTCTTTATTGGAAAGTTTGGCTTTTCCTATTGTTAATGTCTGCTTTATTTCACACATGTAGAATGTAACACTTCAGAGTGAGCGGGAACACCCCAAACCTTAAGTTGCTGATAAAGTTTTCGCCTACCAGATTCAGCCCATAAGTGAAATTTCTCTTTTTACGTAAATGGTCTGGTTCTTCAATTTTTCATTTCCAAATAAGACTACATTGTGCCATTTTCACAATTACTTACCATCCAGTCACTCATCTACTCACTTAGCCCCTCAATCTACCCATTCTGCTATATCTTGTGATGAAATGAATTCTTGATACACATTTTTTAAAAACGGCTGTCTTTGTAATCCCATTTGAAGTACCTGTTGATTTGGTGGCCTCAGGTTCCGTGACAACAGAGGCACTGGGTGTTGTACTGGGGTCTGGATCTGATTGTGTCTGAGGACCTTCTTTGCTGACAGCTATGTGATCCCTTTCCTCTTCATGAATTTGACGGTTCTGTTTCTTCTTTACATCAATAGGATCAGTATCAGATGGTGTAGCCTGCAAACATATATAGCACATATTTTTCTAAAGTCCAGACTCATCAGACTGCAAAATAACCTAAAGTGGTTGTTAACCCACTATACTATGATCATGCCACCCCCTCTGTTATACAATGCTATGTGTCCCTGTGCCATATAAAAAAAATGCAGATTATACCGTATATTAGAGCGGCTCCCAGCGCTCACTTGACTCCTCGGCTTTCTCCTCTGCCCCGCTGACAGCTGTAGTGGGCGGGGCCAAGCACTGCCACTGATGTCAGCCAAAGAAGAGGAGAGAGATCCAGTAGTCACGTGAGCCATGGGAGCCGTTTTGATATAAGGTATAATCGGCATCATTTTTTATATAAAACAAGCACAGGGACACATAGAATTATATAACAGAGGGGATGCCATGACCATAGTATAGATATGATAGCAGCAGGAGGGGAGGATCGTGGAGTGGGCGGAGCTGACAGGCAGGGAAGGGGGAGAGGATGGAGGAGAGGACAGAGGAGAGACAGCAGGGCTGCGGATGATGGAGGCGCGTAAACTGACCACAGTGTCAGGGCTTAGCAGCCATGATAAACCATTGTCAGTTTACAGGGGAGAGGGTATAGCCAGGCAGGATCAACCAGGTATTTCAGGTGATACAGGGAGCCAAATTACACAGCACAAGTACTGTGCTGTATAATATTCTTTAAGGCAGGGGTCTCAAACTGGCGGCCCTCCAGCTGTTGCTGAACTACAAGTCCCATCATGCCTCTGCCTATGGGAGTCATGCTTGTAACTGTCAGCCTTGCAATGCCTCATGGGAATTGTAGTTCTGCAACAGCTGGAGGGCCACCAGTTTGAGACCCCTGCTTTAAGGGAACAGGATCATTTTTTTTTATTTTAGGTTAACAAATGCTTTAAAGGAAGTCTTGACTTACGAAATATGAGAACTGCTATTACTAACCCTTCCTTCTGAAAATGATATTTGCCTTGAAGCTCTGCAGATCCATTTCCTTCACTTGTCTGAAACAAGTATGCAAATCAGTTCTGACACTGACCTTGATTTCTGCATGCTTGTTTCAGGTTAGTAAGTCCAGATTGTATGTAACTGTATGGCTAAAATATACAAAAAATGCCAGAAAGGGTCCCCTGGAAAGCTAAAAATAAAAACTCACCCTTCCTCCTACCTGTGTTGCTAAAAACTGCTGTAAAGAAGGGAAACCACTGACCAAAGTCTCTTTAAAATCCAACACTTCCAGCAGTGTCGATTTTCTGGTATCCCGCAATGCTTTCTTGTTCCTTCCATTGACCCATACGTCACTACAGGGCACAGTTGTCATGTAGGATCCATAGAAGGAGACCAGGAAATCCCCACATCTGGAGGTGTTGGATATTGATGTGTTTTTGGCAATAATTTACTCTTTATTACTGTGGTGTTTGGGTGCCGACTAGGGGAATGTTTTGGTTAGCAAGTAAGATTAGTCTGCCCAGGTTAGGGAAGGGTTAACCGTGGGTCTGCCAGTTTCAGGGGCTTTTTTTGGTCCTGCCTCCATCCCTGGTCTATATATAAACAGAGGGAAGACTAGGCTTGGGAGCGGGACCGCATGGGAACCAGGAGGGGAATACACCCTAAGGGGATTTCCCAGCAATGGGCTCTGCACCTGCATAGGTATGCCTAGGCAGCCACAGTTTAGTTAGTCACAAGGATTGTATTTGCATTTTGAACTGTAATGTTCCTGAAGTGTTTTGTAAAGTTCTTGAGCTGTTCTTGAGCCTGGTCTGAAGTCATTGAAAGGGGTGCATAGTGGTAAAAGGCATACTGAAAGAACAGGGCCTGTAAAGCACACACGGGGTATGAAAGCAAGGCCATTCATTACAAAGGGTTAGGAAAGTTGGCACAGTAGAGCAATTACCACGGGCAACCATGAACTGGTGGGAATACATAACAGCCGGTCAACAAAGTGTGGTACCTGGCGTAGGTGACAGGTCCTTTGGTAATGAGGGGGTCGTGTTCTGGCTCCTTCCCTAGCTGTTGGTTCCCTAAAAACATTGGGACCGAACCCGCGGTACGGAGGCCCCATATACATAGCCTAATGGTACGGGAGAGTAGAAGGAGTTAATTAAGTGCATGCATGAGGTCCACGCATGGTGCATGGCAGGCCCCCATTCTGTCACTGGGAGTGAGGTGGCAGAGGTACGCTGGACTGGTGGAGAGGGCATAGGGGCTCAGCAGTGTCCCTCCTAAATGCAACATTCAATGAACAAGGTGTGTAGTGACGTGGGACAAGACACTTCACAGAGAAGCTCTGTATGTTATACTACTGCACGCAGTGTACGGGTACCGCCATAATGTTGACTTTCACATTAACGTGACCCCACCTGGTCTCGGGCATTGATCAGCTCGTACATGAGAGGTATCCCCATACACATGCAGGGGGAGCAGGCAGCAAGGAGAGTTTTTATTATCTTTCCATTAAACTCTTTTTGACTACATTGTTTAGTGACTGAGCTGCTTTACATTATGTTGACTGTTATACAGTATGTTCCTATTTTTGTTCTTTTTTTTGAGCTTAAGCTTAATGATCAACCTTACCTTATCAACCTGGTGCCGAGAACTGTTTTGAATACATTGCTCCTCTAAACGTGCTATGGTAATACTCTGGTTGTTAACTAGAGAAGCTAGGACATTATACATTTCCTGGAGGTCTTTATACTTGGAGGCCAACTTGAGAACTTCAGCAGTGGCATTGATGCCTCTGCTCTCCTCCTGGATGACGTCAGTTGATTTATTGTTCCTCTGGTGGACTTCATGGAAGAACTGGGTACGGAGGTGACTGAGACGTGATCCCATGTTCCTATTCTCTTTTGTTAGATGATCCATTTCAGTGGCTACCTCATGGTCAACATCTACCATTTTTTTAAGCATTTCTATGTCAGTCTGCTGACGGCTCAGCTCCTGTTTTAGTTCCTCCACTTCACTTCTGTTTACTCCAAAAGCTTCAGGGAACTTGGCAGTGCTGATGCAGACAGCCCCAGTAATTTTTTGCTGTGGTACCACAAATGTGTATGTGCATTTGGGTCGACTTGCACCATTGTTTTCTGAGTATTCAAATGCCAGCTGAAGGTAGCAAAGGTCTGGAAGAAAAGCTAACCAGAGAATGAAGTAGAAATTCATCTTAATTGTTGTTTTTCTCCTGTAAAGACAAAATAGAACAAGTCAGATTTTACTGTTTATTAGGAATGCCACTACCACAACCAGAGCTGAGGCTACTACAGTACTATACCCATGATACACGGCTTGGTATGGTGTGTGGTTTTTGGAATGTTTTCTATGTTCTTACAATCATCAACCATCATGTTAATTTCCAAGTTACCTGTATAAATGGTTCAAGTAGATGTAAACTAACTGAACAATGTTTTGTTTGCCAAAGCACTGTACACTTTTTTCTTTTTTCTCATAAAATACTGTTTTTCATTGATTTTTGCATCCCAGTGCTACCGATTTCCTCCGGCCTCTTTCAGCCACTTCCTGTCCACATGCACACATTCCAGTGTCAGCTGCACATGATTGCTATGGAATGACTTCCTCCTGATAATAGTGATCAAAATTACATTAACAATTAAAGCTTATATGAAATTTTAGTGATTTGGTTTAGATCTATTTTAACATAAGATTTTTTAATAATTATTTAATTCTACATGTTGCCGCTCCATCCTGGTTGTGGTTTATTACTACTATACTATATATTAAGCTTATATGAAATTTTAGTGATTTGGTTTAGATCTATTTTAACATAAGATTTTTTAATAATTATTTAATTCTACATGTTGCCGCTCCATCCTGGTTGTGGTTTATTACTACTGATACTGCAGTAGATGTGTCTAAGGCAGCCTTTTCTAAAAAAAACTTTTTTTACCCCAGAAGAACCCCTAAAACAATTTTTAGGTCTTGAGGAACCCTTACTAAAGCCATATATTATTGGAAGTCACTAGGGGAAATGCCCCTTAAGTCAGTTGTCAGTCGGAGGAATGGAGTGGTGGTCAGAATGCCCCTCCCAGGACCCTTTCACACAGGGTGGACTCCGCCAGCGGGAAATCTGTCCGCTTATCCCCACTGAGCAGTCAGATGACTTATGCAGAGAGGACAAAGACACTTCCCACTCTCCTCTCTGGGCAGTTGATCGTAAATGGACCGCCTGTCCGTTTACACCCAATGGCCATCTGATCCTATCCACTAGACATGGGAAATGAATCTCCATTCCTCTGCTTTTAGTGGATAGGATCGGATGTCGGCGGGTGTCAATGGGCACATGTCCGTTGACACCCACCGCTCCATAGAGGAGGCTGTAGGGTCTGATTGGGTCCACCTGAAAAACTGATCGGTCCACCCGTGTGAAAGGGGCTTTACAGATAAAAGGATAATTGTGCCTTGCTGCATGTTTTGCCAAATATAATTGTCCCTGGAACTATGCAGGTGCCATCAGATGGGAGGTCAATCAGCCACAGCCTCTTGCAACCTCTGGAGGAATCCTAGTTAAAAATGTCTGGCCTAAGACATATGTCCTCAAACTGTGGTCTACATACCAATGATGGGTGACAAGTGTGCACTGCCTGGTCTACAGCCATCAGCTACATTCAATCAAGCAAAAACTAATGTCAGGGCATTGTGGGCAGACAGCTAAGCCATAACAGCAGATGTAAAGTTGGCACCATACGTGTTTAATGTCACCAATGGAACTGGAGGAGAAAAGACTAACATAAAGATCAGTCATTTTTGTGCTACTCTGTCAGCAGCCACAGTGCCTTTTCTATGAACAATGGGCCACTAGGAACCTACCATAAAAAATGTCTAAGGAGTCTATATTTTTAAAACCCAACTGTAAAATACTTTGTGATTGGATCCGGCAGCATTACTCTGCATTATCTTGGTCTGCATGTGTTCAGGTTCCTAGTGCCTGTGCAGACTCTCCATAGTGCCCTCTGGTGTCGTCACAGGGGTTTTCACTGCAGTATGTGGTCTCCCTTCCCTTCACCACTCCCGGGTTGAACTATGTGAATCAGTGGGTGATTCCGCCCGGGTGATGTATTGATCCATACATAGAAGATCTGCTAACCTTTACATCTTGTTCAACGATTGTATATGTGCAAAGTTTTATAGAACCAATTAAACAAAAGAATATTCATCTTTACCTCTCATGAGAAAGCGCGTCCATATCTCGCGAAACGCGTAGAGAATTAGTACAGACTACTTACTTCATTGGAAGTTTAATTCAACATGTGGCTTATTCAATGATGGTTATACATGTAAATTTATGTTTGGTAACTATATAGGACAAAATGGTTTTAAATGTTTGTATTATTTGTTTTTTGTAATAAATATTTTGTACATTCCATATCTTTGGCTGTGCCTTGTAAAAGTCCCATGGGTAACTGTCTCTTTGTTAAAGAAAAAGTTAATCTTTTAACAAAAAATAATAAATGCACATTTTTTTGCAGGTAAAAAAAAAAAAAAAAGCATCAGCAGATCACTGATGTCATGCAGGCCTTCTGCAGACTGAGCTGTCTGTCTGTACGGGCAAGCAGTTTCCCACTGACAGGAGGAATCAATGAACTACCACGGCGCTTACTAGTGCCGTGATAGTCCATTGAGAACTACAAGCCCACAGCTGCAAAAGCTGTTGGTACTTGTAGTTTATTGAGTCACAGGGATCTGTGAATAAATGATTCGGTCTTGCGCACTGTTTGAATTGTGGCACAGAGTACAGGGTGAAGAACCCCGGACATGATGACACGAGGGATAGTCCACCAGCATGGGGGAGTGTCATCTGTCAGGGTAGTGCAGGATTATGTAAGTTAAAGTGCAAAAACTCTCCCCTAGACTAAACAAGCAGCTAACCCTTGCAGTACAAGAATAGCCCCACTCCAAGGGATCATTTTTATGTATGTTGGGCATCAAGAACACGTATTCATAGCAGCTAATCACAATGCAATGCTGAATTTAGACCGGTACAAGATGCAGGGCCATCTTTAAGGCAGGGCAAAAGGGGCAGCTGCCCCTGGCCCATTCATTGTTGTGGGGCCCAAAGCAGCTGCCCCTTGAGCCCACTGTACAGGGTTGCCATTTAAATAAATATTAAGCGCCAATGAATAGTGATTAATAAATTACACAAATGTAATTCCACCAGCTGCAGTAAAAACTTGCTAGATAGCAAATGCAAATTAAAAGAAACAATCCACCACACTAGATGTAAACAATAACAAAGTATAAGTCCTTAACAGTCCCAATATATTGAAAGTGCCCATGCTTAATAGTAAATCTGTGTTCCAAGGTGCTCAGACTGGGTGCCCCACATAGATGTACACTCACCCCTAGGAGTTGACCAACTATCTCTAGTGTAGTCATTCAAGCATGTGGGCAAACCCCAGGAAAAATCCATGCTGGCGTCTTGTGCAGTAAGTTGCCTCATATAAGTGAATGGGAATAATAGAAAAGAATCCTCATTGCGCAATGCTGACACACTTCCGCCCACGCTACCCTTTGGGAAACGAGCCGAACCGCGGACAGCGGTGCACAACACTTTGTGGGCTGATTTCCCAAATAAATCACCTGCTATACACACTGTGTGCCAGGATGTTAGGCACCATTGCATGAGAGTTAAATTTTAAATGTTTTTACGAAAAAAAATTCAACGGCATTGTGCAATGAGGATTATTTTCTATTGTTCCCATTCACTTATATGAGACAATTTACTGCAAGAAACACCAACATGTGGGTTTCCCCACATGCTTGAACGACCACACTAGAGATAGTTGGTCAAATCCTAGGGGTGAGTGTACATCTATGTGGGGCATCCAGTCTGAGCAGGGTTGCCATTGCCAATGCTGGTATATTTAGCTCTGGCGGGCACTTCCTCCAAAAGCCATTGGCAGCGCTGGGCAGGCGCTGTGGAAGGAGCAGTCAAACGCATTTGCTGATGCTGCTCCTCTAGTCCTGGCTGCAGCCCTGTCACGGCAGAGTGATCTGTCCTCTGGCCATCTCCGCACAGCTTCACTGCCACTGGATGGCGCTGCCGCTGTTGGGCTGACGCATGCTGCGGGTCTGGGGCCGTCCGCTTCCTCGAACCCCCCCAGCCCCACTGTGACAGTGCCGTTGCTTTCACTTCAGAGAAAGTGCCAATGCCGCTCTGCACCCACACTGACTGGCACCTGCCTGCTGTGGAGGAGGAGGGGAGAGCAACATAGGCTCAACTTAGCTCAGGTGAGACCCACATACAGGGCACACACTGGGCAGACACCTTAACCCCTACACTGCCGGGAGGGGAGCACAGTATTCCTGCACTTATGTCTTATTGTCCCTTTCCAGGCCCCAGAACTGGAGGTAGTAGTCCCTGTCCCTCTGTGGAGGGGCCCCTGGATTGGAGGTAGTAGTCTCCCAAGGAGGGGCTCCTGGACTGAAAGTAACAGTCTCTCTTTGGTGAGCCTTCATAGGGAGATTTCCACCTCCAGTCCAGGGGCCCCAGGACTGGAGGTAGCAGTCTCCCTATGAAGGGAGACTGCTACCTCCTGTCCTGGGGCCTCTTTAACTCAACCCCATAGCGAGGTATTTCACAGAGTAAAATTTGGAAATACAAGCAGAAAATACCCAAGCTCAACCACACAATTGAGAAATACTTACTGAGATTTGGTGCTTAGGCTGGGGGGATCCCCACTCCCCTATACGAACATCCAAAGCAGAACATCAGCAAGTAACATGATAACTCCTTAGTATTAACCTTTATTTGGCTACATCATATACACAGGATCAATGCTGACATGTTTCGACCATTACAGCCTTACTCATATCTACGAGTAAGGCTGTAATGGCTGATACATGTCAGCATTGATCCTGTGTATGTGATGTAGCCAAATAAAGGATAATACTGCTTTGTTAAAGTGGAAGTAAAGTCAAAATTTTTACTTTCACCTACAGGTAAGCCTATAATGAGGCTTACCTGTAGGTAAAAAAAATATCTCCTAAACCTGTACGGTTTAGGAGATATTCCCCGTGCAGTGCGCCGCTGACTGCAGCGGCGCATGCGCACGGGGGATTCTCGGCCGAGAGGCCGGCAGAATCCGAACCCTGCCGGGAAGAAGTCTCCCGTGCGCATGCGCGGGAGTGACGACATCGCGGCTCCAGCCACTCACAGCGCTGGAGTCACGATACCCGGAAGACATGTCAGCGACCTCGGCGTGGACCAGGTGAGTTACCGACGCCTCGTTCTAAGGTAAGTATTTCATAATGAGCTAGTATGCGGTGCATACTAGCTCATTATGCCTTTTCCCTTACAGGTGTATAAAAAATAAAAAGCATGTCAGCGGGTTTACTACCGATTTAAATACTTTGAGGCACTGACTCAGAACAAACCTGTAGAGCCCTTTCACACTGGGGTGGTAGCTGTAAAGTGCCGCTAGATTTAGCGGCACTTTCCGCTGTTACAGCGGCACTGCGGTGCCACTATTCGGGCAGAAGCGGGGCAATTTTAACCCCCTAGAAGGGGTTAAAAACGCCTGTGTAGCGCTGCTGACGAAGCGCTGTTTAGGCGCTTTGGCAGCGCTGCCCATGCATTGCAATAGGCAGGGGGGGTGGAGGAGCGGTGTATACACCGTTCACAAACCGCCTCAAAGATGCTGCTTGCAGGACTTTTTCTATCATCCTGCAAGCGCACCACAGATGAGGCATTTTTTCCGGCGCTTTACAGGCACTATTATTAGCGCTAAAGCGCCTGCAAAATACCCCAGTGTGAAAGGGGTCTTAAGCCTCTTTCACATAGATAGACCGCTCGGGTCCACCTGTCAGTTTTTCAATTGGACACGATCTGACCATCCATTGTGCATTATGGAGCGGCGGATGTCAAGAGATGTGTCCGATGACATCTGCCGACACCTGATCCGATTCTGTCTGCTAAAAACACACTGGTGGGGTATTGTTTTCCATCTGCCAGATCGGGTGACAGTCGAATAGAAACAGACAGGTGGTCCATCTCCATTTGAATGCCCATAGAGGACAGCGTGATGCGGAGTGGACATGGACCTGTCATCCGCCTGCTTAGCGAGGATCAGCGAAGAGATCCCCTGCTGAGCTGGCGGATCCCCTGGCGGACTTCACCAACGTGAAAGGGGCCTTACTTGCATACTTGATTTGAGGCAGTGATTAAAAGTATACTGAAGCCAGAGGATCAGCATAATAGCCAAGCAACTAGCTTATTCAGCTAGTCCAGCTGCAATGTTTCTGTTAGGAAAGGTTCACTGTACCAAAAATATCTTTCTGTTTCTGCCAATCAAGTTACACATCAATACTGTGTACAAGTAACAGAAATTCGGCCGCTCAGCAGGAAAATGTTATCCTATAGCAGTGACTGCTCTATGTTATGTCGCATCTTTGATCACAGTACGTCTTTCACAAAGGGAATTTTAAATGAGCCTGGTCGTGCTGATTTACTGCTACAGCAGCACACTTGTCAGTTCCAAATACTCCAAAACAAGTAAAGTGGAAAGAAAGGAAGTAGAAGTAAGATTTTCTGCTGACAAGCTAAAATGAAGCCAAAACCTCGAAGTTCAGGCCTTGGCAGGTCTGGTGTGTGGTTACCAAGACGCAACTGCAGACAAAATCCATTCAAATGTCTGTCTGGATGTTGTCTCCCCAGAATAGTGGTGACATTCCTAAAACCAGTCAAGATTGGGCTTGTGAACGACTTTCAATATTTAATATTTAATTATGACTTATGTGGAATCCTACATATTAAGATGTATATTTAATTCTTCTATAATGGGGTGCTGTTATTTATAGTGGAACTGCACTGCATCTGAGCACCACAAAAACTAAAAATGCTATTTAACTAATTTTTAACCACATACAGACCGGACCAATTTGTAGCCAAAGGACCAGGCCCCTTTTTGCAATTCGGCACTGCGTCGCTTTAACTGACAATTGCGCGGTCGTGCGACATGGCTCCCAAACAAAATTGACGTCCTTTTTTTCCCACAAATAGAGCTTTCTTTTGGTGATATTTGATCGCCCCTGCGCTTTTTATTTTTTGCGCTATAAACAAAAAAGAGCGACAATTTTGAAAAAAAACGCATTCTTTTTTATTTTTTGCTATAATAAATATCCCCCAAAAATATATAAAAAATTTTTTTTTCCCTCAGTTTAGGCCGATACGTATTCTTCTACATATCTTTGGTAAAAAAAATCGCATTAAGCGATTATTGATTGGTTTGCGCAGAAGTTATAGCGTTTACAAGATAGGGGATAGCTTTATAGCATTTTTATTAATAATTTTTTTTATTAGTAACGGTGGCGATCAAATATTTTTTTATTGCGACTGCGACATAATGGCGGAAACATCGGACATTTTTGACAAATTTTTGGGTGAATTGTCATTTATACAGCAATCAATGCTATTTAAATGCATTGATTCCTGTATAAATGACACTGTCAGTGAAAGGGGTTAACCACAAGGGGGCAGTGTAGGGGTTAAATATGCCTAGGGGTGTGTTTCTTACTGTGGGGGGGCGTGGCTGTCAGCTAGTGACTGCTGATCTCTGCTCCAATCACAGGGAGCAGAGACCAGCGTCACTAGTTGCTAGGCAGAACGAGGAGATGCTATTTATTTACGCATCTCCCCGTTCAGCCTTCCCGTGAGACGATCGCGGGTGTCCCCGCGGCGATCGAGTCCGCGGGACCCGCGACCGGCCTCACGGGGGTCCCTCCCGGCGCACTCCCGATGGCACGGACGACATTAAGAAGGGACTTATATATACACCCTCCTGCCTCCGTGCCATTCTGCCGACGTATATCGTCGTGCGCCGGTCGGGAACCGGTTAATTCCTCTATAATGGGGTGCTGTTATTTATAGTTGAACTGCACTGCACCTGAGCACCACAAAACCAAAAATGCTATTTAACTAATTTTTAATATTCAAATCAAACTCCCCCACCCATCCATGTCTCCATGCTTTATTTTGATGAGAAATTTTGAAAAACACCCCCTCATTTACTTCCTGGAATCCATCGGCCTTTAGCTCAGGCATAGGCTGAGCTGAGAACCCTCTCTCCCCTCCTGAAGACTGCTGTCGATGTATGACATCATTTGCCTAGGCATGGAAACCAGGAAGTAACTGAAGAAATGTAAAAAAAAGTGCTAGCAGCATAAGGATTAACAAAAGTCTATGATGATTGAGAGAGTGAAGTTCTGCTTTAACAATGTTAAAGCTGAGCTCCATGCACAAAAACTTTTGTTGAAATATATTCCTCAATAGCCAAAAAGAAACAAAATCCACGTTTTATCCACCAGATGCCTTTTCAAAGCTAGTTAATACCATGTAAAAGTAGTGGTAATATGTTCACTGTGCTGCACCTATTCTTTGCATAAAGCAGAGCTGGGGGAGGGACTCAGTAGCTCCACCCACTACAGGCTGTCCGCAGAAAATTACAGGAGGGGGCGGAGACAAGACCAGTTACCCTGCACAAGGAGAGAAAACAGCTGTGACCGGTTTATATTACAGGAAGTATCACAATGGATTACTGCACAGTTATGGAGGAAATACACTAAGACCCTTTTCACACCACGGGCGTATTGCAGGCGCTATAGCGTTAGTATTAGCGCCTGCAATACGCCCTTAAACAGCTGCACCATTTTCTGCAGTATGAAAGCCCGAGGGCTTTCACACTGCAGCGGTGCTCTGGCAGGACGTCAGGAAAAGTCCTGCCAACAGCTTCTTTGAAGCGGTGAAGGAGCGGTGAACTCACGGCTCCTCCAGCGCTGCTCCCCATTGAAATCAATGGGGCAGCGCTGTAATACCGCCAGCAAAACGCTGCTATTGCTGCATTTTGCCGGGGGTTTTAACCCTTTCTCGGCCGCCAGCGGGGGGTAAAAGCGCACGGCTAGTGGCCGAAATGCGGCGCAAATCCGACGGTAAAACGCTGCTAAAAATAGCAGCGTTTTACCGCCGAAGCAATAGGCTTTGCGGTGTGAAAGGGGTTTAAGTACACCAAGATTCAAGTAAGAATACATACTGTATGTGTCTTGTATTTTGATAATTTTTGCTTATCCCGGAGTTCAGCTATAAGCACATTGAGGAGAGAGGACAGACAGTCAACGCTGGGGCAACTGTCAGACCTCGGGTGGCACAACCCCCGCAGGAGCCGCTTATAATGATGGGTCCTCTGTTCTCTGCCATGACTCTTTAGCCCTCTCGGTCCCCATCACCACAAGTGGTTATAGGTCACTCACACCTGTGTAGCCTGCACATTAATATTCTACCGCTCTATGAAGGTACACAGAAAAACAGACCACGAGCAACTTGTGTAAGTAAAGGGTAAGCAAATGCAATGCATAAAACAAATAAACAGAATATGTTCGATAAACCGGATGGGCAGGTTAGCCTCACCTACAGTCATTAACTTTGCGCTGCAATAAGGCTCAGCCACATGACACTAGTCCACATAGTATCAATAAAAATAACCAACTGTGAAAGCATGAATTTCATAGAAGAAACCTCACTGTATTTCTAAGCAATATATACTCAAGTAATGTTCCTAAGTGCATTCTATACACACAGCCCCAATAGTGGGTGGGTGTATACGTTACTGGCAAAGAGTTTCCCCAAGGGGTGACTTTAAAGTACTTTGTACCTAATTGTCAATGTTGGCCGGCTTCCATTGGGGCCCTTCTGTCAGTGGTGGACATGTAGCTGTCCATTTAAGACTGTACACAAGGGATGGCTGATGATTTGGGGCAATCTTAGTAAGTATTAACTGTGGGCAACAATGGGTTAAGGTCAATAGTTCCACTCCCGGTATGCAACAGATCAGGTCCAGTCTGCTTAGCGATCAGTTGTCCCAGAAGTCTCATTTCGCACGATCGGCCCTTCGCAGCCAGATCCTTGTGATCAGGTCCTCGCTGAGGTGGTAACACACAGTAACAGGTCTCCTCAAGACACAGCAGCTCTCTCTGTAACTCCATCTTTCTCTCTAGTCCTCGCACACTCTGTCCTTACAAATGCCAGGCACAGGCCACAGCACAGATCTGACTCTGTTTACTCCCCCCACACTTTATTTTCACCTGGTGATTCTGTCAGTAAATCTGTTATTTTTGAACAGACTGTCCTGCTTGAGGGATGGGACAAACCATTTATCACTAACAAGTGTGTTTACAATGGCCAGCCTTTATTTATTTATGTAAAACCTTAATGCCAAAAGAAAAAAAGCTGTAACTTACTAAAAAAGTGTTAGCTGGAGTTTGGCTTCAATTTGTTAAGCCCCATACACACGGTCGGACAATCCGCAGACCAGGTCCGTCGGATCATGTCCGTCGTACTTTGTCTGATGTTGGTTTTGCGTACAGACGGTCGGACAAAGTTGTCGGAAAATCCGATCATTCTGAACGTGGTGACGTTTGTTGCCTACGACGGGACAACGTAGAGGCTAGTAGCCAATAGCTTTGGTCTTGTAATGTGATCTGAGCATGCGTAGCACTTTGTCCGGTCGGACAACCGTACACACGATCGGGTTTGGTGTGATCGGACCAGGTTGACGGCAAATCTTTCCAGCAGGAGATAAGACTTTGTCCGTCGGACAAACCGACGAACACTGTCCGATGGTGCATACACACGGTCTGATTTTTCAACAACATTGTCCGATCGGACAGAATCCATGAAAAAGTCCGACCGTGTGTATGGGGCTTAAGAGTAAATTTACTAGACAAAATTGTCCTTAGTTGGTTTTCTTGTTTTTATTTTATTTTATTTTTATTTTATTATTATTTGTTTTATTATTATTATTTAGTTTTATGTTATTTATTTTCACTCACTATCATTCATTAACCACTTGCCTACCAGGTACGAACACCCCCTTCCTGACCAAGCCATTTTTCAGCTTTCAGCGCTGTCGCATTTTGAATGACAATTGCGCGGCCATGCAAGGATGTACCCAAATAAAATTTTTATCATTTTTTCCCCACAAATAGAGCTTTATTTTGGTGGTATTTGATCACCTCTGCGGTTTTTATTTCTTGCGCTATAAACAAATTAAGAGGGACAAGTTTGAAAAAACATAATATTTTTTACTTTTTATTATAATAAATATCCAATTTTTTTTTTTTTTTTTAATTTTTTCCTCAGTTTAGACCGATACGTATTCTTCTACATATTTTTGGTAAAAAAAAATCGCAATAAGCGTCTATTGATTGGTTTGCGCAAAAGTTATAGCGTCTACAAAATAGGGGATAGATTTATAGCATTTTTATTATTATTTTTTTTTTACTAGTAATGGCGGCGATTTGCGATTTTTATCGTGACTGCGACATTGCGGCGGACATATCAGACACTTTTGACACATTTTTGGGACCATTCACATTTATACAGCGATCCGTGCTATAAAAAAGCATTGATTACTGTATAAATGTGACTGGCAGGGAAGGGGTTAACACTAGGGGGCGCTGCAGGGGTTAATATGTTCCCTATATGAGTGATTCAAACTGTGGGGTGAGGGGACTGACTGGGGGAGGGGACCGATCGGTGTCCCTATGTACAAGTAACACACCATCGGTCTCCTCTCCTCTGACAGGACGTGGATCTGTGTGTTTACACACACAGATCCACGTCCTGCTCAATTACCGGGCAATCGCGGGTGCCTGGCGGACATCGCGGCCGCCGGGCACGCGCATCGGGTCCCCAGCTACGCGGCGGGCACGCGCACGCGCCTCCCGCGGCGGGCACGCGAGCGCCGTCATATGACGGCGGCCCGCCACAAGAGCTGCACCGTCCCGCCGTCATTTGACAGTGGGCGGTCAGCTACTAGTTAAAGGAAATTAGTTGTCTTGCTCATCCATTGGTTACAGTGCTTTCTGAGTTTCTTATTAAGTGTGCAGATCAGAAGACCAACCTTCAATTTGACCCAATTTTCTGCATATTTATTCTGGGTCAGTGACTCAAAAAATATTGAGGCCAGAAACAGCCATGGAACTAGTATTTTCCAAAAGAGGTCAGCAATGGCAGCCCCCATATTTCTCTGTAGGAGTTTCATTTAAAGAGGATACTGAAAATAAACAGAATCAGAATCAATTAAAAATTGCCTGTACAGAATTTGCAATCAATGTAAACATGGCAGCTTTAAATTTTTAATTAAAAAAGCTGTAGTATTCATCATATACACTTACAGTGGGTATAGAAAAGAATCGCCCCCCTTTGAAAATAATCCCATTTTATTGCTTTGCAGCCTGAAACACAGTTTTTGTTTTATCCAACTGTATTTACTCAGTGCAACTTATAATGTCCAAGTGAAATATATAACACCAACATGTCAAAAAAATGAAAAAAATGAATTATTGAGTTGGAAAAAGGATCACCACCTCCTACAAATGACTTGTAAACTCAATCGGATGTAGCTAATCACCTTCCCAATGGCACACAAAGCCATTTGACTTTCAACTGTGATCAGCTGTGGTCATTTTGATTAGCTCAGCATGAAAAGAGCTTTCCTGGAGCATTTCAGTCCCTGGTAGTGCAACTAAAGTAAACAATCAACTATGGTTGGCAAGGCACTGTCACTGGGATCTAAGTTGTGGACAGGCGCAAGTAAGGAGATGGATACAAAAAAATAAATAATCAAAGGCTTTATCAATGCCTAGAGGCACAGTGAAGTCTATTATTAAGAAGTGGGAGGTATTCAATACAACACAGACCCTCCCTGGATCAGGACGTCACTCCAAACTGAATGAAAGAGCGAGAAGGAAACTGGTCAGAGAGGCTACCAAAAGGCCTACAGCAACTCTGAAGCAGTAGTAGTCATTGTGTGCATGTGAGAACAATATCACAAATTCTCAACAAATGTGACTCGTTAGAAAAGGCCACATGCAGTCACGACTGAGCTTTGCCAAAACGCACCTTGAAGATTCTGAAGCCACGTGTAAAAAGGTGTTATCGTCAGATGAGACTAAAATTGAATTATTTGGCCTCAACACCAAATGATGTCTGGCGGAAATTTAATACAGCTCACCATCCAAATAACACAATGCATGGAGGTGGTAATATCCTGTTATGGGGGTGTTTCTCTGAAGTAGGGACTGGAGCACTTGTCAGGATAGAAGGAAAATGGATGGGGCAAAATACCATCAAATTGCTGCCCTCTGACAGAAAGTTGTCAATGGGAAGAGGGTTTACCTTCCAACAGGACAATGACCCGAAGCACACAGCAAAAATGACCACACAGTGGTTGAAGGAGAAACAGGTGAATGTCCTTACATGGCCTAGTCAGAGCCCAGACCTAAACTCCATTGAAAATCTGTGGAATGACTTGAAGACTACAGTCCACAAACGGTCACCATCAAATTTAACTGAACTTGAGCAGTTCTGCAAAGAAGAGTGTGCAAATATTGCAAAGTCTAGATGTACAAAGTTAGTAGAGACAAATCCCAACAGACTAAAGGCTGGAATTAAAGCAAAAGATGGTTCAACAAATACTGACACAAGGGGGTGATCCTTTTTCCTAATCAGTAATTCTGTTTTTGAACCCCCCACCCCTACTATTAGTAGAAATAAAAAAACTATAAATGGTCACTGCCAGCCCCTCTATTATAGGCAGGCATAGCCAGGGCCATCTTAAATATTGATTGCCCCCCCCCCCCCCCCATTTTGCTTTCCACCTGCTCTAAAACATACAATAAATAGCAGCTAGACTCAAAATCAGTTTACTGAATCTGATCAGGAAGCGATTGTGATCGGTTGCCAAAGGTTAAAGTGTATCATTACCACTCATTGACTGTCTGCTAGAGGTTACAGCACACATTATGGCTCACTGATTATTTGCTAGAGGTTACAGCACATGACTACTGCTTGTTGATTGGGTGCTAGAGATTACTGTACATCAATACTGCTCACTGATTGGTTGCTACAGGTTACTGGACATCCGTACCACTCACCAATTGGTTGCTAGAGGTTACGGCACATTATTACTGCTCGCTGATTGGTTGCTAGAGGTTACTGCATATCCTTACCACTCAATGATTGGTTGCATGAGGTTAGTGCACATCATTACTGCTCTCTGATTGGTTGCCAAAGGTTATAGCATATTATCTCCTCACTGCCTGCACACCATGGACTGGGGAGGTAAGGGGACCCATCAATAGACAGAAAACTCCTAGGGATCCTAGGACTCCTGGGATCAGTGGCAGTGCTGGGGGGTTGATGGGATCAGTGGCAGTGGTGGGGGGATGGGATGTGATCTCCAATGACCACCAATGTTAGGGGGTATTTACACTGACCACCAATATAAAGTGGGTTTTAAACTGACCACCAATATAAAGGGGGATTTACACTGACCACTAGTATAAGGGCAATTCTGCACTTACCACCAATGTGAAGGATGCATTCACAGTAACCACCAAAGAGAGATTTACACTGACCACCACTGTAAGGGGTTACCTTCACACTGGCCACTAGTGTGAATGAAAGGACTGTACACCAAGCCCCAATGTAATGAGAAGATTTACACCGACCACCAATGTAACAGACATTTAGCCTGCGTTCATATTTGTGTGTGTTGAGAACGCATGCAAAATCGCTTTCCTGACACCACAGAAACATGCTGCCCTTTAGCAGATACACAGCAATGCCATTATTGTTAACAACACCCTCATGCATCTGCTGAAATGTGCGTATTGGCATGCACCAAAATTCAGGGTGCTGTGGCACCATCTTATTTTGAAAAAGTGTTCCACCTCCAATTTGCTTACCTTTGCAGAACAGGCTGATGTTAGGCTTAATGAACACTTTCCAGCATGCCCCTTACTGTCCAGTGGACAGCATTCAGCAAAGTGATGGTGAATAAGACCTCAGGGGGGCATGATATACATATGAATGTCGCCTCTATTTACATATCAATGCTCTCGGTCCATGGCTATTTACATATCAATGTTGTCTCTATTTACATATTAATGCAGGTTATTTACATGTAAACACAGGGTCTGCAGGTGAGTCATCTGTACACTGCAATAGGACAGAGCTGGGAAGCATTAGTAACAGAACTTCACACTGAGATATTAGGACACAGCACAGGACTAAAACTTCAAGGGACAAGGGAATTTAAACAGGGGTAATTGGCAAGTATGAGGCAGCTGCTTTGGGCCCCACAACAATGATAGTGCCCAGGGCAGCTGCCCCTTTTGCCCTGCACTAAATGATCCTGGGCATAACACACTGTATAAGTCTTTATAAAAACGAGGCATGTAAATACCTTTTAGGAGTGCTCTTCAGGCCAGTCACGTGGCTCACAGCCAGTCTCCAGGGCTACTGCAGGAGGGGCTGGGAGGCCATGTGACCTCCCCGCCTGATGTCAGAGGGAGATCTTAGCCCCTCCTGCTGTAGCCATGTATTGGAGCTGTACAGCAGCCACAAGTCACGTGACTGGCCTGAAGATCGCTCTAAAAAGGTATTCACATGCCTCGTTTTTATAAAATATATACAGTGTGCTATGCCTGTCTATAATAGAGGGGCTGGCAGTGATTTATACTTTTGGGTTAACAAACACTTTAACTGGTTGCGGACCAGCTGCAGCAGTTTTACTGCGGCAGGTTGGCTCCGCTGCGCAAAATCACGTTATATTACGTGATCTCGCGGGGCTTGGATAGCAAGCAAGCTCCGTGAGTCGGGTTTCCACGGACTCGATGTCTGCAGGGATACCCGCGGACGTCTCACGGAGAGGAAGAACGGGGAAATGCTAATGTAAACAAGCATTTCCCCGTTCTGCCCTAGTGACAGGACACTGATCACAACACGTAATCGGGAGCGGTGATCAGTGTCATGTCATACATAGCCCATCCCCCCACATTTAAAACACATCCCTAGGACACACTTAACCCCTGCAGCGCCCCCTCCTGGTTAACCCCTTCACTGCCAGTCACATTTACACAGTAATCAATGCATTTTTAATCGCACTGATCGCTGTATAAAGGTGAATGGTCCCAAAATAGCGCCAAAAGTGTCCGATCTGTCCGCCATAATGTCACAGTCACAATAAAAATCGCTGATCGCCGACGTTACAAGTAAAAAAAAAAAAATATTAATAAAAATGCCATAAATCTATTCCCTATTTTGTAGACGCTATAACTATTGCACAAACCAATCAATAAACACTTATTGCGATTTTTTTTACCAAAAATAGGTAGAATAGGTATCGGCCTAAACTGAGGAAAAAAAAAATTTTTTTATATATTTTTTGGGGATATTTATTATATCAAAAAGTAAAAAAATATTGCTTTTTTTCAAAATTGTCGCTCTTTTTTTGTTTATAGCGCAAAAAATAAAAACCGATTTGTATCACCTTTCTTATCAACATACGTTTGTCATTTTGTTGGGGATACCGTAACTCTATATTTTGGAATGCACTATTATTTATTCTAATATAAAACATTTTGGGAAGTAAACTGGACTAACTATCTCGTTCAGGAGACCAGCAATATGGCAACTCTAAATCGGGCAGACGTAGCCTCCGCCCACACACAGTTAGATCCCGACAGTGTGTGGGTGCTGAGGCGGAATACCCGATCTTTCCGAGAACTTTTCAGTGTAAGCCAATATAGAGCCCTCCATGAGATACTAAAACCCCTTTTCAGGTCAAAGACACCTCTAAGGCCAGCTTCACACTGGGGCGGCGCGGGCGGCGACGGTAAAGCAGCGCTATATTTAGCTCTGCTTTACCATAGTTTTACCCGCGGTATGCGGCCGCTAGCGGGGTGGTTTTAACCCCCGCTAGCGGGCGAAAAAGGGTTAAAAACCTCCGCAAAGCGGCGCTTTGCCGGCGGTATCCCCGCGGTGTCCCATTGATTTCAATGGGAAGGAGCGGTATAGGAGCGGTGAACACATCGCTCCTTCACCGCTCCAAAGATGCTGCTAGCAGGACTTTTTTTACCGTCCTGCTAGCGCACCGCTCCAGTGTGAAAGCCCTCGGGCTTTCACACTGGAGACACAGCAACAGCTGTTTCGGGTCGGTTTGCAGGCGCTATTTTTAGCACAATAGCGCCTGCAAACCGACCCAGTGTGAAAGCAGCCTAACAATCTTGCAGTTTTATTGGTTCTTGCAGAGTTATGGGGTTTTTACTAGATTGTTTGTATTTCTTTAGCATTTTCTAGACGTGTTGCTGATACTATTCCAATGCACCAGTACGTTTCAAGTTTGTAATGGAATGTAAAGATATTTTGATCTATGTCTGATTATATGTAATGTGAAACTTCTTCAATAAAAATATTGAAAGAAAAAAAAATAAAAACCGCAGAGGTGATCACATAGCACCAAAAGAAAGCTCTATTTGTGGGAAAAAAAGGACGTCAATTTTGTTTTGGAGCCACGTTGCGCGACCGCGCAATTGTCAGTTAAAGCGATGCAGTGCTGAATCGCAAAAAGTGCTCTGGTCTTTGGCCAGCCAAATCCTCCGGGGCTGAAGTGGTTAAACTCCTTCAGCTCTTTTGCTATCAGAGAAGCCACAGGAAGCTCTAGTGGTCACAGTTCAATAGATTACATATCGCTATGCATTACTAGATATATTTTCACTACAGGCAACAGGAAAAGCTTGCAAACCCCTTGTATATTCCCCAGAACACTGATAAGACTACACATACAAAATAAACATGCAATGGCTTAAAGCAGGGGTGCCCAACCAGTGGCCCGGGGGCCACATGTGGCCCGCGGAGCCATCTGATGTGGCCCGCGACCTCCTGCTCTGGGATGGCGGGTTGGCAAGCCCAGATCCAGGTTGTCTACCCGCCATGTCAGAGCATCAGTGTTGTGAATGAAGCCAGCGGTAGAGGAAGCAAGCAGCTGCGGAGCAGAGCCGCATAAGCCAATGCTTACTGTATAGCACCGGCTCCTGTCATAGGTGGAGTGATACCAAATGCACTCTGCCTGGGACAGCAAGTTTATTACTAAAATCACAGTGTATACATGGACATATCTGTTCTGCAGTGGTTACTGGGCTGCTTTAAACTGATCCGCAGGTGTAGCTCAGTGTACCTGCGGCTTACTTGCACTGAGCCATAGACTTCTGGCTTTACTTGTGGGTTTGGTGCACTTTCAGAAAGTGCACCACACCTGCAGGATATGATAGAATTATATGGCAAAGTACAGCTAACCTGCAGGAAAGCCACAAGTGCAGGTAGACCGCAGACCATCAGTGTAAAAGTAGCCTTAGGCCCCTTTAACATTATCTGTCTGACCCAATCGAACCCTCCATTCACCTCTATGGTGCGGCAGATAAAAACAGACTTGTGTTCGTTTACACCTGCCTCCTTCCAATCCGATCTGCTAAAAAAACGGAAAGTGGATCTGTCCCTTTCCATTTGATCAGATGAGAGGGCCCATAAAGTAGAGTGGGCTGTGTCTGTGTCCGCTTTGCATACGCAGAGTGGACGCAGAACTGTCATCTGCTCATTGTGGCCCGCGACTGGTTACTAAGTCGCTTAAGTGGCCCTCGCTCTTCAAAAGGTTGGGCACCCCTGGCTTAAAGTATATGTAAATCCAATCAATAAAAAAATGGTAATGTCATTTCAAAAGTCATTGACAATATTTTATCCTCATTGTCAATAATCTATTTCATATATATATATATATATACAAACACAAAAGGGGCATTCAAGACAAACCGGGACTTTTAATTTTACAGGTATAAAAAGAGATGCTAGTGTGGCGGGTACTACACGCAGTAGTAAGTGGCAAGTATGTCCTATCACTGATAGGTGGCGCACATGTTGCGGGCCAGTCCAGAGACCATTAATCAAGATGGCAGACAACAGTGTCATGCCCTGTACACACGGTCGGACTTTCCGACGGAAAATGTGCGATCAGAGCGTGTTGTCGGAAATTCCGACCGTGTGTAGGCTCCATCTGACTTTTTCCATCGGAATTTCCGACAAACAAAGTTTGAGATCTGGATCTAAAATTTTCCGACAACAAAATCCGATCGCGTAAATTCCGATCGTGTGTAGACAATTCCGACGCACAAAGTGCCACGCATACTCAGAATAAATTACGTGACGGAAGCTATCGGCTACTAGCTATTGAACTTCCTCTTTATAGTCCTGTCATACGTGTTGTACGTCAGCGCGTTCTTGACGATCGGAATTTCCGACAACTTTGTGCGACCGTGTGTATGCAAGACAAGTTTGAGCCAACATCCATCGGAAAAAATCCAATGGATTTTGTTGTCGGAATGTCCGATCGTGTGTACAGGGCATTAGTGTGTGCATGGAACATCATGTGGTGATGACGTTTCTTGTGAACGAAGGCATAAAACCCACTGATATCTACAGAAGATTTCAAGCACAGTACAGTGATGAGATGCTCAGCTTCAGTAAGACAATTGAATGGTGTAAACGTTTCAAATCGTTTCAAAACATGTAGTTCCTGTGAACATTCAGCGGTTGGAATGCTTGATCCTGGATAATCAATGCATAACCTGTCGTGAAATTGCACAAAAGACTTATCTTTCTGGGGCAACGGTGAACACAATCATTCACGAACATATGCATTTTTGAAAAGTTAGTGCACGCTGGGTATCAAGACAGCTTTCTGCTTTTGACACACTTTTTGGCACAGAAGAGTTCAACTCTGCACAAGGAGTGCTTTGACGGGGAAGGCCAGGATTTTCTGGATCGCTCCATGCATACGTGTGACGAAACCTAGGCACATCATTTCTCACTACCACCAAATACATTTCGAACAATTGTACTTGCAGGTAAAGTAATGGCAAGTATTTTCTGGGACAAACGTGGCATTATTCATGTGGTTTTTCTACTTCGTCATGCCACCATTAACAGTGGATATTACTGTCATATTCTGAGTGATGTGCATACTCGTCTGCAGAAAGAATGGCCTGGTTTGATTACTAAGGGCGTCCTGTTTCTATATATACACACACACAGTATATACTAATATATTCTGCAACTTTTATTACAAAAATTCCTGTTGATCCTGTTATGCAGGTCCTTGCTCAGGAATGTGTTGTTAGAGTGACAACGCAATATCCCTATTTTCCAGGAGTGCCCCTTTGTCACCATAGGTAGCGCAGGGGTGCCACCCCCCCTAATCCATGCGCCCGGCCCCTAATTTACATGCAGGGCGCCGGACGCATGGATTACAATGTTTTTTTTTTTTTAATAAGCATATGATTAGAGCCTGAAGCTTTAATTCGCTTCAAAAAAGGGTGGGCTCGGGAAGCAGGGCACTGCCCCCTGAGCCCACCCAGTTGTGTGACAATAGCGAATTAATCTTCGCTATTGTCCTTCTGATTCTCCTCCTGGGCAATCAGGAAGCGGGTCCTGAGACCCAATTGGCCAGGGAGTCTTATGATTCCCAGCCAATCGGGTCTCAGGACCCACTTCCTGTTCGCCCGGGAGCAGAAGAAATGGCCCTGGAGTGAGGAGCAGCAGCCCTGCCCCAGATCCTCCCCATCTGCCTCCTAAGATGAGGAGGCCTCTGGTCGCCACCTTCCCGTCCATCTCTCGCTCGGGGGGGGATCGCTGCCTTCCCATCCCCCACAAAATATTGAGCACCAGCTGCCACTGGTTGTCACCCTGTCACACAGGGGCTATGAGATGATAAAGACTAAAAGTCGTCATTTCAAAACACATAACCCAGGCATAGGCCACTGAGGTCACCATCGGGAAACCTGCCCTGAGAAATGATGTTCAGCCGTTGCTGGAGCACATTCTGGAAGAAAATGGCTGCAAAGGAGATCAGCAGCCCTAAGATGGAAAAATGTTGGGGAAAAAAATAGAGCTATCTATGATACACAGTGATATGGCATTCAGTTAGGGGTTTGCATCTACTATAAAGTGATCATCTTCTTGGTCCATGCAGAGCAAAGCAACAGGTTCACTTTAATCCCCCTTTCCAGCACCACATACTCTTCTTCAATCTCCCACCATTCCGTTCATCTGCTGGAACCAGGAGAAGCCTCTCTGTATCAACTACTAGTCCCACAAGTCAAAGGTCTTATTCTTTGTAAGCTGTGGCCTATTGCCATTGGCAAGTTGCTATACAGGAAGCTGTTTGTAACCTAAATATCAGGTAAATACAGTTCCCCGGCATTTGAAGCTCTCATGCAACAGGATTGCATTAAATAATAATAATAATTCTAATAATAGTAATAAGCTATTATAATGAGCAAAGAAAAGATGGAGGAAGAGTGACAGCAGACAGATAAGGTGACAGGATGCAGGCCTGGGAAAGGAGCCACAATCTGGTGCAGGACCAGAGGGGTCACAAGTGTTTATATGGTGGGGTGAAGGAACTTAGAACAGCTATCTTCTCTTAAATGAACCTGAATACAGTAAAGAAAATTAACTCTTTGCCACTCTGTAATGTATAACGCTGATCACAAATAGATAGATCTATGTGGTGTATGTAAGAGCTGCCTGTGCTTAGGACAAATAGCGAGAACCTGGGCTGTTTCTCCTGATTACTGCAGAAGCCAAGTGAGGAGGTATTTACTTTGATAAAAGTGAATAGCTGGATGATCAGTTTAAAGAGGAACTAAACTGAAGAAGCTGAGCCAAAAAAAGCAGACAATGGACGAGGACCAGTATTGCCTGTGGTCTCCCTGCAGATCATCTTGCCCTGTGACTGATGAGAGGCATAGGCCTAAAGCCATAACCATACATATTATGTAATCTTGGCCAAGAATGTCCTGGAGACTGGAAGTTGGAAGGGACAAGGCCGCAGCTTTACTGACTTTCCAACATAACAACAACCAGTGCCAGTCACAATAATACTGTGAGCACACCTGCACAATGACCTAATAAGCCCATCCTTACCATGAGTGCCAGGTAGGCAGTAGACCAGCCCACAAAATCCACTCGTGGGTCTAAAGTAACTTTAACCATTGGCAAACCTACAATAACGCTGTGGCAAACATCATCAAGAGAGGAATTGGTTGGTGGGTATTCAAACCTTGTGAGGGCTGAAGGTCTTCAGGTCAGTGGTGCTTGCCTCAGTGTAGCCTTTACTGGAGTTCAGGCTCAACCCTTTCACCCAATGCCCTATTAGACATTCACAATGGAGCTATGTTATTGTAAACTCCCACTCAACTGAGCCAATATTAGTACCACATGCAAAATTACTACATCAAAAAGGGAAATGGGTAAAGTAAAGAAGACGGACTTTACTCTTACCAGGGAAACCACAACATAGTAAAAATTACAAATGCTTTACTGAATAGTTAAAAAAACATGCAGAATAAAAGTACCATAGGGCAAGGTGTCCCTAGTATATATCATATCTCTCTCTACAAGGTGTTAGAGTCCAAAAAAAGTTAAACGCATTTCACAGGAGTGCTTCTTCATGACTTTTTTCACCTTTTGATGATTGTCACAGTGAAATGTAAGTTACAATATGGATATCTAACATGTATTTGTTTAGATAGGTTACTCCCTCATGGATATGCTGAAAAAGGTCCTGAAGAAGCACTCCTGCGAAACACGTTGACTTGTAATTATGTGTTGAAACATCCACATAATATATTGTAATCATTAAAGATACTTATATCTACTGGGGACATGTTGTCCCATGGTACTTTTATTCTGAATATTTTTTAACTATTCAATAAAGTATTTGTAATTTTTACTTTGTTGTGGTTCTCCTGCTACCAGTAAAGTCTGCCTTTTTTTCTTTCCCCATTTCCCTTTTTGGTGAGCCACTCTTACGTCGGTCAAGGCTTCCTTTCACTAGAGGCTCAAGGGGCTTACTGGCTTACCACCCCTTGTTCTGCACTGTGTCTATGTATATAGGTGGCCATTTTGGTAGAGGCAGGGCTTTGCTTCCTCATGTCAGAGCCTTTGAAGTCATGTCACCCCGAACTGTTTCCACGAAGTTGGAAGCATGAAATTGTCCAAAATGTCTTGGTATGCTGACACCTTTGGAATGAATTAGAACAGAGACTACGAGCCAGGCTTTCTCGTCCAACACCAGTGCCTGACCTCACAAATGCGCTTTTCGAAGAATGGTCAAACATTCCCATAGACACACTCCTAAACCTTGTGGACAGCCTTCCCAGAAGAGTTGACGTTGTTATAGCTGGAAAGGGTGGGCCAACACAATATTGAACCCTACGGACTAAGACTGGGATGTCATTAAAGTTCATGTGTGTGTAAAGGCAGGCGTCCCAATATATTTGGTAATATAGTGCATATTGCTTTTGGCAGTTAAAGGCCATTGATTTCAAAATCAATTGGTAAAAGCAATTGATATGTTTAAAGTGGAGTTCCGCCAATTTTTTTATATACAAATACAAATACTGTAGCTGTTGCCTTTTAAAATAAGGACACTTACCTGTCCAGGGCGCCTGCGATCTCGGCACCCGAAGCCGATATCTCTCTCGGCTCTCGGGTGCTACCGTCACCATCTTCGGTAAGGGAATCAGGAAGTGAAGCCTTGCGGCTTCACTTCCTGGTTCCCTACTGCGCATGCGCAAGTCGCACTGCGTGTCCTTACTGGTCCCGGCTGTCTTCTGGGACCTGTGTGTCTCCCAGCAGACAGCGGGGGGGACAGAGAAGGCGCTGGAAGTGGCGTAGATACCCGCGGGTGGCTCGGGTATCTATGCCCGGAAGTGAGAGCAAAATACCTGTATTAGACAGGTAAATGATCCCTCCTCCCCCCTGAAAGGTGCCAAATGTGGCACCAGAGGGGGGGAGGATTCCAAAAAGCGGAAGTTTCATTTTTGGGTGGAACTCCGCTTTAAGTGGTTGTAAACCCTTTTGTCTTACTTTTATCTATAGGTAAGCCTAGAATAAGGCTTACCTATAGGTAGTGGAAATATCTCCTAAACGTGCGCTGTTTAGGAGATATTTCACTTGTAGTGCGCCAATGTCGTCATCGGCGCATGTGATGTGAAGGAACGGACCACCGTAAGCTAAGTGTCATATAATGGGCTAGTATGTGATGGAATTTAGTATTTTAAACTAAAACTAAATACGGCAGCTGCTGGCTTTTAAAATATGGACACTTACCAGCGCGCCCACGATGGTGGCACCCAAAAGCTGATCTGTCGATCGTCTCTCGGGTGCTGCCGCCACCATCTTCGGTATGGGAATCAGGAAGTGAATTGGCATACCAGACATTTTTTATCCTTTCTATCAACACTTGAGCACTTTATGATATTAGCACGTAATATATCTTATTTACTCATTTTACCGTATACTTGGCACTTGAAGGAACAGTGCTTTTTGGAGGTTTTTATCTGCACGTTTGAACTGTTTTAAATAATGAAAATGCACCCATTTTTATTATTATCAATTTATTTATCATAATCTCATGGATTATAAATAATTCTAGATTCACCATTATACTAACCTTTTAAATGTGTTAGTATCAGTTATAGGCATTTATTGGATGTACTGGGAATAGTACACACACGACTACGATCTATTGCAGCAATAAGGTTGATTTGCGCACCATCTATACATTATTTGTATTTCTAAACATATCATTTTAAGTGTGGGAACACTGTTTGTTGGTAGCAGCATATCATTTGGCCATCTTATTGATTTTATTAGGTTTTAAGGTTTTTATATTTTTACCAGCGCTTTAGTTTTTCTCTATTTTAATCAGGAAGTGAAGCCTTGCGGCTTCACTTCCCGGTTCGCGCTGCGCAATAAGGACACTCCCTGCTGTCTCGGGGATCCGTGTTTTTCCCAGCAGACAGCGGGGGGGATGACAGGAAGTGGCGTAAATACCCAGAAATGCCCAGAAGTGGGTGCAGATACCTGTATTATACAGGTATCTGTACCCCCCCCCCCCCCGAAAGGTGCCAATTGTGGCACCGGAGGGGGGGGAGGGTTTCCGATGAGCGGAAGTTCCACTTTAGGGTGGAGTTCCGCTTTAACTCATCACATGAGAATTTCTGTACAAATGCTGGTTTGAACCTTCTACGTATGGCCAACAATTGAACTTTCTGATCTCCTGCTTTCTGTGTGACAATGGTCCCCAGAGCGTTCACAGACAGCAAAAAAAACGTTCACTTTTAACTGTAGTGAAATGAAAATTTGAAGGAGCGGGATGGAAAAATGTTGTTGATTTTCTAACTGTGTATGCTTATTGGTCAGGAATGTCCATTCATTCCAAAAATCTAATGTTCAAAGTAATTGAAATTTGAAAATGACGTTTAAACAACTCATCAAATGTACTGAGAATTTTCATGTGTGCGAACATTTGTTCCAAAATCTACTAGTGTATGACCAGCTTAACATTTTTATAACAATTTTTTTTTGTCCTTTTTTTTTATTTTCCAATCTCTTTCTATCTGTGTGACAGCGGTCCTCCAGTAAGGACACAGACAGCAAAGAAAATAAAAACTTGTAATCCTACGATAGGCTACTGAAAATGAAATAACAGTTTAGCTTATACATACATTATACACTTCAATCTGACACTAAAGACTAGTCAGTGCTTAGCTCCAGCTCTCTCTCTTATGGTTCAATGCCTTGAAGAAAGCAGAAAAAGTGGGAGAAAAAGAAAGAAAATAAATGGAAAGTTCTATATAATCCTTCCAGTAAAAGAGTCTGTGTACAGAAAGGTGGCCAAAATAAAATAAAAAACAGAATGAAGGAAGTAAATCCCTTACCAGCGGAACGTTGGGTCGCTGTGTCTTGCCCGATGCTCAGCGTGCGGGGGATGTGTTCTTAAAGTGGGAGTTGTAGACGCCGTCCGTCTCTGTGTTTATTTAGGATTGAAGGATGGGAATGGGAAGCTATTATAGATAATCCCTGAGCCAGCCCTTTCTTTGCACACACAAAAAATGTCCTTAAATATATTGGGAAAGATGAAGGATCTGCATTTTTTTTATATAGATTAACCACTTCAGCTCTGGAAGGTTTACCCCCCTTCATGACCAGACCATTTTTTTGCGATACGGCACTGCATCACTTTAAGGCCTCGTGCACACTGGACATTTTTACAGCTGCTGTTTTCGGCTTCAGGTGTTTTTTTCTACAGTCAATAAACTCTCCAACATGTTATCCTATCAATTGTTTTTGGCTAGGGCGTTTTTTAGCTGTAAAAAAAAAAACAAAACAAAACTAGTGGGTTCTGAGAGGTGTTTTTTAGCAGTAAAAACGCTCTAATGTAAAAAAAAACGCAGATAAACGCGGCGCCCCCACAGGCATGAACCACAGATGGGATGTGGATCTATTTCTCAAATGACATCATCCTATCCCATCTTCAGTTTTATTGTCACCTGCTTCAATATTTGCCCTTTATCCCGGTATGTTTCTTCACACATGTGTTTTCTGCCCTTTATTTATATATATATATATATATATATATATATATATATATATATATATATATATATTTTTTTTTTTTTTAATTATTAATTTATTTTTATTTTTTTGATCCTGCCATAAATCGAATCCCTCTTTTTTAATCTAGCCTTAAATTGAATCCCTCTTTTTTTCATTAATTCTATCTCTCTTCTATGTTCCTGCTATAAATTGAATCCCTCTTTTTTGATCCTGTCATAAATTGCATCCCTTTTTTGTTTTTGATCTTGCCCTAAATCGAATCCCCATTTTTTTTATAATTTTTTTTTTTTTTTTGATCCTGACTTAAATTGCATCCCTCTTTTTTCATTAATTGTGTCTCTCTTTTTTGATCCTGCCATCAATTCAATCCCCCTTTTTTGTGATTCTGCCATATATTTAATCCCTCTCTTTTTTGATCCTGCCATAAATTGCATTCCTCTCTTTTGATCCTGCCAAAAATGTAATCCCCCCCCCTTTTTTTTTGATCTTGCCATAAACTGAATCCCTCTTTTTTTTATTTTTTTTTTATTTTATTTATTTTTTGATCCTGTCATAAATTGCATCCTTTTTTTTTTTTTTTGATCTTGCCATAAATCGAATCCCCCTTTTTTTATAATTTTTTTTTTTATTTATTTTTTGATCTTGCCATAAATTGCATCCCTCTTTTTTCATTAATTGTGTCTCTCTTTTTTGATCCTGCCATCAATTCAATTCCCCTTTTTTGTGATCCTGCCATATATTTAATCCCTCTCTTTTTTGATCCTGCCATAAATTGCATTCCTCTCTTTTGATCCTGACAAAAATTGAATCCCCCCCCCTTTTTTTTGATCCTGCCATAAATTGTATCCCTGTTTTTTGATCCTGCCATAAATTGCATTCCTCTCTTTTGATCCTGCCAAAAATTGAACCCCCCCTTTTTTTTGATCCTGACAAAAATGTAATCTTGACTTTACATTGTGTTTCTACCACAAAGTATTTTACTTGAACATGAGTCTGCATTTTTTCCTTCTTCTATGGAATATATTTCTCCCTTGAAGTAATAAGGTCCTAATATCTCATGTAGCATTTTTTCTACACACTTCTTTTTGGCTCAACAATATACTGTATATACTCGAGAATAAGCCAAATTTTTTCAGCACATTTTTTTGTACTGAAAATGCCCCCCTCGGCTTATACTCGAGTCAAGCATTTTTCTGCTGCAGAAAATGACATTTTCCGAACCGAATTTGGGGCCCCGTATCTCGGGGCCACTTGGTGCTAGGAACCCCAAATTTGCTGTGCAAACCCAGTGGAACTAGCACTACAACATATCCAATATACGGGGCCCCAAAGTCGGTTCGGAAAATGTAATTTTCTACTGCAGAAAAGTGCTTGACATTTTCCGAACCGAATTTGGGGCCCCGTATCCCGGGGCCACTTAGTGCTAGGAACCTCAGCTATGGATATGTTGTAGTACTCGTTCCACTGGGTTTGCACACCAAATTGGGGTTCCTAGCACTAAGTGGCCCCGAGATACAGGGACCCAAAGTTGGTCAGCTGTGTCTATCTGCAGCAATATCATTTCGGAAACCCCAAATTTTGGCTGCAGCTAGGGGGCATCTAGGAACCCTTAACTACCAAGTTTGAAATTCGGGGGAACCTATGGCTGCAAATGGGCACAGTGAGGCTGCAAATGGGCATTGTTGACCCTCTTTTCCACTTACAGTAGCTGCACATTTCTCACTCTAGGCTTATACTTGAGTCAATGTGTTTTCCCAGTTTTTTGTGGTAAAATTAGGTGCCTCAGCTCATATTCGGGTCGGCTTATACTCGAGTATACAGTGGTGTGAAAAAGTGTTTGCCCCCTTCCTCATTTCCTGTTCCTTTGCATGTTTGTCACACTTAAGTGTTTCGGAACATCAAACCAATTTAAACAATAGTCAAGGACAACACAAGTAAACACAAAATGCAATTTGTAAATGAAGGTGTTTATTATTAAAGGTGAAAAAAAATCCAAACCATCATGGCCCTGTGTGAAAAAGTGATTGCCCCCCTTGTTAAAACATACTATAACTGTGGTTGTCCACACCTGAGTTCAATTTCTCTAGCCACACCCTGGCCTGATTATTGCCACACCTGTTCACAATCAAGGCATCACTTAAATAGGAGCTGCTTGACACAGTAAGGTCCACCAGAAGATCCTTAAAAGCTACACATCATGCCGAGACCCAAAGAAATTCAGGAACAATTGAGAAAGAAAGTAATTGAGATCTATCAGTCTGGAAAGGGTTATAAAGCCATTTCCAAAGCTTTGGGAATCCAGCGAACCACAGTGAGAGCCATTATCCACAAATGGTGAAGACATGGAACAGTGGTGAACCTTCCCAGGAGTGGCCGGCCGCCCAAAAATTACCCCAAGAGCGCAGCGACGACTCATCCAAGAGGTCACAAAAGACCCCACAACAACGTCCAAGGAACTGCAGGCCTCACTTGCCTCAGTTAAGGTCAGCGTTCATGCCTCCACCATCAGGAAAAGACTGGGCAAAAATGGCCTGCATGGCAGAGTTCCAAGGAGAAAACCACTGCTGAGCAAAAAGAACATCAAAGCTCGTCTCAATTTCTCCACAACACATCTTGATGATCCCCAAGACTTTTGGGACAACATTCTGTGGACCGATGAGACAAAAGTGGAACTCTTTGGAAGGTGTGTGTCCAAGTATATCTGGCGTAGAAGGAACACTGCATTTCAGAAAAAGAACATTATACCAACAGTAAAATATGGTGGTGGTAGTGTGATGGTCTGGGGCTGTTTTGCTGCTTCAGGACCTGGAAGACTTGCCGTGATAAAGGGAACTATGAATTCTGCTGTCTACCAAGAGATCCTGAAGGAGAATGTCCGACCATCTGTTCGTGTACTCAAGCTGAAACGAACTTGGGTTCTGCAGCAGGACAATGATCCTAAACACACCAGCAAGTCCACCACCGAATGGCTGAAGAAAAACAAAATGAAGACTTTGGAGTGGCCTAGCCAAAGTCCTGACCTGAATCCTATTGAGATGTTGTGGTATGACCTTAAAAAGGCCGTTCATGCTCGAAAACCCTCTAATGTAACTGAATTAGGACAATTCTGCAAAGATGAGTGGGCCAAAATTCCTCCAGGACGCTGTAAAAGCCTCATTGCACGTTATCGCAAACGCTTGGTTGCAGTTGTTGCTGCTAAGGGTGGCCCAACCAGTTATTAGGTTTAGGGGGCAATCACTTTTTCACACAGGGCCATGATGGTTTGGATTTTTTTTCACCTTTAATAATAAACACCTTCATTTACAAATTGCATTTTGTGTTTACTTGTGTTGTCCTTGACTATTGTTTAAATTGTTTTGATGTTCCGAAACACTTAAGTGTGACAAACATGCAAAGGAACAGGAAATGAGGAAGGGGGCAAACACTTTTTCACACCACTGTATACGGTAACTTTTTATATTGCCTTTCTTTCCTCACCCTCTTCTCATGCTGGCTAAAAACAGGTGTACTCACTAACCACTTGAATAATTAGTGGTATCAATCAAATATGTTAATTTTCTGTGACACTAACCTGATATGCAAACTCCATCTCTACAAAATTGGCCTATGTGTATGTGAGTATATATATATATATATATATTTTGTCATATCTGTTTCAAACTAGCTACAACTAAGGCTATTGCCGAAACGCTTCAGCTTTATTGTTTTATTGTCACTCTGATGTACCAATAAACGACACTTCAAGGATTACAGTTTTGCTGGTTCTTCTTATTACCGGTGTTCTTTAAACACTTAAGAACCGCCTCCTGCACATTTACGGCGGCAGAATGGCACGGCTGGGCATATCAACGTACAGGTATGTTGCTCTTTATGAGCCCAGCCGTGGGCAGCGCGCGCGCCACCGGCGGCGCGCTCGCGACCCGGTCCTGAGCTCCGTGACCCCGGCCGTGGGACCCGCGGACCTGATCGCCGCTGGTGTCCCGCGATCAGGTCACAGAGCTGAAGAATGGGGAGAGGTCTGTGTAAACAAACCTCTCCCCGCGCTTCCTACACTGCCTGTCACTGATCGGCGGTTCCCTGTCATCGGGAAAGAAGATCAGTGATGTCGAATGTCAAGCCATGCCCCCTACAGTAAAAAAAACACCCACGTCACACTTAACCCCTCCCCACCCCCTAGTGGTTAAACCCTTCACTGCCAGTGTCATTTACACAGGAATCAGTGCATTTAAATAGCACTGATTGCTGTATAAATGACAATGGTCCCAAAAATGTGTCAAAAATGTCTGATGTGTCCACCATAATGTCGCAGTCACAATAAAAATTGCTGATTGCCGCCATTACTAGTAAAAATAAAAAATATCAAGAAAAATGCTATAAAACTATCCCCTATTTTGTAAACGCTATAACTTTTGCGCAAACCAATCAATAATCGCTAATAGCGATTTTTTTTTTACCAAAAATATGTAGAAGAATACGTATCGGCCTAAACTGAGGAAAAAATATGTTTTTTTTTATATTTTTTTGGGGGATATTTATTATAGCAAAAAGTAAAAAATATTGCATTTTTGTCGCTCTATTTTTGTTTATAGCGCAAAAAATAAAAACCGCAGGGGCGATCAAATACCACCAAAAAAAAGCTCTATTTGTGGGAAAAAAAGGACACCAATTTTGTTTGGGAGCCACGTCGCACGACCGCGCAATTGTCAGTTAAAGCAACGCAGTACCGAATCGCAAAAAGGGGCCTGGTCCTTTGGCTGCCAATTGGTCCGGGGCTTTAGTGGTTAACGTTTTTTGATCCATTGGGAAAAAAAAACGCTAACACTAAAAAACGCTATTGCAAAAACATTGAAAACCTCACTGCAAGGCTACTGGCGTTTTTATAACGTTAATTTAACATTCACTGTCCATTAGGCCTAACTGACAATTGTGCGGTAGTGGGACACTGTACCTAGATAAAATCTATGTCCTTTTTTTCCCACAAATAGAGCAATTTTTTTTTTTGGTGGTATCTGATCACCTCTGTGGTTTTTATTTTTTGCGCTATAAACAAAAAAAAAAGACCAACAGTTTTTAAAAAAACAATATTTTTTACTTTCTGTTATAATGGCAGAAGGCCAATATGTATTCTGCTACATTTTTTTGGGTAAAAAAAAAAATCCCAATGAGCCTATATTGATTGGTTTGCACAAAAGTTATAGCGTCTATAAACTATGGGATATATTTATGGAATTTTTATTTTATTTTTTTTACTAGTAATGGTGGCGATCAGCGACTTATAGCAGGACTGCGATATTGCAGTGGACAAATCGGACACCTAACTGACACTTTTAACACTTTCAGTGACACTAATCAGTGCTAAAAATATGCACTGTCACTGTAATAATGACACTGGCAGGGAAGGGGTTAACATCTAGGATGATCAAGGGGTTAAGTGTGTGGCCAACATGTGTTACTGTGTACTGTGTGTGCTGCTTTTACTAAGCAATGTGCTTTACAGGAAGAAAAAAAAACAGCACATTGCTGCTGTCAGAAAAGAGACCTGTGTTTGTTTACCTACACAGGGCTCTCTCCAGTAATGTCTGGAGCCGATCAGCAGGTGCTGGCAGCCACTTGCAGCCACTGATTGGTTGGTTGGTACAGCACAGCCGCTGGAGCAGGGGGCACACGGGCGCACTCTTTACTCAGCGTGCAAATCACGTACTAGGTTCGTGATCCGGAGCAGAGCGGCCACCCTGTAGTAGTATATGTGTGGTGGGCGGTCGTGAAGCCATTAAATGTAAAAGATGTAAGCAGATTGATACATTGCAGATTGTAAGCACCTTCCCCTCCCCTCTAAAACATGCACAGATCACTCCCATACTTAAAAAGCCCTCCCTGGACCCCACCAACCTGAACAACTTAAGACCCATCTCATTGCTTCCATTCACCTCTAAACTTCTAGAGCGCTTAGTCTACAACCGTCTTAGCTCCTACCTCAGTGAAAATAACCTTCTTGTCCCCTTACAGTCTGGCTTTCGCTCGCAGCACTCCACGGAAGCTGCCTTACTAAAACTCACTAACGATTTACTAACTACTAAAACCAACAGCCAGTACTCCATACCCTTACTACTTGACCTCTCTGCGGCCTTTGATACTGTTGACCACCCGCTCCTTCTCAATAAACTCCATTCCCTTGGCCTCAAAGATTCTGCTCTATCCTGGTTCTCTGCCTATCTATCACAACGCTCCTTCAGTGTTACCTACAACTCTGTCTCCTCCTCTCCATTGCCCCTTTCTGTGGGGGTCCCCCAAGGCTCTGTTCTTGGACCCCTTCACTTCTCTATCTACACCTCCTCCCTTGGTCACTTTATAACCACCCACGGCTTCCAATACCACTTATGACACCCAAATCTATCCATCTACTCCTCACCTCACTCCTTCAGTCTCCTCTCGCATTACTAACTTACTAACTGACATCTCAGCATGGATGTCGCACCACTTCCTTAAACTAAATCTCTCTAAAACTGAGCTATTAATACTCACCCCCGCCTGTGCCCCCCTCCATGACTTTTTCTTCAAAATCAACAATGCAACCATCAGTCCCTCCCCTCACGCCAGGGTACTCAGTGTAATCCTAGACTCGGACTTGTCATTTCAGCCTCAAATCCAATCGTTGTCAAAAGTTTGTAGACTTCACCTCCGTAACATCTCTAAAATTTGGCCCTTTTTAACAAATGAAACCACCAAGCTCCTCATTCACTCCCTTGTTATCTCTCGCCTTGACTATTGCAACTCCCTTCTCATTGGCCTGCCTCTCCATAGGCTCTACCCTCTTCAGTCTATCATGAATGCTGCTGCCAGACTTATCCACCTTACCAACCGTTCAGTGTCTGCCAACCCTCTCCTCCAATCCCTACACTGGCTCCCAATCACCCAGCGAATGAAATTCAAAATACTAACCACAACTTACAAAGCCATCCACAACTCTGCCCCGAGCTACATCGCCAATCTTGTCTCCAAATATCACCCAAATCATCCTCTGTGCTCTTCTCAAGACCTCCTACTCTCAAGCTCTCTCGTCTCCTCCTCCCATGCTCATCTCCAGGATTTCTCCAGAGCCTCTCCCATCCTCTGGAGCTCGCTACCTCAACCTGTCCGTCTATCCCCTACTCTTGCTACCTTCAGGCGATCCCTGAAAACTCATCTCTTCAGGAAAGCCTATTACGTCTCCAACTAATCTCCTACCACTTCCATCAGCTCATTGCCCACAGTAACAACCTTTTGTACAACCTGCCCCACCCTATTAGATTGTAAGCTCTTCTGAGCAGGGCCCTATTAATCCTCTTGTTTTTTATTGTATTATAACTGCAGCCCTCAAATTTTCCACTCGCCTACTCGCATTTTGTGAGTGGAAAATTAGTTCTGGCGAGGAGCTGGGCTGCCTGGGAGTGGGGGGCGAGCACCGCCGTCAGGCGGGGATTAATGGGAGCCTTTCTCCCAGAGAAAAAGAGTGTGGAGGAACAGAGAGGGTGGCCGGATCATTGTGGAGGAAGACAGCCGGCTTGTTCACAGAGCGGGGTTTGCCCGCTGTATCAGCTTACATTACATAGCCCCACCCTCCTGACCCCGCACCTGTGACAGACAGAACGCGCCCTGGCATTGGACCGGCGTCCTGTCTGTCACAGGTGCGGGGTCAGGAGGGTGGGCTGTGTGTGACTGTGCGTGGACTGCAAATGTAATGTAAGCTGATACAGCGGGCAAACCCCACTCTGTGAACAAGCCGGCTCTCCTCTTCCTCCACGCTATAATGATCCGGCCGCCCTCTCTGCACGGGGTAAGGCTGCACGATGGACACAGGTGAGGCTGCATGATGGACACAGGTGAGGCTGCACTGGTGAGGCTGCATGATGGACACAGGTGAGGCTGCACGATGGACACAGGTGAGGCTGCATGATGGACACAGGTGAGGCTGCATGATGGACACAGGTGAGGCTGCACGGGTGAGGCTGCATAATGGACACAGGTGAGGCTGCACAGGTGAGGCTGCAATGATGGACACAGGTGAGGCGGCATGGGTGAGGTTGCACGGGTGAGGCTGCAATGATGGACACAGGTGAGGCTGCATGATGGACACAGGTGAGGCTGCACGGGTGAGGCTGCATAATGGACACAGGTGAGGCTGCACGATGGACACAGGTGAGGCTGCATGATGGACACAGGTGAGGCTGCATGATGGACACAGGTGAGGCTGCATAATGGACACAGGTAAGGCTGCAATGATGGACACAGGTGAGGCTGCACAGGTGAGGCTGCATAATGGACACAGGTGAGGCTGCACACAGGTGAGGCTGCATGGGTGAGGTTGCACGGGTGAGGCTGCAATGATGGACACAGGTGAGGGTGGGGCAACTGGTTTGCAAGTAACCCTTAAGGCCTGGCTAGTAGCTCAGGACTTGAAATTTTGAGCCCTGATAACTGTATTGTCTCCCTTTTATATTGTAAAGCGCTGCGTTTATTTCTTTAATGGGATAATAATAAAACTGCTTTGCTGGTGGTACTGATAGAGTTATTGCAAACGTATTTGAAAAGGCTTTTTTTTTTTCTAGTGATATCAAGAATAATATTATTATGCTTGTTGTTTTATTTTTTGGGCAAGTTACCACAACACCATTATCCCATAGTTGTAAGATCAAAGATACAGCTATGTTGGTGTTCCTTGTCAATTTTACATTGTATTTTTGAAAATGTAACTGCCTACTCCCAAACCTTAATTTGAAGTAAAACACATGTCATGGTTATGCAATAATCTATCTCTGTCAGCTTTTCCTTTCTCCATGTGTTCACCTTTAGAGGTCAGCCATCCTCACCTGACTGCATATATAATCTTCCCTCAGCATACCTCCACTTTAGCCTCTAATTAGGAACACTATATTAACCTATGCATTGCAAGCCAACCTTGCTGATCAACCATTGTGTGCTTAGCTTTCGTGTGCTACTTGCTGTGTCTCCTACGTCGGATTCCAGTTACCGATCTTGGCCTGTTCTCGACTATCCCTGTCTGCTTGTGACCCTGACCTTTGGCGTGTTCTTTGTTTATTGTTGTCTGCTAGTCACCCTGACCTTTGGCTTATCCCTTTACTATCCTTGTTGTTCCAGCCTGCTGCTTCCTTCCTCTTTCTCCTGTAGTCTACCGTGAGCTGTGAGACCCTGGAGCCAGACTGCAGCGCAGTCCATCCTAACCACTAGAGGCTCTGGTGAACACCTGCTGGCTCTTAGAATCCTGGGGAATCTATGCGCTAGCTCCCAGTGGGATCTGTGTTGATGCTCCAGTAGTCCTGCTTCCTAAACTACCTAGAGTTCAATCCGCAGCAGTCCTAGGGTCCACTACCTTAGCAGTGCACTCCTGACTCCTACGGAGTGCATCTGTCACCTGGACTCAGGTGACCTGACAACACATAGCCAAGTATTATTCTACACAATTTTTTTATTGTGCATTAAAAAAAGAAAACAAATTAAATTAGAGATGCTATCTGCCATCCAAATATAAAGAACTTAACCAAAAAGTGCATTCCATGCATACAAAAATATAGAAAATATAACAAATAAAAACATTATTCAACAAAAGAAAAAAAAAATAATTTGTATTTTGATCCCATGCCTAAAATGTGTGTATTTCCATACATCTATTTTGCTAAAGCCACAAAACACAGTGTGTCAACATGTGCTATCTCCCATCACTGGGTATCAATGGACGCATTTTGTGGGTGCAACCCTTCATCATACAGTAACTAAAGTTAGAGGAAGGGGTTGCAACCCCCGAAACACGTCCATTGATACCCCGTGATGGGAGATAGCACATGTTGACACACTGTGTGTTTTGTTGGTTTCGAAAACAACATGTTTGGAACTACACACATTTTCACAGGGAATCATAAGGGACATTTAATAGTTCTGCCTCTACGTGTACGTGGCTTCAAATTTTGTCTTTTAGAGGGGTGAGATCACCCCATCTGAGGAAGGCAACATTCACAAAGTCTTGGGGTACTAATGTCTCATTTGGCCTTTACTTTACCAAACTCGAACTTTGTAAGTTCCTGAGTTGGGGATGTGTATCTATTGTTTTAGAACAGGGGTGCCCACCCAACCTTTTGAAGAGCGAGGGCCACTTAAGCGAATTGGTAACTGGTCGCTGGCCACAATGAGCGGAGCGGGAGGATAACAGGTCCGTGTCCACAGACACAGCCAACTCTACTCTATGGGCCCTCTGATCCAATCCGATTCGCCCAGAAGGGGCAGATCCCTTTCTATTTTTAGTAGGCGGGTGTAAACAGACACAAGTCCGTTTACATCTGCTGCTCCATAGAGGTGAATAGTAATTCCGATTGGGTCGGACCAATCATGTGAAAGGGGCCTAAGGCTGCTTTCACACTGATGCCCTGCGATTTGCCCAAACTGCGGGTGCAGCGCAGTGAACCTGTGGATTTTCTGCGGGTTAGCTGCACTTTGCCGTAAACTTTTATTATATCCTGCAGGTGTGGCGCACTATCTGAAGGAGCAACAAACCTGCAGGTAATAACAGAAGTCTATGGCTCAATGCAGGTAACCCGCAGCTGCACTGCACCTGCGGATCAGTTTGAAAGCAGCCCAGTAACCACTGCAAAACAGATATATCCATACATACTGTGAATTTAGTAGTAAACTTACCTTTAATAACAGTCTTCCATTCTGGTATCACTGGCTGTTGCTGTCCCAGGCGGGGTGCATTTGGTATCACTCCACTTGTGACAGGAGTGGGCGCTATACAGGAAGCATTGGCTTATGTGGCTCTGCTCCGCAGCCACTTGCTTCCACTACCAGCGGCTTCATTCACAAAACTGATGCTCTGGGATGGCAGGTCGGCAACCCGTGATCTGGGCTTGCCAACCTGCCATCTTAGAGCAGGAGGTTGAGGGCCACATCAGAGGGCTCCGCGGGCCACATGTGGCTCCCTGGCCACCGGTTGGGCACCCCTGTTTTAGAACATGCCTGTTTAGCCACAAAAAAGGATAAATAATGCAAAACATACATGTTATACACCAAGATGTTCTTTTGTTTTAAAATCTTAAAACGCAAATGTGAATGTGCTTTGAGTAAAATGTTGTTTACTAAACAATGTGTGGCTTATTATTTCAATGCTCATTACCAGTGTATTTGTTAAGTTGTTGTAGTTACAGTGACAACGTTCACTTAAATGTTGCCAACTCCGTCAAATTTTATGCCTTCAAAAAATTAAAGGAGTTGAAAGGGCATAATGTTGTTGAACTTCATGCATAGATCCATTAATAACCAAAACATTGTGTGTGTGTGTAGCAGCCGCACAGCACACCATAATAGTTGGCTGAAGAAGATCTTGTCACCTCATGTAGCAAATAAGGACAACAATAGTTCAAATGAAATATGAGTTTAGGATCAAAGAAAAATATTATTCCTGATCAGCTACGATTTGCTTCCAAGTGGTATAGTGGTTAGTATAGTATAGTGGTATAGTGGTTAGTATAGTATAGTGGTATAGTGGTTAGTATAGTATAGTGGTTAGTACTCTGCGTTGTGGCCGCAGCAACCCGAATCCGGGTCACGGGATCCTTCTGCGCTGGATGAAGTGTAATGTCCACAGCCACCTCTGTCACGGCTATGCCAGTTCCGACTCCTTAAGATATTATTATTATTATTATACAACATTTATATAGTGCCAAAAGTTTATGCAGCGCTTCAAAATATAAAAAGGAGACAATACAGTTATAATACAATAAAATACAAGAGGATTAAGGGGGCCCTGCTCAGAAGAGCTTACAATCTAATAGGGTGGGGCAGGTGGTACAAAAGGTTGTAACTTTGGGGAATGAGCTGATGAAAGTGGTAGGAGATTAGATGGAGACGTGATAGGCTTTCCTGAAGAGATGAGTTTTCAGGGGTCGCCTGAAGGTAGCTAGAGTAGGGGATAGCCGGACAGGTTGAGGTAGCAAGTTACAGAGGATGGGAGAAGCTCTGGAGAAATCCTGGAGAAGAGCATGGGAGGAGGATACGAGAGAGCTTGAGAGTAGGAGGTCTTGAGAAGAGCGGAGAGGACGATTTTGGTGATATTTGGAGATACACAAGGAAGGAGTCTCTCTAAAGCCTTGGCTTGTTGGCAGGGGATTGTGTGAGGACAGACTGTTTGCCTAAAATCTGACCGTTAGTACGCTCTTGACATGTGCAATTCGTTTCGGTTTTTTTCGTTTGTTTTCGTACGAATGAACGAATCATTCGAATCGAACGAATCCGAATAACAAATCGTTCGAATCGTACGAATCCTATTAACGAATCGTTTGAATCTAACGAATCCGAAAAACAACGAAAATTTGAAAAAACCTAATTAGAAACAACGAATGTACGAGTGAAGAAAATCCGAAAAACAGGAACAACGAAAATGAACGAAAAAATTTGTACATTCGTAACTTTTTTTTTGTTGAATTGGTAATTTTCCGTGTCCCTTACAATGGTGCTGCTTAACGTGCTTCGAATAGATTGAACGAAAAAATTCGTACATTCGTAAGTTTTTTTTTCGATTCGTACGTTTTTTTTTTCGATTCGTAACTTTTTTTTTTCGATTCGTAAATTATTAAAATGTAATAATAGCATACACATTACATAAAATTATGAATTATGCTCCAATTACGAATCTACGAATGTTACGAATGTACGAATAAATACGAATGCGTCCAAATTTCGAATAAACGAAAAAACTAATCATCAAAAAAATAACTCTTACGAATGTACGAATCGTTACGAATAAGAACACCGACGACTTACAAATGTACGAATCGTTACGAATCAACGGAAACGAAAAAAACGAAATGAAAATAAACAAATTTTTTTCGGAAACGAAAAAAACGAAAAGAAAATAAACAAATTTTTTTGTTGTGCACATGTCTACTACGCTCCTTCAGACAATTGTTGTCCAACTTTTGGCCAACAAATGTAGGATGGCAGGCTAGTAAATTTTTGGCAGACAACGTTCTGTTGTCAGATTTCCGTATCGGAAAGCTCAGAATCAATGCTCACTAAACACGACATTAGCAGAAGGTGCCCAAAGGGTGGCGCTCAAGAGCTGAAATTCCACGTAGTACATCACTACGTTCGTGTTTGTTGGCCGACATTTGTGTGCCGTTAGTATGCAAGACAAGATCCTGGCACAGGCCCTTCGGACAAAAGTCTGATGCTCTGTTGGTCAACAATTCGATTGTGTGTACGAGGCCTAAGGCTTCATGTACACAGGACGTTGTTTAACCTCTCCTGAATGATTTAACTTGCCAGCTAGAATCCGACATTTAAAAACATGCGCTCAGCCGTGTTTAAATGCCGCATTTGCGTTTAGGAGAGTTTTTAAAAAAAATAAAAATGTTCTTTTTTTTGTTAAAATGAAAAATGTCTGTAAAGGAAACGCTGCTAAATGTGAGTTACCATGTTTAGCAGTGTTTACAAGCTGTTACAGCCATTTGGCGTTTAAAATGCCTCTGAACGTCGTTTTTTTTTGCGTTCCAAAAAATGCTTCTAAACTCAGCTGCCTAGAAACAACTATAAACGACCCTGTGTACACGTACTGATAAGATAACATAGAGGAGAGTTCAGGGGCAGCTGAAAAAAATGCCCAACTGCTCCTAAATGTCCATTTACCAGCAGCAGTGTACATGAGGCCTTAGTGTCATTTCTGTTTGCTGTCCTATTCCTCTGCTATCTGCATGTGTCACTTCTGACAATTTTTCCTGACACCAAGAGAAAAAAGGTGACAGGTGTGCAGTGGCGTACTAAGGGGGGTGCGGGGGGGGCGGGCCGCACCGGGTGCCACACACTGGGGGGGGTGCCAGGCCGGCGCCCCCCTCCGCGATGGAAGCGGTGACAGCGCGCCGCCGCCGAGCGCTGATATAACACATCAGCGGCTCAGCGGCGCGGTGAGTGACAGGCTGCGCAGGTGAGGTGAGAGGAGGGGGAGGGTGTTCGGCGCGCTCCGCGGCTCTCCGTGGCTCTGATCTCAGCCGAGCAGAGTGATGCCGCCGGCTCCGCCTCCCCCTCCTCCTTGTAGTGCTGTGTGTCCCGCGCTGACACTCCTGACCTGAGGGAGGAGGTAGGTACATTATGGGTTGTAGGGGGGTCTGTACTGAAGGGGGGGGGGGGTCATTCTGTACTGAAGGATGGGGTCACTCTGTACTGCACGGGGGTCTGCATTGTAGTAGGGGGGGGGTCTGTACTGAAGGGGGGGGTCTGCATTGTAGTAGGGGGGTCTGTACTGAAGGGGGGGTTTGTACTGAAGGGGGGGGGGTCACTCTGTACTGAAGGGGGGTCTGAATTGTAGTAGGGGGGGTCTGCATTGTAGGGGGGGTCTGTACTAAAGGGGGGGGGCTCTGCATTGTAGGGGGCGTCTCCACTGTAGGGGGGTCTGTACTGAAGGGGGGGTCTGCACTGTAGGGGGGTTGTGCAGGGGTGGGGGTCTGTATTGTAGGGGGGGTCTGTATTGTAGGCGGGTCTGTGTAACATGCAGGGGGTCCAGAGCTGCTAGGGGGGGGGTGTCTGTGTAACATACAGGTGTCTAGAGGTGCAGGGTGCTGTGTAATGTAAAGGGGTCTAGAGGTGCAGGGTGCTGTGTAATGTAAAGGGGTCTAGAGGTGCATGGTGATGTGTAATGTAAAGGGGTCTAGAGGTGCAGGGTGCTGTGTAATGTAAAGGGGTCTAGAGGTGCTTTGTAATGTAAAGGGGTCCAGAGGTGCTTTGTAATGTAAAGGGGTCCAGAGGTGCTTTGTAATGTAAAGGGGTCCAGAGGTGCTTTGTAATGTAAAGGGGTCCAGAGGTGCTGTGTAATGTAAAGGGGTCTAGAGGTGCATGGTGCTGTGTAATGTAAAGGGCTCCAGAGGTGCAGGGTGCTGTGTAATGTAAAGGGGTGCTGTGTAATGTAAAGGGGTCTAGAGGTGCAGGGTGCTGTGTAATGTACACAGTAGTGACAAAGAGATATTTAAGGATGCAGAGGTATGCAGGGAGCACAGTGGGGTGTTTTTACGTTTTAAGGTGGGGGGGGGGGGTGCCAGATATAGGATCCGCCCCGGGTGCCAAATGCACTAGGTACGCCCCTGCAGGTGTGGGAGCTCCAGCAGATTGACAGTCTCAGCTCTGTTCCTGTGTGCTGTGTGAAAGGGGGGTGTGACTCTTCTCTCCAATCAGCTCTTAGAGCTCTCCTCACTGATGTAACTTCAGCTCTCCGCCCCCTGCTTTTCATAGCTGAGAGATACTGTATAAATTCTGCACTTTGAATGGATGTAGGGGAAATATGGCTATAGATAAACAGGTGCAACTGATGTAGAAGGATTTGATTCATCTCTATTTATCACCTGAGGCCAGTTACTTCACTGGTTGTTTGAAGGGTTTACAACCACTTGATCTGTGCTGTGCCTTATGTGTTACTGTTAAAGTACAGTGGAACCGTGGATGGAGAGTAACGTGGTTTACGAGCGTTTCGCAATACAAGCTATTTATAAAATAAAAAAAATCCTGACTCGATTTGCAAGCGTTGTCTTTCAAGGAGAGCAGGATTCAAGCTGCTGGGGTGTGCAGTACTGCATTTGGCCAGAGGTGCGGGGGCGCTGGTGATGCTCAGAGATGCTCGCAGACACTCAGAGACACTCAAAGACACTCAGAGACACTCAGAGACGCTCAGAGACGCTCAGAGGTGCTCAAAGACACTCAGAGACGCTCAGAGACACTCAGAGACACTCTTCCTGAGTGTCTCAGAGCATCTCAGAGTGTCTGTGGTGCCCCCACACCTCTGGCCACATGCGGTACTGCATTGACCAGCAGTAGCTGTGCAATGGATTATCTGAGTTTCCATTTTTTCCTATGGGGAAATTCGCTTTGATATACGAGTGCTTTAGATTACAAGCATTCTTCTGGAACGAATTCTGCTTGTAATCCAAGGTACTACTGTATACCTAAGGGCAATGCTTTTTTTTAGTTTTGGATAGATTGGAGAGGGATTAGAACACCTGTCAGTTTTTATTGCTCTCTGTGCCCCTGTTAGGGAGATTTATCCTATTTGTCCTGTTTACCATTATCATTGAAAGTGAACGAAAATCCCCAAATTTGGGTTGTCCCCCCAAAAAGTCACCAATGGGAAATCTTCCAGTGAGGAGACTAGTTCTGGTCATCTAGGTGGGCCCAAAGAATTTCCTTATTTTGCAGGGATTTCCTATCACTTCCTGTTTTGGCTATGGAACAGGAAGTGAAGGGAAATCTCCCCAATGGGACACAGATGGAAAAAAAGCTCCTTTATAACCCTCCCTTACTGCATTCAAAATGAAACAAAAAAGCTATGCCTATAGTTCTATGTACAAACGGATGATAAAAAATCATTTGTCTACAATTTTCTGATGCTCAAACTTACTGTACCTGTCTGGTGGAGGCAGGAAATTATACTTTCCTCTGCACTAGTACACTGGTAAAAAAAAAAAAGTCTCTCTGCCCCTTTAACAAGGGTAAGCAAAGCCTGTAATAAAAAAACTACAATAATAAGAAGACTTGCCCCTGATTGACCACTATATTAGTAAGGATGGATGGTGGTGAATGTGATCTGCTTTGCCCCATACCAGTCTCCTTCTGCTGGAGGAAATAAACGCACACAGAGGGTTAACGCCTGGAAAGGAACGCTCCCCCTATGTCTGTACTCTGTGGCTTGTACAGGAATTCCGTATTTTCTTTCCAAAACTTCAACTACTAAGGCTTGGCTGTACAAATGTGTTTTACCAGAAGATGCCAAGCAATACAAATGGCTGTATTTTTAGTACCCCGCGCTCGTATGTGCGCCTGTCTTTTCATCCGATCACTAATTCCATAAATAAAAAGTGTTTCCTTACATATGTCACTGGAACTTCCTATCTAATGTTAAATGTCAGGAGTCAGCAGGCTGCTTTGATTGTAACCTTTTAATTGTATATACTGTAATTATTTATTGGACCTGTAATTGAACCCCTTCACCTTCTGAAGGGTTTACCCCCTTCCTGACTAGGCCATTATTCGCGATACGGCACTGCGTTACTTTAACAACTTCAGCCCCAGAAGAATTTACCCCCTTCCTGACCAGAGCACTTTTTGCGATACGGCACTGCGCCGCTTTAACTGACAATTGCACAGTCGTGCGACGTTGCACCCAAACAAAATTGATGTCCCTTTTTCCCCACAAATAGAGCTTTCTTTTGGTGGTATTTGATCATCTCTGCGGTTTTTATTATTTTTTTGCGCTATAAACAAAAAAAGAGCGTAAATTTTGAAAAAAACGCAATATTTTTAACTTTTTGCTATAATAAATATCCCCCAAAAATATGTAAAAAAAAACTAATTTCTTTCTCAGTTTAGGCTGATATGTATTCTTCTACATATTTTTGGTAAAAAAAAATAAAAAATCGCAATAAGCTTATATTGATTGGTTTGCACAAAAGTTATAGCATCTACAAAATAGGGGATAGATTTATGGCATTTTTATTATTATTCTTTTTTTTTTTATTAGTAATGGTGACGATCTGCGATTTTTATCGTGACTGCGACATTATGGCGGACACATCGGACACTTTTGACACCATTTTGGGACCATTGTCATTTATACAGCGATCAGTGCTATACAAATGCACTGATTACTGTGTAAATGACACTGGCAGGGAAGGGGTTTAAACACTAGGGGGCGATCAAGGGGTTAAGTGTGTTCTAGGGAGGTGTTCTAACTGTAGGGGGGATGGGCTTCCACTGACATGACAGCGACCATGTCTCTTATATTTCTCTTGGCAATGCCCCATAGATTCTTTATGGGGTTCAGGTCAGGCGAGTTTGCTGGCCAATCAAGCACAGTAATCTCACGGTCATTGGACCAGGTTTTGGTGCTTTTGGCAGTGTGGGCAGGTGCCAAGTCCTGCTGGAAAATGAAGTCAGCATCCCCATAGAGCTCGTCTGTGGAAGGAAGTGAAGTGCTCCAAAATCTCCTGGTAGAAGGCTACGTTGACCCTGGACTTAATGAAGCCCAGTGGACCAACACCAGCAGATGACATGACTCCCCAAATCAACACAGACTGTGGAAACTTCACACTAGACTTCAAGCATCTTGCAGTGTGCCTCTCCGTTCTTCCTCCATACTCTGGGTCCTTGGTTTCCAAATGAGATGCAACATTTGCTCTCATCAGAAAGGAGGACTTTGGACCACTGAGCAACAGACCAGGTCTGTTTTTCTTTAGCCCAGGTAAGACGCTTCTGACGTTGTTTGTTGTTCAGGAGTGGATTGACAAGAGGAATACGACATTTGAAGCCCATGTCCAGGATCCGTCTGTGTGTGGTGGCTCTTGATGGACTGACTCCAGACTCAGTCCACTCCTTGTGAAAGTCCCCAACACTTTTGAATGGCCTTCTTCTCCAGGCTGCGGTTATCCCTGCTGCTTGTGCACCTTTTTCTTCCACACTTTCCCTTCCACATAACTTTCTATTAATGTGCTTTGATGCAGCACTTTGGGAACATCCAACTTCTTTTGCAATTACCTTTTGAGGCTTTCCCTCCTTATGGAGGGTTTCAATGATGGTTTTCTGCACAACAGTCGGGTCAGCAGTCTTTCTCATGATTGTGATTCCTACTGAACCAAACTGAGAGACCATTTAAAGGCTCAGGAACCCTTTGCAGGTGTTATGGCTTAAAGTGGTGTTTCCACCAAAATGACAACATTATGCCTATTTACATTAAATGTGACAATAAAAAATAATTGGATAAAAAAAAAAATTTCACTTACCTATTTCTCCCTGTTGCTAGGTGGTCCCACAAAATCTGCCTCTTCCTCAGCCCGGGCTAGAAACGTCACTTCCTCTCGGCAGTCAGTCATCTGGGACACGTGACAGGTCCCAGATGACTGTGCGGCGTATAACGATGTGCGGCGCCGCTCGCGCATGCGCAGTGCCCACAGTAAGGATGCCGGCGCCACGAGCGGGGAACAAGGGGGTGCTTCGTTCCCCCGCATCGCTGGACCCTGGGACAGGTAAGTGTCCGATTCTTAAAAGTCAGCAGCTGCAGTATTTGTAGCTGCTGACTTTTAAAAAAAAAATTTGATGGGCCCTCTCTTTTAATTAGCTGATTAGAGTGGGACACTTTGAGCCTAGAATATTGCACCTTTTCACAATATTCTAACTTTCTGAGATTGTCGATTTGGGGTTTTCATGAGCTGTAAGCCATAATCACAATTATGACAAATCGCGGCTTGAACTATCTTGCTTTGCATGTAATGAGTCTACCTCATATATTAGTTTCACCTTTTAAGTTGCATTAGTGAAATAAATGAACTTTTGCACGATATTCAAATTTTTCGAGGATATCAACTGTATATGTAAAGTGCTGTGTAAATTGACGGTGCTATAGTATATAACCTGTAATGAAATAAACCTGATTTATTGCTGGACAAAACTAAGAGACACCTGTTACTGTTCACTTCCATCATCACAGGAGCAAGCTCTTTCTCTAAATTCAACCCCCCTCGCATGCGCTTTCTCTCCCCTGAAGCAACAGCTCTGTGTTCAACATTTGGGAGCTTACTCCTGTGATAGATAGGAAGATACCACTGTTAAGATTGGAGGAGCTCAAGGGATTCAGTGGCAGTGAATCAGTGGGTCTAGTGAGAGACCGGGAGCTCAGTGGGCTGAAGAACAACAAGGAGTGATTGTAGTGAAAGAGAAAGGAACTGTTACGTTTGTGTTAGGAACTGTTAAAGACTGTTGCCATAGGAGACAGCATTCCATCACATGCAGATGTGGTGTCTTGCTGGATGCCTTTCCCTGTATGGCTGTCTCAGAGTCGGACAATTAATCTTGCAACTACCTAAGGGTGTCCTGGCCCTAACCCTGTTTACCCATAAAGATTGTTAAAGGAAATAAAACTTTCTTTTGCATTCAAGAAGTGTCTGGCGCCCAATAACTATAACTACTCTGTACCCACCGTGCCTCACAACCCACTACATACAGAAGGGTGTCAGCTATCCATGGCTCTGGAGGTCGTCATTAGACCAAAAGAGGCCTGGGACCTTGCTACACTAATATAGCATGGATGGAGAAACCTTCTCTGCCTGATATTCATAGTTACATAGTTAGTAAGGTTGAATAAAGACACCAGTCCATCCAGTTCAACCTGAGTGAGTGTCTAAAACCATCCCCATCCCTGTACATTGCACACTCACATCGGCCCTACCCTCAAGGAGCCCACAATCCAAGGTCCCCATTCATATACTAGGGCCAATTTTTTTGGACAGAAGCCAATTAACCTACCTGCATGTCTTTGGATTGTGGGAGGAAACCAGAGTACCCAGAGAAAACCCCATGCAGGCACAGGGAGAACATGCAAACTCCAGGCAGGTGGTGTCGTGGTTGGGATTTGAACCAGCGACCCTACTTACTGCCAGGTGAGCGTGCTCACCACTACACCACTGTGCCGCCCGATATATTGTATTCACACAGCATACATGCATGTGGGCGGGGCTTAGGCACCTCTGCCTGATATTGTATTCACACAGCATACATGCATGTGGGCGGGGCTTAGGCACCTTATTGGGAAACACTAGAACTACACTCATTATTGCCTAGGTTCCAGGCAGGAGTTTACTTTCATGTAAAAATCAGCAATAGGTATAACTCCAGACCTAGAAGTGAGCCACTCTGAGCACAGTTAACCTTCTAATAACCCATGGCTAACTGACTGTACGGTTACACTAAGTACTACAAACATTACCACAGTTAAAGAGAACACCAACTCACAGGTGTACAGAGCTTGCACTGGCATCCACCAACTCAGCAATACCTGTCACCTCCCTCCCAGTGACATATCCACAGTTACCAGTGGCTACAGGAAATTAATCTCACTCTGTAACTACATGCTCACTCTCTCTCAGGGTCCATGATCAACACCCCTTCACTACCACAGCAGCCATCACCCTACACCAGTCACCCATTCCCTGGCTGGTTGGTTGCTTTAAGCTATGATATATATATACAGTTGTCTCTAGCAACAGTAATATAGCCTACACTAGACAGCAAGCTACATCCTGGACTAAAGTGTACAGGGGTTTATTTACTAAAACTGGAGAGTGCAATATCAGGCTCACTTCTGCATAGAAACCAATCAGCTTCCAAGTTTTATTGCCAAAGCTTAATTGAGCAAGCTGAGGCTAGAAGCTTGAGGTAGCACGGTCCATATAGTCCATGTTTGGCAAAGATCCTTAGAGGCTCCCAGTGGCCTTTCAGGACTACTGGGAGAAACCCATCTGACATCTAGGGCCCTGTCCCTTTAGATTCTCCTTAGTTCTTTCAAATGCTAACACTATTCAGTGGGTAAACAATGCCCACTTAGGCATCGTCCCTGTCTCATTAGCATGCCAAGTCCCAAAATGCTCAGCTGCCCACTGGATGACACTTATGTGTCTCACCTCAATGTCAATTTCTCCTCCAAGGAAGGGAAGATGTTGGCAGGCACTAAATTGGTTAGCTTTGTGCAGTGGCAGTATCATAGCCAATGAGGTTCACCTGAGGCATGATTATTGCTAATTGTAAATTTTTCCCAATACCCCGCCATGATGACTTGAAATACAGTCAGGACTGGCAATTTTTGAGAGTCTCTGAGCAGACTGAGCAATGTGTTTTAAACAGCAGATAAGTGACGGCTTCTTACATGCAGACTGAGATGCGTTAGAGTTGAGGAAGTGTGTCACGGTCCCGATGACACCATAGAGAGCATTTGTGTCATCACGTAACCTGGGTAGAACAATCTGTGATTGGCTCGTTCTTCACTTGCCTGTAATCCAGAGTTGACTCTGTCTCATTTTTTTGCCTGGGTTTCTTCTGCTGGACCTGGCAACATGAGGCTAAAGGTGAACTGTCTTTATTTGTAACCCAGTCACTGATTAAGAATACTGGAAGCGTGTTGGTCCAGGGTTAAGGAAGCCTTTCGGGCGGTGTCTTTTTGCCAAACCCTTGTTTCCGGTGAAAGAGCATTGACCAGTAGGTAAAACTAAGGCAGAAACTTTAGGTGTTCTCCACCTGTACCGGACTGGACCCTACCCTGGTTGCAGGTTAGATTTTCCCTTTTATCGTCAACCTGTCATAGAAAATTAAACAGGCGAAGACGATTGGCCAGCCTGGGCAAGCCAAATACCTTATGCATTCAGGCACCCGGTCCTCTTGGCTGAATGGTCTTTTTCCACCATAGATGTTAAGATTCAAGCAGCTTGGACCGCTATGGAGCAGGAGCTTTCAGAACCCGGATAGCTCAGTTGGTAGAGCATCAGACTTTTAATCTGAGTGTTCAAGTCCCTGTTCAGGTGGTGCCTTCCACCTACCTATGTGGCCCTTGATCTGCCGATAGGGCAGTCTTTATGCACATCTGCCGGGAATGTTCAGAGAGATGAAATGTCCTAACTTCCCCCTTTCTAGGCTCCTGGAATCTGGCAGAAATAAAGGTGGCTGACGGTGATTGCTTGACCAACTGTTTCCCAACAACCTTGTCTATGGCAGCTTACCTGGGCTCCATTTCAGGCATGTTATCTAGCGAACTTTCAACAAAGGGCCCAAATCCTTCCACCTTGGTCTTTTTTCAAACACATACTGCTGCTGTGGGAGAAACCCATCTGACATCTAGGACCCTGTTCCTTTAGATTCTCCTAAGTTCTTTCAAATGCTAATACTATTCAGTGGGTAAACAATGCCCACTTAGGCATTGTCCCTGTCTCATTAGCATGCCAAGTCCCAGAATGCTCAGCGGCCCACTGGATGAATGTGATTGAAGTATGTTGATCCTGGGCCATAATAATTTAGGCCCTGCTGTGTCCTAGAATTCTCTGCAGGGTGCAAGATTTCACACATACACAGATGTACCCAAGGTCTTTAGGGTATGACAGAGATTGTGCATGCAGTTTTCTACCAGAAAGCCCAATGCGCAGATTTGCCACAGCTCTCTGCTAGGTGGTACAGGACCTGCACATCTGTGCATATGCAAGATAATGAAAGATGGTGGGACTGAAGAGGAGGAGGATGATAACAACATCAATTGGGTGAATTTCCACTTTTAGGAATATGTAGGTGCAAGATTTCACACATACACAGATGTACCCAAGGTCTTTAGGGTATGACAGAGATTGTGCATGCAGTTTTCTACCAGAAAGCCCAATGCGCAGATTTGCCACAGCTCTCTGCTAGGTGGTACAGGACCTGCACATCTGTGCATATGCAAGATAATGAAAGATGGTGGGACTGAAGAGGAGGAGGATGATAACAACATCAATTGGGTGAATTTCCACTTTTAGGAATATGTAGGGGGTTGCTATGGGGTAAGGGCCATCAGAGATACTGTGGGGCACTGCTGGTGTCCACACGACCCAGTGTTGCCAACCATCAGTATTTCTACTGGCAGCAAGTAAAAAACAGGAAATTTTCTTCTGCCAGTAAAAGGAAAAAGTTGCCAGTAAAAAATATGGCTGTGATGTTTGGCTCGGTCCAGAGCCGGTCAAGACCATCCTAGTCCCTGCAACAGTGTGTTCGGGCAGCTCTGGTGGAGGCGGTGTCCGAGCATGTCATGTGATGTCATGGTGCAAGGGAGCCAAGCAGAGCGGCCGGAGCCTCGTGTGTGGGTCTGCAGGACAGGAGCCGGGCAGGTCGGGAGCGAGACTGTCAGTGTTGTTTAGACTGGAGTGGACTGAAGGAAGGGACCAAGAGTCAACTTCATGTGTGTGTGCATTCCTATTCTAATTTCTTGCCCTCCTGAGTCCTGTCCCTGAGCTACTTACTTACTATATCGAAAATAAAATAAGAAATATGTTTTTTGCCCTAATAGCTACCTTAAATCAGATTGCTAATTCAATATTGTATTTGTTTGTAGCCCTAAATACTAAAATTTGCACTTAAAACTGTAATTTTGTAACTTTTGGAAATGCCAGTAAAAACTTGACTGTGCCAGGAAATTTTGGGTGTCGTGTCAGTATATCTCAATCTGGTAGGTTGGCAACACTGACAGGACCCCAATTTTTTGCTTCACTTGCATAAAAATCCCACTGAACCTGGGTTAGTTTGTGGTTAATGTTGTTCAATGGTTGTGCCTTGATGATCCTCTTTATTCACCAGAATTCTAAAGGAGACAGAGGCTAAAAACACTCTCTGCCGTTTCTATGTAACGCCCATAATGATAACCAAATACTATGTGACCTTTTCCACAGATTAGGGCTCATGAAAGAATGCAGATATTTGTCCAAATGTACTGGAACAAACTACAAACTCATTGACTGAGGAATGTGGACATGATTTCTAGTGATTACAAAAAGGTTGACCGATCCCTAGGCACACAGAGCCCGGATAGCTCAGTCGGTAGAGCATCAGACTTTTAATCTGAGGGTCCAGGGTTCAAGTCCCTGTTCGGGCGCTCAATTTTATAATATAACTATAAACTGAAAAGGACCTGAACTCCAAAAGTGAACATTTAAAGTGGTTGTAATCCCTTTACAAACACTTTATACTACAGGCAAGACTATAATTAGGCTTGCATGTAGCTACACTGCATATCCCTGTATTTGCATGTGCCAACGTCGTAGGCACATGCGCAAAACTGAAGCAACGGCACCTACGCGCCATTGCTTCAGTTGTACTGTGCTGTTACTGGTGGCTCCGGTGTGTGACATCATCGCGGCTCTGGCCAATCAGCGCCGGAACCGCGATACCCGGAAGTAACCCCCAGGGGAGATGTCGGAGCGGTGAAGGAGGACCGCTGCGCGGACTTCGATCTCAGGTAAGTAATTCATAATGAGCTAGTATGCTATGCATAATTATGCCTTTGTCTTGCAGGTTTGCAACCACTTTAAATGGTACAGGAAACATCTAGAAATGTTAAAGCGAAATTCTGCCTGGGAAAATGTTTTTTAAGTCAGCAGCTATAAATACTGCAGCTGCTGACTTTTAATATAAGGACACTTACCTGTCCAGGGCGCCCGGTATGTCAGCACTCAAAGCCGTCCCATCCCTCGGCTCCGGGTGGAGGTGCCGGTGTTCTGCCGCGAAAGTTCCCCTCGGCGGATAAGGACCCCCCTGTACTGCGCAGGCGCAACGCTTGCGCAGTACGAAGCACAACAAAGCTGCCGGAAATAGCCGAAGACAGTGAATCAGCTGGAAACGGCGCCTGTAACAGGGCCCCTCGCAGGCTCGCTATGCTCGCTGTGCTTCGGGCATGGCCTCGCTGCACTCGGCATATTTTTGTTCTAACTCTATTTCCACTTGGTTGGTGGGGCTCGAACCTGGACATAGGTTAGAATGTAGTGCGCAGGCGCCGTGTACAGCTGACTGACTGTGTTGAGCTTCGGCTATTTTTGGAAACTCAGTTGTGCTTCATTGGGCTTCGTACTGCGCAAGCGCAGCGCCTGCGCAGTACAGGGGGTCCTTATCCGCCGGGGGAACTTTCTCGGCAAGACACCGGCATCTTTACTAGGGGAAACAGGAAGTGAAGCCTTGCGGCTTCACAGCCTGTTTCCTAATACACATGCATGAGTCGAGCTGCTATTTCTGAATGGTCCCTGCTGTCTTCTGGGACCTGTGTGTGTCTCCCAGAAGGCAGCGGGGGGAAAGAGGAGGGGTCTGTGCGGCAATCTTTCCTCGGAAGTGGAAGCAGATACCTGGATTTGACAGGTATCTGCTCCACCCTGAAAGGTGCCAAATGGGGAATCCGATCCGCAGAAGTTGCATTTTTGGGTGGAACTCTGCTTTAAGTGTACCAAAGCAGTATACAACTCTGATATCAGGAAGCAAAGCCCTGTCTCCACCAAGATGGCCACCCCTACATGGAGACACTGGGGTGGTAAGGCAGTTATGGGGAAAGATCAGCTATGGCAGTGGTTATAAATGTATGCGCTAAAGGGGGCTGCAAATGCAGCCCCTGACATCACCAAGGGGCTGCACATCATTTTTAATATATGTTATGCTTGAGGGGACTGTCAAAAACTGCAGACCTAATGGAGGAAATGAGGGTCAGAGAGTGTGGATAAGCTACATTTTTGGCTGGGGATATGCTACAGAAGACAATATGAAACTGGGAACCTGTCGTATGGGGCTTGTAGGAATCAGTGCTATTACCCTAACCACTTCCCGACTGGCGCACGATGATGTACGTCGGCAGAATGGCACGGGCAGGCAAAAGGGCGTACTGGTACGTTCCCTTTAAGATTGCCGCCGTGCTATCACATGCACGCCGGTCGGGACCCCGTGAGTCCGGTCGCGGGTCCCGTGGACTCGATCGCCACGGGGATACCCACGATCGTCTCACGGGAAGGCTGAACGGGGAGATGCGGAAGTAAACAGCATCTCCCCATTCTGCCTAGCAACTAGTGACACTGATCTCTGCTCCCTGTGATTGGAGCAGAGATCAGTGTTCACTAAATCACAGCCACGCCCCCCACAGTTAGTAACACGCCCCTAGGAACACTTAACCCCTACACTGCCACCTAGTGGTTAACCCCTTCATTGCATTTAAATAGCACTGATTGCTGTATAAGTTACAATGGTCCCAAAAATGTCCAATGTGTCTACCATAATGTCGCAGTCACAATAAAAATCGCTGATCGCCGCCATTACTAGTAAAAAAAAAAATTATTTATAAAAATGCTATAAAACTGTCTCCTATTTTGTAAACGCTATAACTTCTGCGCAAACCAATCAATAATCGCTTATTGTGATTTTTTACCAAAAATATGTAGAAGAATACGTATCGGCCTAAACTGAGGAAAAAAAAAAGTTTTTTTATATATTTTTGGGGGATATTTATTATAGCAAAAAGTAAAAAATAATGTGTTTCTTTCAAAATTGTCGCTCCTTTTTTGTTTATAGCGCAAAAAATTAAAACCGCAGGGGCAAATACCACCAAAAGAAAGCTCTATTTGTGGGAAAAAAAGGACGTCAATTTTGTTTGGGAGCCACATCGCACGACCGCGCAATTATCAGTTAAAGCGACGCAGTGCCGAATCACAAAAAAGTGGTCTGGTCTTAAGCCAGCAAAATGGTCCGGTCTGAAAGTGGCTAATCAATGTACCCACTACAGACTGCTGAGGGAGACTGTCACATTATATACCAAAGGGCTGCAGGTTGGGCACCAAAAGCTATGGGGAGACCACAGGCAATACAGATAAATAGGGATGAGCCGAACATCCCCCCCTCCCCCGGTTCGGTTTGCAGCAGAACATGCGAACAGACAAAAAATTAGTTCGAACATGTGAACCCCCGTTAAAGTCTATGGGACACAAACGTGAAAAATCAAAAGTGCTAATTTAAGGGGTTAATATGCAAGTTATTGTCATAAAAAGTGTTTTTGGGGACCTGGGTCCTGCCCCAGGGGACATGTCCGGCCCCTCCTCTGCTGCCTTCTGGGAGACACACAGGTCCCAGAGAAGACAGCAAGGACCGCTCAGAATGAGCAGCACGGCTCACGCATGCGCAGTAGGGAACCAGGGTGTGAAGCTGCAAGGCTTCACTTCCTGATTCCCTTACTGAAGATGCCAGCGCCTGCACCCAAGAGCAGAGGGACGGGTCGGCTTCGGGTGAGGACATCGCGGGCACCCTGGATAGGTAAGTGTCCATATTTTAAAAGTTGCAGCTGCAGTATTTGTAGCTGCTGACTTTTAATTTTTTTTTTATGCAGAACTCCGCTTTTACTTGTACTCTCATCATTGGCATGGTATGTGATGTCATTTTATTTACAATATTAGCACATTAGAGGCTGAAAATACCCTGTCGTTTTTCTAATGATGTACCACTCATAGTGACAACCAGAGATAAGGTCTCATGAAAGAATGCAGACATTTGTCCAATGGAATGAGAGCAATTGACTGAGGAATGTGACTTTTCAGTACTTATAAAAAGGCTGATCTATGCCAGCACACACAGAGCCCGGATAGCTCAGTCGGTAGAGCATCAGACTTTTAATCTGAGGGTCCAGGGTTCAAGTCCCTGTTCGGGCGCTCAATTTTATAATACTCCCATAAATTACTATAAACAGAAAAGTACCTGAACATTTCAAGGTACAGGAAACATCTGGAAATGTTAATTCTACCTAAACAGTACCTTACTCCGGTATGAGGAAGTAAAGCCCCGCCTCCACCAAGATGGCCACCCCCACACAAAGACATCAGCATGGTAAGGCAGTTATGGTGAAGGACTATCGATGGCAGTGCTTTGCGTTACGTTGGTCCAAGCTGGATCAATATAACTGTATAGATTATCTATTCCAGCGATTCTTCTTTAACCATTTGCCTACTGAACCCCTTCCTGCCCAGGCCAATTTTCAGCTTTCGGCGCTGTCATTCTTTGAATGACAATTGTGCAGTCATACAACACTGTATCCATATGAAATTTTTATAATTTTTTTTCACACAAAAAGAGCTTTCTTTTGGTGGTATCTAATCACTGCTGGGTTTTTTATTGTTTGCTAAACAAACAAAAAAAGACCGGAAATTTAGAAAAAACAAAACATTTTTCATATTTTGTTATACAATTTTGCAAACAGGTAATTTTTCTCTTTCATTGATGGGCACTGATGAGGCGGCACTGATGAGGCTGTACTGATGGGTGGCACTGATGGGCACTGATAGGTGACATGGAGAGGTGGCACTGATGGGCACTGATAGGTGACAAGGAAAGGTGTCACTGATGGGCACTGAGAGGTGGCAATGATAGGTGGAACTGATGGGCACTGATAAGTTGCACTGATGGGCACTGGTAGGCAGCACTGATAGACAGGACTGATAGGCAAAATTGATGATGAGGCACTGATAGGTGGCACTGGTGGGCACTGATTATTGTGTAATTTCTCTCTGCTGCTTTATTCCTCTGCTACTGATAGGGGGCACTGATAGGTGGAACTGATGGGCACTGATAAGTGACACTGATGGGCACTGGTAGGCAGCACTGATAGGCAGCACTGATGATAAGGCACTGATAGGTGGCACTGGTGGGCACTGATTAGCGGTACTGATGGGCACTGATGGGCACTAAGTGTGATTTCTCTCTGCTGCTTTATTCCTCTGCTATCAGCATGAGTCGCTTCTGACAAGTTTTCCTGACACCAAGAGAAAATGGTGACAGGGGAGGAATCTTCATCTGATTGACAGCCTCAGACCTGTTCCTGTGTGCTGCGTGAAGGGGTGCGTGTCTCTTGCCTCCAATCAGATCTCAGAGTGCTTTTACAGTGTGTAACTGTAGCTCTCCGCCCCCTGCTTTTTGAGTCTGTAAAAAATCCTTTTCAGCTCTGAGTTTTGCAACAATGTAGAGTACAAATGACTGCAAATAAACAGATATAATGTATGTAGGAGGATTTATTTCCTCTCTGTGTATCACCTGAGGCCTGGCACCTAATTAGGTATATGTAAGGGTTACCACTTTAACCACCTCAATATCGGGCAGTTTCACCTCCTTTCTGCCCAGGCCAATTCTCAGCTTTCAGAACTGTCACACTTTGAATGACAATTGCGCGGTCATACAACACTGTACCAAATTCAATTTTTACTATTTTTTTGAGACAGCTAAAGCTTTCTTTTGGTGGTATTTAATCACCACTGCGTTTTTTTAAGGCAAATAGAAAAAGCCTGAAATTTTTTTTCTTAGTTTCTTAGACTGATGTGCACTGATAAGCTGCACCGATGGGCACTGATAAGCTGCACTGATGGGCACTGATAAGCTGCACTGATGGGCTTTGATAGGTTGCACTGATGGAGCTGTACTGATAATCAAGTAAATAGAAATGAAAAAATACTATGCCTGAGCCAACTCTGATAAAGTACATGAGCTGCAAACACATCAGTGACATATTTATCACAATAAAGATTGGTATACAAAGTGTTGTGCTAAAATGAAATTTCAAGTAAAAATAAATTCAGACACAGATATAAATAAAAGTGTTCAAACATGAATATGTGTTTAAATATGTAATAGTCCTAAAGAGATGATGGTGAGGAGATCTTGCAGCCAGAGATCAAAGGTGAGTCACATCACACTCCCTTCACCACAGAGGCCGACCGCCAACACATGGACAGGATGTACTCTTACCAAAACTCCAGGACCCCCTGGTGACAGGCAGGTCTGGCAAGCTTTGGGGACTTCCCCTTTAAAATTACGCTCCAGTACAGGTCATGGAACAAATAAAGATACTGCCTCAGGGTGTACTGCACAGTGGAAATCCAGAACTCTCAGATACGTAATGTATGTAAATGAAAAAAACACTAGATAGTGTAAAACCTTAAAAACATTGTTTTTTTGTATAGAGTGTCACTCACATAGATAAAATGTACATAAACATCCTAAAGGTAAAAATGGCACCCGCCGTTACTTTCGGGTAACACAATGACATAGATAAGCCTCTCTGCCCTACGTGTTTCGTCATCTAAGGACTTCTTCCAGGGGCATCATCTCTTTAGGACTGCTACATATTTAAAAACATATTCACATTTGAACACTTTTATTTATATTTGTATTTTGTCTTCCGTCTGATTTTTTCTGACGGATTTTGTCCGAAACTTGTGTTGCACACACACGGTCGGACAAAGTTGACGGAAAATCCGATGTATCTGAACGAGGTGACATATAAAACGTACGACAGGACTACATAGAGGCCAGTAGAAAATTTCATGTTAGCGCAACACTTTGTATACCACTGATGAGCAGTGCACTGATTATCAGTGTATCAGCAGCCACGATTAAGCATCTGTTTGTGATGTGAAACGCGTTAGACGTTCTTCCCTGTTTTCTATGCTTCAGATATGACTGTTCTTGGATTTTAATCTTTCAATAAAGATACCTTCAGTGGTGTGTGGCCGTCCAGGATTTTTCCTCTCTTCCAGATTATCAGTCTACATGTGCTCTGTCAGCCTTGCTGGTTATCGGCTCTCCTTTCCTCACACAGTGACAGCGGGTGAGGAAGTGAATGCAGATAACCGGCAAGTTTGTTTACATGTGATCAGCTGTGATTGATGCCCTCCCAGAACTAGAGAGCCACGCTGTAGCCGCCTTTCGGTTATGGTGTGGTATTGAAGTGGTTAAAGTATCTGTTAACCCATAGATTAGAAATGGACCACTGGCTCACCCAACCTAAGCTAAAGCTGCCTCCACATGTCAAGGATTAAATGCCCATTTAGGTCTGGTGGAGAGGAAGAATCAGTTCTACTTACCCAGTCCTCCTCTGTGCTTCTAGACTGGTCCTCACAGCCTCTTGTACTTTATACTGCAGCTGTCGGAGGTCTTCAGACGTCATCAAGTACAATGCAGAGCTCATAGTCCTATACCGGAAGAATAAGTGATCTGACTCCCTCCTTAGCTGTCTTTCTGCTCCGGTCACTGGGATCAGACTAGCGTTACGGAGATCTAAGGCCTGATCACTAGGTACGGGAAGGAAAGTGTCAATGCGCATGCCTGGGACCGGCTTGGTGCTCAGCGGGACCCCATTCTGTTACTGGGAGTGAGGTACCAGAGGTACACTGGACTGGTGGAGTGGGCAAGGGCTCTGCATGTCCCTTCGAATGCAACATACATCAGTCACAAGTGTGTAGTGACATGGGAGGAAAAATCTTGGAATACTGTACTTTTTTGCTGCACACAAGGCCAGGCCTCTGCCTGGTCACGGGCATTGGCGAGCACGTGTTACTCCACGTGCACGGGTGCATTAGACCCTGCCCACGAGTTAAGCTTTGTAAATGAAAGATAGAAGCGGATTGGCTGCAATGCACAGCTGTTCCAGATTCTGTCTACTATGAGAAAGCCCCCCCCCCCCCCATGGTATATAATATGAGAAAATATAAATTATTTAGTATTAAGATGCCGATAAAAACACACATTCTGCAAAAAATAATACATTTATTATTTAAACCGAAAACAAACTGAATAACTGATGATATAATATTATATGTTATACTTAAAGCGGTAGTAAGCGATTTTTATTTTTATACCTGCAAGACAAAGTTATAATGTGCTAGTATGCATCACATACTAGCACATTATGTGAAACTTACCTTAGAACAAAGCCCTTCCAGCGGCGAGCTGTCACCGCTGACGTGGCTTCCATCTTCACCCAGTCTTCCTTCCGGGTTTGCGGACTCCAGCTGTGTGAGTGGCCAGAGGTGCGATGACGTCACTCCCGTTTATGGCACAAGACTGTAAAGAAATGGATCGGTGGGCGTTCCTTCAGAGCGCACGCGCCGGTGATGTCACTGGCTGCATGTACAATAAATATCTCCTGAACGGCGCACGTTTAGGAATATTTACAGTACCTATAGGTAAGCCTTATTATAGGCTTAGCTTATCTATAGGTACAATTCATGTATGGGAGTTTGCTCCCAGTTTAACCGCTTCAGCCGCAGAAGATTTTACCCCCTTCCTGACCAGAACATTTTTTGCGATTCAGCACTGCATCGCTTTAACTGACAATTGCGAGGTCGTGCGACGTGGCTCCCAAACAAAATTGATGTCCTTTTTTTCCACAAATAGAGCTTTCTTTTGGTGGTATTTGATCACCTCTGCGGTTTTAATTTTTTGCGCTATAAACAAAAAAAGACAGAAAATTTAAAAATAAAAAAACAATATTTTTAACTTTTTGCTATAATAAATATCCCCCAAAAATATATAAAAAAAAATTTGTTTCCTTAGTTTAGGCTGATATGTATTCTTATAAAAAAAAACGCAATAAGTGTATATTGATTGGTTTGCACAAAATTATAGCGTCTACAAAATAGGGGATAGTTTTATGGCATTTTTATTATTCATTTTTTTTTATTAGTAATGGCGGCGATCTGCGATTTTTATCGTGACTACAACATTATGGGACCATTGTAATTTATACAGGGATCAGTGCTATAAAAATTCACAAATGACTGTATAAATGACACTGGCAGGGAAGAGGTTAAACACTAGGGGGCGATCAAGGGGTTAAGTGTGTCCTAGGGAGTGATTTTATCTGTGGGTGGATGGGCTACCACTGACCTGACAGCGATCACTGCTCCCGATGTCACTAGGCATCTCCCCATTCTGCGGCTCCGTGACACGATCGCCAGGACACCGGCGGACATCGAGTCCGCGGGACCCGCGGGCACGGTCACGCTGTACGCGGCAGGCATGCGCGCGCTAGCCCCACCAATTAAAGGGAACGTACAGGTATGCCCATTTGCCCACCGCTGCCATTGTGCCGACTGTATATTGTATATAAAATGCACTATTTATCTTGAATATTAAAAAATTGTTTCCCAGTGCTGAAACTTTCACCCAAATTCTAAATTGCTGCATTTGTAAGTTTCAAAAGCCAATATAAAGGAATAGTAGCAGTAAAAAAAAAGCACTTGTGGGTTTAACTAATATTTTTTTCATTTATATCTCTTTTAACGGGGCGTGGCAGGGGTTGTGTCCTATGCCTACATACTTTTGCTAATAGGGGTCCCTCGTTCCCATGTCAAAAATTTGGGAGATATGAATAAAGAGATGGTTATAACCCCTGTTAGTTTTTTTTTTTTTGCATTCTGTGTCCCATTGGGGGGATTTGCCTTCACATCCTGTCCCATAACTAAACAGGAAGTGAGAGGAAATTCCTCCAAAGTGAAGGAATCCTGCTTTGTCACCAGAACTAGTGTCCCCATTGGAAGACTTCCCCTCTATTACTGTTCTGGTGTCAACCCAAAGTTTAGGATTTTCTTTCACATTCACTCTGTGATAACAGTAAACAGGACAAATAAAGAGAGTGAATCTCCCTAATGGGGGCACAGACAGCAATAAAAACAGGTGTTCTAATTACGGCTGCCGAAATTAACGATTAATTCCTCGATTAATCATTCATTTTTTTGATCGATCAAAATTCTTTTGATCGGTACTCACCTCTCCGCCGGCTTTTGGGTCTTCAGGGAGTTCCGCCGGAGATCCGGTGACATCACGGACATCAACATCACCGGACTCCTCCCCCCTTCCCCAAGTGCCTCCGTCTGCTAATGAAGGGAAGGGGGAGGAGTCCGGTGACGTCGATGTCCGTCACCGGACAGCCTGGACAGTGATGGTAAATATGGCTGTGGTTAACTGGGATCATTCAGTGAGCGTGTAGGCAAGTCATGGATTGTGGAAACTAACTAGTGTCAGGTGATTGTATATAGTATATACCACATTTACCACTGACTAATGCAGAGTTACAATGCAAGGAGATCAGATAAAAGTAGTTGGATCTGTATGTGCGTTATAATTAATCGAAAATTAGTTGATTAACCACATGCCGACCGCCCTATAGTCGAAAGACGTCTACAGCACGGTCGGTAAGTTCTGAGTGGACGTCCTACGGACGTCCTCCCAGAAACTTGCTCCCGCGCGCCCCCTGGGGCGCGCACTCGGGAACATCCGTGATCACGGTAAACAGCCGCTGATAGCGGCCGTTTACCATGTGATCGCTCCGTCAAATGACGGAGCGATCACATGTACACAAACCGGCGTCACGTCATGACGCCGGTTCCTCCCTCCCCTCTCTGTACCGATCGGTACAGAGAGGAGAGAAGCGGAGAGGGGGAGAGACGGGACCAGCGCTGTGGGCTGGATGTGTAGTGCCCACAGCGCTGGTCAATACACTGCCACCACTGTGCAATGCTCTGCCACCACTGTGCAATGCTCTGCAACCACTGTGCAATGCTCTGCCCACCACTGTGCAATGCTCTGCCACCACTGTGCAATGCTCTGCACCACTGTGCAATGCTCTGCCACCACTGTGCAACACTGTGCAATACTCTGACACCAATGTGCAATGCTCAACTGTGCAATGCTCTGCAATACTCTGCCACTGCTCTGCAACCACTGTGCAATACTTGCCAATACTCTGCCAATACTCGCCAATACTCGCCAATACTCTGCCAATACTCTGCAATAATTTTTAATAGAAACAAATAATTTTTTTTTTTTTTTTTACCGAATTTTCAGTATTTTTTGATTTATAGCGCAAAAAATAAAAAACCCAGCGGTGATTAAATACCACCAAAAGAAAGCTGTATTTGTGTGAAAAAAAGGACACAAAATTCATTTGGGTACAGTGTTGCATGACGGAGTAATTGTCATTCAAAGTGTGAGAGCACCGAAAGCTGAAAATTGGTCTGGTTAGGAAGGGGGTTTAACTGCCCAGTGGTCAAGTGGTTAATCGATTTAAATAAAAAAAAAACATGAAAATTTTAATCAGCCCTAGTTCTAATCCATCTCCACTCTATTTTGCCTTTAGCTACACTTTAAGGCTTGCTAGTGTTGTTTCTTTCAATGGCCACATGGTGTCACTGTTGCCTAAGACGTGATTCAAAGTTGTACATTGTTTTCTGTAGATCAGAAAATATATAGAATTAGTCTATAGATATGTCTCTGAAAAAAATAGTAAAACACTCAGCTGTCAAAGCTAACAAATAGAAAATGCATTTGGATTTCCTTCCTTTTTTTTATATATGTAATTCTTTGCAGTGTTAGCCTTTTCAACAGCCCGGCTAGCTCAGTCGGTAGAGCATGAGACTCTTAATCTCAGGGTCGTGGGTTCGAGCCCCACGTTGGGCGGCTTACTTTTGTTGTTGGGTTTGAAAATCTTTTATTGATTAAAATACTGCATGGAACAGTGGATCTTTCTTAGAACAGAACATGCTATCGCATATCTTAAAAGTAAGAAGGTAAGAGAATTACCCTCCATTTCTGGACAGTGAGTGGAAGAAAACAATTCCTTTACTCCCTAATTCACATCCAGAACCTCTGATGTATACTGTCTGCAAGTATAGCATACTGTATATCATCAATGCAGTGTATGGAAACTATGGCTTGTATGGCACAGGGCTTCGGACCGCACAATAAAGTATAACCACATAGATTATGGTAAAATAAAGAAATCCCTTCTTACCATAATCTATATAAAAAAAAAAAATTGAATAATAATAACAAAAAAAAAAACAAGTTGAAAAAATACTAAATTGAAACCAAAGACTATTGAAACTAACTTAGAGATAATAGCTGTAATTGCATTATATGCGAAAGCTTTCAGGAGCCCGGATAGCTCAGTCGGTAGAGCATCAGACTTTTAATCTGAGGGTCTAGGGTTCAAGTCCCTATTCGGGCGAATGCTTTTTATACCACTTTAAAAATAAAAAAATTACTTAAAATATATCTAAAACCAAGAACAACCTAAATTAAGAATCATAGTTAACCACTTCCCATCCAGGCCAATTCTGACATTTCTCTCCTACATGTAAAATTCATAATTCTTTTGCTAGAAAATTACATAGAACCCCCAAACATTATATATATTTTTTTTTTAGCAAAAACCATAGAGAATACAATGGCGGTCGTTGTAACTTTTTATCTCGCACGGTATTTGCGCAGCAATTTTTCGAACACATTTTTTTCAGAAAAAAAACCTGTTTCGTGCTTAAAAAAAAAACAAAACAGTAAAGTTAGCCTAATTTTTTTGCATAATGTGAAAGATGAAGATATGCTGAGTAAATGGATACCCAACATGTCACACTTCAAAATTGCACGCACTCGTGGAATGGCGCCAAACTTTGGTATTTAAAAATCCCCTTAGGCGATGCTTTTTTACTGGTTACATGTTTTGAGTTTCAGAGGAGGTCTAGGGCTAGAATTATTGCTCTCGCTCTAACGTTCGCGGTGATACCTCACATGTGGGGTTTGAACACCGGTTTCATATGTGGGCGGGGCTTACGTATGCATTCACTTTTGCGTACGAGCTCACGGGGACAGGGGCGCTTTAAAAAAAAAATAATTTTATTGTTAATTTTACTTTTAGTTTTTTAGTTTGACACTTTAAAAAAAAAAAATAATTTGATTACTTTTATTACTATTACAAGGAATGTAATCATCCCTAGTAATAGGAATATTACATGATCGGACCTATTTACAGTGAGATATGGGGTCAATAAGACCCCACATCTCACCACTAGGCTAGGAAGCCTAAAATACAAAAAAAAAATAAAAAACGATCTCGGCTTCCCAGCCGAGGCGGCGCCGTTATTTGAATACAGAGGCCGGGCGTGACGTCATAACATCGCGCCCGGCCTCCGAACAATCATAGAGACTCCGGCGACCATCTGGTCCACCGGAAATCTCTATGATCACCATCCGGGGGCCGGCGGATCCTGTGTCCGACTCACCGATGGAAGCGGTGAGTCGGAAGAAGCACCGGAGGGCCGCTGGAGGGGGGGGGGCGTTCCGCCCGTAAGAACGATCAAGCGGCGGAACATCCGCTATGACCATTCTTATGGTGCAGGAAATCGGCAGGCTGAAAAAGCAGATATCTGAATGATGTCTGTAGCTGCAGGCATCATTCAGATATACCCCCGGGAAGTCAAGGACGTCCCTGGACGCCCTACGGGTGCAAAGTGGTTAAATAGTGGTTTCAAAAGCCCGGCTAGCTCAGTCGGTAGAGCATGAGACTCTTAATCTCAGGGTCGTGGGTTCGAGCCCCACGTTGGGCGGCTTACTTTTGTTGTTGGGTTTGAAAATCTGATACGACATAAGGATCCTCCTTGGCTCCAATCACATAACACAGCTGAGGGGAGGATTTCCTTCACTCCGAACTGCCACTGCATCTGGTAAGTAGGGATGAGCTCAGGTGTGTTTGGACCGTAGGCCGAACCCACCTGAGCTATCCCCGCCAGAAAGCTGTCTATGTGCACCACCGATCATACATGGCCAAGGCATTCCCCAACCCAATAATGTATATACAGGCAGTCCCCGAACACCCGAGTAACGAACGACTCCATCTTACGAACGGAACTCAATGCCGGGCGCTTGTGCTCCACGCTGGTCCTGGATACCTCTGAGCAGCTATCTTGCAGCGCCGGACACATCCCACACTGCAGTACTACCTGTCCTGCATGGCCAGAAGAGCCCCAGATAACATAACTGCATGCCCAGAAGCACTCGGAACATCCCACCACATCCCTGCACAGGCTGAAATTACACTTAAAAATGCACTGTTCCACCTTACACACAAATTCCAATTAAGAACAAACCTACAGTCCATATTGAATTCGTAGCCCAGGACTAAATAAAGAGTTAGGCTGGGAGGGGGAGTCTGTACAGGAGGGAGGTTTGTACAGAAAGGTTAGGCTGGGAAAATGAAAAATGATTGGCCCTGGGTGCCAAATATGCTAGGCTCGCCACTGCAACAGGCTACTCCACTTTCAAAACAAGTAGAGCAAAAGGCGATGACCTAGGATGTCACCTCCCTTTGTACTTCTATACAGACTGCAGAGACTATTGAGGCTAAAAAAAAGAAATGTCTGAAATTAGATTAGACCCTTCATAGTAAACAAAACCTTTGTCTTAACAACCCCTACCTAAACCACAAATTTAGCTTTAACAGACGGAAAAGTGTCTGTTTTATGGGATCTCCATTGTCTACAATTGAAGCCAACCACTATGAAGAAGATGGAAGAAATCACTGCTATTTCCCCTTTACAAATCCATGCTCCCACTCCCAATACAGAGTGCTGGGTTCCAAGGGCTGCGCAACAAGTCGCAAACGCTTGCATTTTGGGTAGCAGAGGTACTGTATATGTGGTGGATGCATGGGGCAAGATTAAAGCTTCAAAAGTACAAGCTTTTAGTAAACACATGCATTCAGTGGCTCAAAAGGCACGCAGAACAAGAAGTTACCATATTCATACAGTGTGTTAGATGTTAAAGGCTTGGCTGCTGTGAAGGTTTATGAAAAAAGGGCAAAACTTGGCCAGAGCACAATGCATACCTTGTCTATGGCTCAGAAGAGTGTAGGTTTGCCTCCTACCTGGCTTACTGACAGTACTGTGATCGTATACTAGTTAGTACTCTGCATTGTGGCTGCAGCAACATCAAGCCACGCCATAATTATGCCACGTTTATAGGTGTTCTCTGTACCACCGTGTTTCTTTCTTAGGGAAGCTATGACATGCCTGCATGAACTTCCACAGATAGTAAATGGAAGATCCTCACCAACACCAGTTGTAAGCTGCATCAAATCATTGACTTATATACCTAATGCCGTGTACACACGACCGGACTTTCCGGCAGGCAAGGTCCGACAGTTTTTCTGACGGACTTGCCGCGTACACATGACCGGACTTTCCGAACGAACGGACTTGGACACACACAATCACACCAAAGTCCGACGGATTCGAACGTGATGACGTACGACCGGACTAGAATAAGGAAGTTCATAGCCAGTAGCCAATAGCTGCCCTAGCGTCGGTTTTCGTCTGTCGGACTAGCATACAGACGAACGGATTTCTTGATAGGAACTGGTTCTATTTCTAAAGTCCGTCTGATTTTTCGACAGCAAAGGTCTGATGAAGCCCACACACGATCAAATTGTCAGGCTGATTCGTTCCGTTCGACCTTTACTGACGCAAAGTCTATAATTGCAGTATATAAAAAAATGAAACTGACTGTGAACAATGTATCTGCCAGGAGCCCGGATAGCTCAGTCGGTAGAGCATCAGACTTTTAATCTGAGGGTCTAGGGTTCAAGTCCCTATTCGGGCGAGTGCTTTTTATACCACTTTAAAAATAAAAAAATTACTTAAAATATATCTAAAACCAAGAACAACCTAAATTAAACTACAAGAATCAGAGTTAAATACCAGGCGCTTTTACCCCTTCCTGCCCAGGCCAATTTGCAGCTTTCAGTACTGTTGCAGTTTCAATGTCAATTGCGCGGTCATGCAATGCTGTACCCAAAATAAATATTTTATCATTTTTTGGAGACAGACAGAGCTTTCTTTTGGTGGTATTTAAATCACCACCGGGTTTTTTTATTTTTTGCTAAAGAAACGAAAAAAGCCTGAAAATTTTGAACGCCATAAACGTGAGTTCTGTGAAAAGTGGTGTGAGGTTTCTACGCAAAATTCACTTAACTATATGTTAATCGTCATAGAAGAAGTCAAAATTCAATTGTGCCAAGTCAATAGAGAAGTATCGACTCTTATAGTATCAATCCAGGACAACAACGCACAGTTGGGTGCGTTGCACAACATTGACAGAGAGATACTAGCATATTCCGAGAAACAGAAGCAAGTTAAACGAGACAAACTAAGACTGGTCAAGCAGGACTACCAAGAAGGCCGGGTATACCCCTGGATCACAGGCGCCACGTGCCCTAGAAGGAGACTCCGTGCACGCGGAGGCCCGATACGGAGGTACAGCCGACCCCCTACGTCAGAGAGGGACCGTCCCACCGAAAATCCATCAACTGACAGGGAAGCTGGGACATCAGCAGGCACCAATACCTCTGAAGGCGTCACCAATAAGACCCTTTTTCCAGTGGCCAGTGGAAACGCAGATCCAGGAGGGGCATCAAGAAACCTAACCGCCCCACCGATGCGCAGCAGCGGACGACGGGGAACCAGGAGTGCCCGGTGATTAACCTGTCTTCATGGTCCATCTCCAATGGTGAGTCCACACTTCTATCTAAAGGCCTTTCGTTTTGTCCCGTGAATAGACTGAACTTGTTTCATTTTGAGATTGAGATGTTTAAATTTGAACGCACTTTGAAAATAAAACAATTCTTTCATACACTACCTGTGACACCAGCCAAGACAACACCGGCCAGTACTACACCAGTCCCATTTAGGCTAAGGAGCAAATTTATGCCTCCTGGACAGTTTCACTCTATTGAGAACTATACCAGGACGATTAAGCATGATGTGTCTAGTCACGTTTCTAGTAAAGCATACACCAATTTGAGGCCTGATAACTTTGCAGCACTCAAATCCCTCAAGGAGGATAAGAACATTATCATTAAACCCGCAGATAAAAGCGGGGTTATTGTGATTATGGATTACAGTGACTATAGGGATGGGATGCTTTCCATGCTGTCTGATACTATCAGCTACGTGACATTAAAGAAGGACCCCTCACAGGGCACTAAGAATGCTCTGTTTGACTTAATCAACAGGGGGCAGCTGAATGGGTGGTTGACCGATGAAGTTGCCAATTTCTTACACAATGACCATCCACGCATGCCGGTTATCTATGGACTACCGAAAATCCATGAGGGCACCACACCACTATAATTTCGACCTATTGTCTCTGGCACAGGAGCCATCACTCAACCATTGGTCCAGGTAATTGACTTCCATCTACAACCTATTGTCAAGGGCTTACCTGCCTATATCCGTGATACAAGTGACTTTCTGGAGAAACTGGGGCCCTTCCTAACATTTTAGCAGGAGTGGAAACGTGCCACTATGGACATTTCATCCCTATACACTTGTATACCAAATGCTGCAGGCATACAGGCTGTCGAACACTTTCTTACTAAACAGGTCTCTTCCAGTCTACCAAGTGGTTATATTCTTGAATGTCTTGGGTTTATCCTCACTAACAATCATTTTATGTTTGAGGGGAGGGCATATACACAGATTCGGGGTACAGCAATGGGGAGCTCAGCAGCACCCTCATTCGCCATTCGCCAACCTATTTGTTGGTTATCTCGAGGAACTATACATCTACCCATCACCTCTATTTAAGAATGTGAGGAAATGGATGAGGTATATCAACGACATTTTTGTCATTTGGTCCGGTAGTGGTGACGACTTTACTGCATTCGTTGACTTCCTGAATGGTATCTTCCCAGGAATAGATTTTAATCCTGAGTTTTCACACGACCGTATCTCATTTCTTGACCTGCTCATCACCAATATTCAGGGGACCGTCACCACATCTCTATACACTAAGCCTACTGACAGAAACACCTTACTGCACTTCCATAGTGCACATCCTGCGCATTTACGCAAGAATCTGCCCATCTCACAATTTTTAAGGGTTTTATGCATCTGTTCAGATGAGTATGACGAAAAGAAACAGCTAGAGATTATGTATGACAAGTTCTTGGAACGTGCCCCCAGACAATGTCAGTTATAGACTAAACGTACGTCGGGAGGTTGACACGCTGACGTCATCGCGACTTGTCTGTGAACGGGTGTATGCTAGCCGGCTGGCGAAAATTTTCTTACAGATGCGTTTTTTTATTGAATACATGTAAGTGTAATTTTAATTACTTAAATGTTATCCTACGGATTCACACTATGGCTAGCCTCTCTTTCATCCTTATGAAGCTATGGCTGAGGTGTGTTCCGTGCGGTTGCTGTTATCCCTTGTTTACCACTGATGCTTGGTCAAGGAGAGGTGACGCTACTGCTTTGATACCTGGAAGGTCTCTTGCCACACAGGCTATACCAAGGGGGTCCGCGGAGGTGCCGTTGCTGGGGTGATACCTGGATAGGTATCCATCATACAGGCTTTAAAAAAGCTTGCCCTCTGGTAAGCGCGACATCTATGTGGTGGTGGATCACACGTTGGTGGTGTTTGTGCATTCATAATTTCCATCCACTACCTACTTATTTGGACTTCATTGGACTTTAAAACATTTTTTTTTAATTTATTTACTAATATATATTATGCATTGTTTTTTCAATTTATGCATGAGGAATAGGGGTTATATATAACATCACATATATTTTTAATTCAGTGCAGCTTTTTTCCGTTATTAAAGTCACTTTTATACACAGTAGTTTTTGCAGTTTTCTGGCTGGATTCTGACATCATTTGACGTAACAGGGAAAGGGGGTGTAACCTATTTTTTTTCCGCATTTCACATGTTTTGATTGGTGATTGATGTATATAAATTCTGCTTTTGACACTGTTGCACTGTATAACATGCTCCGAAACGTTGCACTTTCTTTTGTGATGTGATTCTTTCCATTAAACCTTTTGGACGAAAAATTGTCGATCCATGGTGTGCTGGCGAATATGTATGCTTGTTCTAAAGAATGTCATATGACGTCCTGTCAGAACAATGAAACCCCCGCCCGGCCGTCATTCTGCTATAGGCTGGGGGGGTTAAAGTGTATTGAGGTCAAAGAGCAGATATATCATATGTGTATTTCCAATCCTTAGAAGGGATGGCTACATTATTTTCCTTTTTTCAGAATTGATTCAGTTTTATCTTACCCTGATCATTCGGACATTAACACATTTGCTCTCGTTGGGTAAAAATTCTAAGGGCACTTTGTCTATATGTAGAAACTGCTCCTCTCTTCTTCTCCATAGCATAGAGTGAAGGGGTTCTGTAGTTCCATAAAGGTAACAGGCAACAATATAACTGATACGACATAAGGATCCTCCTTGGCTCCAATCACATGACACAGCTGAGGGGAGGATTTCCTTCACTCCGAACTGCCACTGCATCTGGTAAGTAGGGATGAGCTCACGTGTGTTTGGACCGTAGTCCGAACCCACCTGAACTATCCCCGCCAGAAAGCTGTTGATGTGCACCACCGATCATACATGGCCAAGGCATTCCCCACCCCAATAATGTATATACAGGCAGTCCCCGAACACCAGAGTAACGAACGACTCCTACTGACGAACGGACCTCAATGCTGGGCGCTTGTGCTCCATGCTGGTCCTGGATACCTCCAAGCAGCTATCTTGCAGCGCTGGACACAGCGCCGGACACATCCCACACTGCAGTACTACATGTAGTGCATGGCCAGAAGAGCCCCAGATAACATAACTGCATGCCCAGAAGCACTCGGAACATCCCACATCCCTGCACAGGCTGAAGTTACACTTAAAAATGCACTGTTCCATCTTACACACAAATTCCAATTAAGAACTGTTAAAGCTGGATTTCTAGCTTAGTTAAATGAATATAGATACAAGCGAATAACGCGATTAAACCTTTGTCTGTATAAGAATATAAACGTACGATATCGGTGCTAAAAGGATAAACAATCACATTTATTAATACAGGAGAGAAAAGTCAGAATAATTTAGAACTTATCATAAACTTAGGTGTTGGTACATGTACAGGGTTATCTAGGCTTTAAGAGATATTTAAGGCCACATGGTTCACACCAGGTATACACTGATCTACAAGGTTATCAAAACATATTAAAAGTCCTAGGAGAAAGAGTAAAGATTAGAGATACAGAGAGAGAAGGGGGGGGGGGGGGAAGAGAAAGAGAGAGAGTACATTACCCCGGCAGCTACATCTCCAAAATCATCAGGCAAAGAGGACTCGTATCCCTAAAACTATTGGTTTTATGTTGTTAGAGTAACCCACTCCTATCAAACACCTCATTGGTTCGGAAGTGCATTGTATCCGGATTGGTTACTTTGTTTGGGCTAACTCCATGTCTAAAGTCAACATTCCTGTTAATGACCCCTGGGGATAAGGAGCCATCTATTGTAAGAGAACAAAGGATATTCAATTAACACCTGGGCACAGTCAATCTATGGAAAAAGTCTAGCTTGCCTGTCATAAATATGAATATATATACACATATATATATACATGCACACATTTACACATCCGATTGGGGCATGGCAATCCAATTCCATTTTAAATATTCAAAATCTCCACCACAGTTCCCCCTGAAGTTCATTCTTGAACTTAAGTAGTCCTTCAATGATTTTGTACCCACCCACAACAGTCCAGAAGTCCCAACCCTTCCCCACCACCACCACGGCCTCCTCTTCCTTTCTTGAACACGCCGGAGCTCCTCAAGGTAGGCGTAAGACAGGAAACAAATCCAGGTGCCCTTGAGGCTTCACATCTAAACCATGAGTGTCTGTACTGCAATGTTTCATCGCCCCTCTGCCTTGGAAGAGCGGAACTCCAACATTGATGGCGGGATCCTGGCATATCTAGTCCTGTAACTTGGTGAGACCGTGTAATGGTTTCTCTGCTTGGATCGGACCGCGAGACAGCACTTTTCAGCATGGTGAAGAACAGTTCAGGGTAGTCTTACTTGTCACATTTGTCTCAAGAGATGACTTGATTGTCTTCAGGTGGTGGTTGGGCGGGCCTCCAGACCGTTGTGCATGAATACATAAAACAAACAAAAAAGGAGAATGTCAGTGTACAGATATTGGAGGAATGCCAGACAGGAGCAATGGTCATCAAGACTTAATACTTATAAGGGGTGCAATGGGGATGAGTAAAGTGGGCTCCCCACAGGGAACGGAGTCCAAGCAACAGACAGTATCATCCATGGCCCTTGATGGTAGGGATAGTCAACACTGCCTGTTATTGCCAGGTCCCGGGGTCCACCACACTTGCTCACGGGGCTCAGGTTAAAGCAGTAGGTAGACTAAGGGGGTAGCATTACATTAAGACATAAAAACACGGGATGTCCAGGGATACTTTTGGTTCAAAGTATGGTACACTACTGGTGGGCAGGGAAAATCCTTTTAAACAGATACATTATCTTGAGAAGATGGATGATGAAAACCCAGAGAAAAATTTAGAATGAAGCAAAAGAAACGGAAGAGAGGTGAGTAATGAAAATGAACGGAAATGTTGGAATTAATAATGGAAAGGGAAGAAAAAAACCTACAGATTTAATGCTACTCCAACCACGACGGTTAAAGAGCACGGAATCTGGGTTAGACAAAAACAAATATAATGGTTGGGAAAAAAAAAATAAAAATAAAAATAAAAAAATAAAGAAAAATAAAAAAATAGCACCAAAAAAATCATAATAAAAAATAAAAAATAAAATATAGTTTCTAAAAGAAAAATTCTCCCATACTAGCAATTAGCAGTATTTTTTCCAGGTCAGGTACACAGATAATAATGAGGGGGAGGAAAAAAAAATAAAATAAAATAAATAAAAATGATCAAAACCTTTTTTGGAATTTAGGTAAAACCTGACCGCATCTTATTACTATAAATTGAAAAAAAAAGGCTTATCCCTAGAACAAAAAAAACAAAAAGCAAAAATATAGTTCTAGGGTCCTCTTTTAAATGCACACAATCCCCTACGTTGGTCTCTAATAGTTACCCAAATTAGGACGGCAACAGGGTGGAGTTTACTAAAGCTGTGGCCCCAAGACTGTACCTGAATTAACTTTTCCCACTAAGAAACTCAACATTAGAGATATCTGGATTGACCTCTTTTGATCTTGAGATCACCCAAATCGTCCACTTCACTCCTCCCATGTTCAACATTAGGACCGCTCTGGAACTCCTCCACCCCAATATGTCCAGCCAGCCCCTACCCTGACCACCACTAGGTGATCCCTAGAAACTCTTTTAATGTTACCTCAGCTAGCTCCATATCAGATAATTCCCAACCGCTATTATTTTGCACCACCCTCCTCTCCTTGGATCATAAACCCCTGAGTAGGGCCCTTCTATTCACGCCCTACACAAACTGTTGTCATTATCAGATCCTGTTGCACAAACCACCCAACTACCAAATTTTTAACTCCTCCCCGAACCCCAACAGAAGTTTCAGTAGGTGTAAGGGGAGGTCAGGTTTTTCCTTAAAAACCTTCCTTCAGGGGTGCTTGGGGTACAACCCGGGGTTCCTGCTATATCCATGCCAAGGGCAAGAGGAGATGTACAATAGACTCCCCCGAAGCAGTGTACCCTGCTGATTACCATTTAACCTGATGCTGAAAACAGTGCATCATTAGACATGTGATACCAGCACCAGTACCCTGGTAACTTTGTTTAGGGCCAGTTGGGACACTACCCCGGCCTCCATTAGACACGACCCCCTCCTGTGCCAGCATTGTTGCCTTTTCCCATAGCACCACCCCTTCCTTTCTCCAGCACTCATTCGTACCAGTCATCTGAGGCTGTCCGGACTCAAACCATCAGAACAAGATGGACTGCAGGGTGTAACCCAGTAGAGTCTGTTAAAGGCTAGTACCCAGATTGACCGAGATATCTGCACAATGCTCCATCCCTGTCATTAGGGATGAGACCAGTGCAAGTTAGATTTTGATGATCCTGGAACTGAATCATATACCAATCTATTATGATTCATAGGCAACCTGGATACTACCCTCACCTACCCGGTGCCCCCCCCTCCAGCTCCAATGGCCGTCTCCATTAAGCCTCTCTTTATCCTAAGTATGGGAAATAGTCTGAAAACCCGTATTGAAAACCACCTGCCAACAGGTACACTCAATTCTTTATAGAGGCTGCACACCTTCTCCCTCCTTTATCAATTCGGTAATCAGACCATGTTATCCTTCACCCATACAAAATTAACTGCCTATACTATTCAGACAGGACTCACATGAATGACAGGGGCATAGCGTCACTGGGGCACTGGGCTTCCTGGCCTGCATGACACAGATTAACTGAGGAGAATACGACATGCCTATACATCCTGCACAACTTTTTCTCCAGACTCAACCAAACTATACAATACGAGGCCAGACCTATACACTTTCAACTTGTATGCAATCCGGCAGGCCCTCGTACTTCACCTCTGCAGATAAATTTAGGTAGTCCAAAACACAGCTGAATGGGCTGACCACCAGAAGCATAAACCACATAATGGTGCTGAACCCAGGGAAAATAAAAAAAAAATTGTCTACGATTTCCTTCTGGTTCTGAAAGCCGTGAAACCCAATTATCATCTGAAAAACACCAATAAAATTTAGTAATAAACATTCAATTTTTCGCCTGAAAAAAAAAAAAAATGGTTATGTATTTGTAACAATACATTAGCATATGACACAAATATACATTTACATTACATAAACAGTGCACCTTATTTTAAAATAGCAAAAATTGTTGAGCTCAACTTATTATTAATATGTATTACTTAATACATATTAATACCACGTGGATTTGTTTTATGGTATACCAATAATTCCCCAAAAAAAAATATTCACCATGGTGAGAAAAAAAATTAGCAACTTGCAATAAAACGTTTTTTTTTCATTTTTCAACAAATCATACTTCACCAGAAAATCTCTTGCCGAACTGTCTTCTGGAAAACAAACATTTTAGTAGATGCATCTTTCAATTCATTAGTACAGATCTCAGGTCATTTGCATGTCAATACAGTTCTTTTTGCATACTCACAGATCTGGTCGGAAACAAGGGGGGGTCATTTGGGTTGGCTGTCAGCAGCTGCGACAGACACAGGACACAAAATATATATGGCATATTCCACACCCTTGCACGATTAGCTGGGTCAAAGATGACCTCTAGACATCACACATATTTCATATTTTCTATAATAAAAACGCCCACCTTCCAGGGATTTATCCTTGCAAAAACACCAGGAATGAAACATTGTTGGTGACAACTGGATTAGTAGCATTATTGGTACATACCTTAGGTGTGGAGGCTGTTCCCCTGATCATCACCGCCACTACTCTGGGGATGTGGTTCTATTGGCCCTGTTTGTCCCTACTTCTCAGCATTTGGTGCGCTTTCTCCTTACCTCCCACCATAAAAATATTCACCTCATCAGTTCTATGCATTGATTCTACCATCCATGCGTTCCATGCATCTCTTTATTGTACCACCGGGCTTCCTAAGCTTTTGGTTTAAAAGTACCTTTTTTAGAATAAATTCTGTCAGTCCAGCAATCCCACTCTTGCATATTTCACAGTCCAAGGCCCATATTTATCTATCATTTCTTCCTTCGGGGTCAAGTGGTATGGTTCCCCACGGTTAGACACCCTCTTTAAAGCGATTCGATTACCCATCCTTTACGGACAATGGACCTTGAACTGATCCCCCAACCTCTTTAGAGGTTGCCTACTTCAGAGGTAGCGACCCTCTGGACAAGAAGTGGGTAGATAGGCCCCTCCCCTATCAACGTTGCTGCCTTTTTTTCACTACTTGCCAGAGCAATATTATCTGCCCGGCTATAGTCCTTCAAAAAATTAGCCTAGAGATTTCCTGAACCAAATAATAGTCCAATCCCTTCCGTGGATTTTTCAGAAATATTCCAAAAGAAATGCTTAACAAAAGTTTATTACTTCTGTTATCTCAAGAATGTTTAGCACAAACTTGGATAATCCGGACCCTATGCGTATTATTAAAGGAGGTAGTTATCTGATGCACACCTAATTGCAATATGATTTATAGTAGTTACAACATCGCCAGTGTTTACAGATCTAATTACAAAACTTACGATTCACAGTTAGCAGTTTATAAAGAGAAAGATTCATACTAGGGCTGAAACAACTACTCCACCATAAAATCAATCGACTACTACCTTCACAATTGATCGGCCAGTAACACAATGGGATTAAAAAACAAAATGAGCCCTCTATTGTACAAAAAAAAAACAACAATCACAAATGTAAACTATAGCTTCCACAGCTCTACAGTAAAACTGAACCCCATACAGTAGTGACTATCTGCTCCCCAAATTACCCTCTTGAAATGTATCGATAAATTCCATTTAGAAATGTCGGTTTAGAGTCTTTACTAGTTTGTCACAACTCCTCATCCAATATGCCTAAATATCATACACCGCTGTCATCACTAGAGCTCCGTGGAGACTCAGAGTAGACCCAACCATGTGTCCTGTTCACTTTCTTAGCTAGTTGGAAAATACACTTTAAACATATAAATAAAGATACTTCTCTTCCTTGTTGTCTTGTTCATCAATCTTCTCTGTAACGTCCGAGTCACTTGTCACCTGTCACCTGTCACCTGTCACAAACTTGGCTAGAATTAGAGTGGTTAGTATCATTGGTTTGGAAAATTGTCACTCAGCCCATCCTCTTCCCCCCCTTTTCCTCATCTTTACAAAGTGGAGGAAAACATACAGGATTTAGAATGGTGCAGAGCCTCAGAAACTCCTTGGACCTGAAAAGATACTTATACACACAAGCTATTAATGTGTCATTCATAAACAATACAACATTCGTAAATTGTCAATGACATTCCTCATAACCGATAATACTTTTTTTTTTTACTAAAATACAACACCCACAACACGACTGTCGCGGTAGGTTCAGACTTATTCTTGTTACCACATAGAACATGACACAACTAAAACTTTAGACACACATTTTGATACAAATGTGGGGGAGATATTTCATAGTTCCTAAATCAAAAATTTTAATTAAAACCAACCAGATGGAATTCTGCCTTCACTCTTAGCAAAAAAAAACTACATACAATGGGACAGACATGAGAACATCTCAGAATATTGTATGGACCAGCCACACCAAGTTCTGGAATGGGCATCTGGATTTTAAGCACAGTTCCTCCTCTGAGAATCACAAAAGCATGTACTACACATCCATCATCCCACTCATTACAGATTTCTGAAGCCACAACTGAACTACTTCCAAGATATTTTTTATTCTGGGGTCTCGTACCACCAGACATCAAAAATACCCTCCACAGCTTTAAGGGGTCTCATGTCCGGAGCCCCAAACCCAGATCTCATGTGTAAGGCAGCTGTCTGACTGGTTTGGGGCCTCACCCAGGGCACCCATGCACTAATCCGATCAGTACTGCTAGTGACTTATTTTTACAGTACTGGCACCCAGCGTTTTCCGATTATTATACACGGCCTTCTGGTTTGCTAGCGTACTAATCCTCACATTTACTCTACTACCGGTTAAATGTGTTGTCAGACAAACTACAAAACACCATGAAATCCTCCACTATTCAAAACAAATATTATGGCTTCTCTCTGTACCTCGATATTACAATAATTTTAATGCCTCCCCAAAACAGTATTACAATATAAACCTTAAATTTACTTTAAAAATCAAAAAGATTTTGTCCTAATTCAAAAGACCCCAGGCCCCTCCCATCAACTTCCTGTTGCACACCTGAACAGGAAGAGGGAGGGGGAGGGGGAGTCTTGAATAGCGTCATATTTTGTCTATCAAGACATTAGAAAAAATCTATGGCTAGCATCAGCAAATAAAAAAAAACTTTTTTTCCTGGAGTGGGTGGAATTAACCCCCATGTTGCAATTAACCCCCTTGACTCACATATCCCCTGGGAAATCAAACCACCAGTTTTAAAACCAGAATACCACACAACAGTGCAACAAGACTCCTGCAAAAAAGACGGCTGAAAAAGGTCAATCAAAGCCCTTCCCTTCCACTGTAGGCCACAAACAATCAAAAACAACACACGCCATTTTAAAAGTGCGCCTCTATAAACACAAATAGCAATTCCATCCAAACACAGCGGACACAAAATGGCAGCCGGGCCAAACGAAAATCAAGACCTGGTCCATGGTGAAAAATGGCGCCATTAATTCAGTACAAGATTCCGCTCGGGGCTAAAATTATCAGAAACAAAAAAAGCAGTTGCAGTAATCGCAAATCGGTCAACGGCAAAATGGTGGATGAGATCCGGACTACAGAAAAATGGCCGACATTAACAAATGAAAACCAACACACAAACCTTGTTCCTCCCTACAAACACTGACCATACAATTGAGACACCAATATTACCACTTATCCCTAGACAAACACAATTAGGGTCTATCCTAAAATATAGGCCTATTCAACGAAACATAATTGTTGGAGTAACAGCGCTGTCTAAACTAGTGAAAAATTAACACATATACTATTTAAGTAGTTAATGTGAAAACATTATTTTATGTCTTTTGTGAAAAAAAAAATATATAATGGATTCCTGCTGCAACCTTATGTGAGATACACACAAAAACACAAGAAAAAGAAAAACTGGCTGCGCTGGAATAATAGAAATCAATAAACACTCCTATTGTGTAGGCTAATACATTTAAACTGCCTTAGTGTATGATTTAAAAAAACTTTTGAAGCTATCTAAATTATGTACACTTTGTGACAAGTGTAATATATGTATGATCCAAAGTACAAATACTAATAACAGAAATACTATTAATAATATCAGAAATACATAATAGTGAATCCGAGTTCAAATATGATCGCATAGAGAACAACAGAGGTCCAACATGTGGACTAATAAAAATTAAGGGAGAAGCCTGAGGCCCCCACCCCCCCCCCCCCCCCCCTCCTAGGGTGTGACAACTTCTATTGTGTCCCAACAATACATGGTCTACTGGCTAAGAAACAGGTTTTTCGACTTAAAAACCAAACCTTTTTTTTTTTTTTTTTTTTCCAATCTCATTCAAATGGTCAACTGAAATTGCTCTTTTTTTTTTTTTGCCAAAGGCGCATGTCCTTTTCCACTGTCTCCAAGATTTCAAATGGAGCCCTTCTATTTACACGTACAATTTATTTCCCTTATATACCCATTATTCAAAATCAGTCTCATCACAGTATTATTGCAGACAAAAGGTTATATATCTATAAAACATTGTTCAAAGAAGCTTGCTAGTTTTGAATGTTTCGCTCAAAACGTCAAAACTCCTCACACACGGGCAACATCTGTTAAAGCTGGATTTCTAGCTTAGTTAAATGAATATAGATACAAGCGAATAACGCGATTAAACCTTTGTCTGTATAAGAATATAAATGTACGATATCGGTGCTAAAAGGATAAACAATCACATTTATTAATACAGGAGAGAAAAGTCAGAATAATTTAGAACTTATCATAAACTTAGGTGTTGGTACATGTACAGGGTTATCTAGGCTTTAAGAGATATTTAAGGCCACATGGTTCACACCAGGTATACACTGATCTACAAGGTTATCAAAACATATTAAAAGTCCTAGGAGAAAGAGTAAAGATTAGAGATACAGAGAGAGAAGGGGGGGGGGGAGGGAGAGAAAGAGAGAGAGTACATTACCCCGGCAGCTACATCTCCAAAATCATCAGGCAAAGAGGACTCGTATCCCTAAAACTAATGGTTTTATGTTGTTAGAGTAACCCACTCCTATCAAACACCTCATTGGTTCGGAAGTGCATTGTATCCGGATTGGTTACTTTGTTTGGGCTAACTCCATGTCTAAAGTCAACATTCCTGTTAATGACCCCTGGGGATAAGGAGCCATCTATTGTAAGAGAACAAAGGATATTCAATTAACACCTGGGCACAGTCAATCTATGGAAAAAGTCTAGCTTGCCTGTCATAAATATGAATATATATACACATATATATACATGCACACATTTACACATCCGATTGGGGCATGGCAATCCAATTCCATTTTAAATATTCAAAATCTCCACCACAGAACTAACCTACAGTCCATATTGAATTCATAGCCTGGGGACTGCCTGTATATGTAATAAAGAGTTAGGCTGGGAGGGGGAGTCTGTACAGGAGGGAGGTTTGTACTGAAAGGTTAGGCTGGGAAAATAAAAAATGATTAGCCCTGGGTGCCAAATAAGCTAGGCTCGCCACTGCAACAGGCTACTCCACTTTCAAAACTCTAAAGAGTTTGACCATAGGTTCCCTGGATTGAAGCTACAAGTAGAGCAAAAGGCGATGACCTAGGATGTCACCTCCCTTTGTACTTCTATACCGACTGCCGAGACTATTGAGGCTAAAAAAAAAGAAATGTCTGAAATTAGATTAGACCCTTCATAGTAAACAAAACTCAAACCAAACTAAATGTTTTTCAGGTTCAACCTTTGTCTTAACAACCCCTATCTAAACCACAAATTTAGCTTCAACAGACGGAAAAGTGTTCGTTCTATGGGATCTCCATTGTCTACAATTGAAGCCAACCACTATGAAGAAGATGGAAGAAATCACTGCTATTTCCCCTTTACAAATCCATGCTCCCACTCCCAATATAGAGTGCTGGGTTCCAAGGGCTGCGCAACAAGTTGCAAAGGCTTGCATTTTGAGTAGCAGAGGTTCTGTATATGTGGTGGATGCATGGGGCAAGATTAAAGCTTCAAAAGTACAAGCTTTTAGTAAACACATGCATTCAGTGGCTCAAAAGGCACGCAGAACAAGAAGTTACCATATTCATACAGTGTGTTAGATGTTAAAGGCTTGGCTGCTGTGAAGGTTTATGAAAAAAAGGGCAAAACTTGGCCAGAGCACAATGCATACCTTGTCTATGGCTCAGAAGAGTGTAGGTTTGCCTCCTACCTGGCTTACTGACAGTGCTGTGATCGTATACTGGTTAGTACTCTGCATTGAGGCTGCAGCAACATCAAGCCACGCCATAATTATGCCACGTTTATAGTTGTTCTCTGTACCACCGTGTTTCTTTCTTAGGGAAGCTATGACATGCCTGTATGAACTTCCACACATAGTAAATGGAAGATCCTCACCAACACCAGTTGTAAGCTGCATCAAATCATTGACTTATATACCTAATGCCGCGTACACACGACTGGACTTTCCGGCAGACAAGGTCCGACAGTTTTTCTGACGGACTTGCCGCGTACACACGACCGGACTTTCCGAACGAACGGACTTGGACACACACAATCACACCAAAGTCCGACGGATTCGAACGTGATGACGTACGACCGGACTAGAATAAGGAAGTTCATAGCCAGTAGCCAATAGCTGCCCTAGCGTCGGTTTTCGTCTGTCGGACTAGCATACAGACGAACGGATTTCTCGATAGGAACTGGTTCTATTTCTAAAGTCCGTCTGATTTTTCGACAGCAAAGGTCTGATGAAGCCCACACATGATCAAATTGTCTGGCGGATTCGTTCCGTTCGACCTTTGCTGTCGAAAAGTCTATAATTGCAGTATATGAAAAATGACTGTGAACAAGGAGTCTACTAGGAGCCTGGATAGCTCAGTCGGTAGAGCATCAGACTTTTAATCTGAGGGTCTAGGGTTCAAGTCCCTATTCGGGCGAGTGCTTTTTATACCACTTTAAAAATAAAAAAATTACTTAAAATATATCTAAAACCAAGAACAACCTAAATTAAACTACAAGAATCAGAGTTAAATACCAGGCACTTTTACCCCCTTCCTGCCCAGGCCAATTTGCAGCTTTCAGTACTGTTGCAGTTTCAATGACAATTGCGCAGTCATGCAATGCTGTACCCAAAATAAATATTTTATCATTTTTTGGAGACAGACAGAGCTTTCTTTTGGTGGTATTTAATTCACCACCGGGTTTTTTTTTTATTTTTTTCTAAAGAAACAAAAAAAGCCTGAAAATTTTGAACGCCATAAACGGGAGTTCTGTGAAAAGTGGTGTGAGGTTTCTACGCAAAATTCACTTAACTATATGTTAATCGTCATAGAAGAAGTCAAAATTCAATTGTGCCAAGTCAATAGAGAAGTATCGACTCTTATAGTATCAATCCAGGACAACAACGCACAGTCGGGTGCGTTGCACAACATTGACAGCGAGATACTAGCATATTCCGAGAAACAGAAGCAAGTTAAACAAGACAAACTAAGACTGGTCAACCAGGACTACCAAGAAGGCCGGGTATACCCCTGGATCACAGGCGCCACGTGCCCTAGAAGGAGACTCCGTGCACGCGGAGGCCCGATACGGAGGTATAGCCGACCCCCTACGTCAGAGAGGGACCGTCCCACCGAAAATCCATCAACTGACAGTGAAGCTGGGACATCAGCAGGCACCAATACCTCTGAAGGCGTCACCAATAAGACCCCTTTTCCAGTGGCCAGTGGAAACGCAGATCCAGGAGGGGCATCAAGAAACCTAACCGCCCCACCGATGCGCAGCAGCGGGCGACGGGGAACCAGGAGTGCCCGGTGATTAACCTGTCTTCATGGTCCATCTCCAATGGTGAGTCCACACTTCTATCTAAAGGCCTTTCGTTTTGTCCCGTGAATAGACTGAACTTGTTTCATTTTGAGATTGAGATGTTTAAATTTGAACGCACTTTGAAAATAAAACAATTCTTTCATACACTACCTGTGACACCAGCCAAGACAACACCGGCCAGTACTACACCAGTCCCATTTAGGCTAAGGAGCAAATTCATGCCTCCTGGACAGTTTCACTCTATTGAGAACTATACCAGGACGATTAAGCATGATGTGTCTAGTCACGTTTCTAGTAAAGCATACACCAATTTGAGGCCTGATAACTTTGCAGCACTCAAATCCCTCAAGGAGGATAAGAACATTTTTATTAAACCCGCAGATAAAAGCGGGGTTATTGTGATTATGGATTACAGTGACTATAGGGATGGGATGCTTTCCATGCTGTCTGATACTATCAGCTACGTGACATTAAAGAAGGACCCCTCACAGGGCACTAAGAATGCTCTGTTTGACTTAATCAACATGGGGCAGCTGAATGGGTGGTTGACCGATGAAGTTGCCAATTTCTTACACAATGACCATCCACGCATGCCGGTTATCTATGGACTACCGAAAATCCATGAGGGCACCACACCACTATAATTTCGACCTATTGTCTCTGGCACAGGAGCCATCACTCAACCATTGGTCCAGGTAATTGACTTCCATCTACAACCTATTGTCAAGAGCTTACCTGCCTATATCCGTGATACAAGTGACTTTCTGGAGAAACTGGGGCCCTTCCTAACATTTTAGCAGGAGTGGAAACGTGCCACTATGGACATTTCATCCCTATACACTTGTATACCAAATGCTGCAGGTATACAGGCTGTCGAACACTTTCTTACTAAACAGGTCTCTTCCAGTCTACCAAGTGGTTATATTCTTGAATGTCTTGGGTTTATCCTCACTAACAATCATTTTATGTTTGAGGGGAGGGCATATACACAGATTCGGGGTACAGCAATGGGGAGCTCAGCAGCACCCTCATTCGACAACCTATTTGTTGGCTATCTCGAGGAACTATACATCTACCCATCACCTCTATTTAAGAATGTGAGGAAATGGATGAGGTATATCGACGACATTTTTGTCATTTGGTCCGGTAGTGGTGACGACTTTACTGCATTCGTTGACTTCCTGAATGGTATCTTCCCAGGAATAGATTTTAATCCTGAGTTTTCACACGACCGTATCTCATTTCTTGACGTGCTCATCACCAATATTCAGGGGACCGTCACCACATCTCTATACACTAAGCCTACTGACAGAAACACCTTACTGCACTTCCATAGTGCACATCCTGCGCATTTACGCAAGAATCTGCCCATCTCACAATTTTTAAGGGTTTTATGCATCTGTTCAGATGAGTATGACGAAAAGAAACAGCTAGAGATTATGTATGACAAGTTCTTGGAACGTGCCCCCAGACAATGTCAGTTATAGACTAAATGTACGTCGGGAGGTTGACACGCTGACGTCATCGCGACTTGTTTGTGAACGGGTGTATGCTAGCCGGCTGGCGAAAATTTTCTTACAGATGCGGTTTTTTATTGAATACATGTAAGTGTAATTTTAATTACTTATTAAATGTTATCCTACGGATTCACACTATGGCTAGCCTCTCTTTCATCCTTATGAAGCTATGGCTGAGGTGTGTTCCGTGCGGTTGCTGTTATCCCTTGTTTACCACTGATGCTTGGTCAAGGAGAGGTGACGCTACTGCTTTGATACCTGGAAGGTCTCTTGCCACACAGGCTATACCAAGGGGGTCCGCGGAGGTGCCGTTGCTGGGGTGATACCTGGATAGGTATCCATCATACAGGCTTTAAAAAAGCTTGCCCTCTGGTAAGCGCGACATCTATGTGGTGGTGGATCACACGTTGGTGGTGTTTGTGCATTCATAATTTCCATCCACTTCCTACTTATTTGGACTTCATTGGACTTTAAAACATTTTTTTTTATTTATTTACTAATATATATTATGCATTGTTTTTTCAATTTATGCATGAGGAATAGGGGTTATATATAACATCACATATATTTTTAATTCAGTGCAGCTTTTTTCCGTTATTAAAGTCACTTTTATACACAGTAGTTTTTGCAGTTTTCTGGCTGGATTCTGACATCATTTGACGTAACAGGGAGGGGGTGTAACCTATTTTTTTTCCGCATTTCACATGTTTTGATTGGTGATTGATGTATATAAATTCTGCTTTTGACACTGTTGCACTGTATCACATGCCTGACGAAGGGGTCCTGAGCGGCTCCGAAACGTTGCACTTTCTTTTGTGATGTGATTCTTTCCATTAAACCTTTTGGACGAAAAATTGTCGATCCATGGTGTACTGGCGAATATGTATGCTTGTTCTAAAGAATGTCATATGACGTCCTGTCAGAACAATGAAACCCCCGCCCGGCCGTCATTCTGCTATAGGCTGGGGGGGTTAAAGTGTATTGAGGTCAAAGAGCAGATATATCATATGTGTATTTCCAATCCTTAGAAGGGATGGCTACATTATTTTCCTTTTTTCAGAATTTTTTCAGTTTTATCTTACCCTGATCATTCGGACATTAACACATTTGCTCTCGTTGGGTAAAAATTCTAAGGGCACTTTGTCTATATGTAGAAACTGCTCCTCTCTTCTTCTCCATAGCATAGAGTGAAGGGGTTCTGTAGTTCCATAAAGGTAACAGGCAACAAGATAACTGATACGACATAAGGATCCTCCTTGGCTCCAATCACATGACACAGCTGAGGGGAGGATTTCCTTCACTCCGAACTGCCACTGCATCTGGTAAGTAGGGATGAGCTCATGTGTGTTTGTACCGTAGTCCGAACTCACCTGAACTATCCCCGCCAGAAAGCTGTTGATGTGCACCACCGATCATACATGGCCAAGGCATTCCCCACTCCAATAATGTATATACAGGCAGTCCCCGAACACCAGAGTAACGAACGACTCCTACTGACGAACGGACCTCAATGCTGGGCGCTTGTGCTCCACGCTGGTCCTGGATACCTCCAAGCAGCTATCTTGCAGCGCCGGACACAGCGCCGGACACATCCCACCCTGCAGTACTACATGTCCTGCATGGCCAGAAGAGCCCCAGATAACATAACTGCATGCCCAGAAGCACTCGGAAAATCCCACATCCCTGCACAGGCTGAAGTTACACTTAAAAATGCACTGTTACATCTTACACACAAATTCCAATTAAGAACAAACCTACAGTCCATATTAAATTCGTAGCCCAGGACTGCCTGTATATGTAATAGAGTTAGGCCGGGAGGGGGAGTCTGTACAGGAGGGAGGTTTGTACTGAAAGGTTAGGCTGGGAAAATGAAAAATGATTGGCCCTGGGTGCCAAATATGCTAGGCTCGCCACTGCAACAGGCTACTCCACTTTCAAAACTCTAAAGAGTTTGACCATAGGTTCCGTGGATTGAAGCTACAAGTAGAGCAAAAGGCGATGACCTAGGATATCACCTCCCTTTGTACTTCTATACCGGCTGCCGAGACTATTGAGGCTAAAAAAAAAGAAATGTCTGAAATTAGATTAGACCCTTCATAGTAAACAAAACTCAAACCAAACTAAATGTTTTTCAGGTTCAACCTTTGTCTTAACAACCCCTATCTAAACCACAAATTTAGCTTCAACAGACAGAAAAGTGTCTGTTTTATGGGATCTCCATTGTCTACAATTGAAGCCAACCACTATGAAGAAGATGGAAGAAATCACTGCTATTTCCCCTTTACAAATCCATGCTCCCACTCCCAATACAGAGTGCTGGGTTCCAAGGGCTGCGCAAAAAGTTGCAAAGGCTTGCATTTTGAGTAGCAGAGGTACTGTATATGTGGTGGATGCATGGGGCAAGATTAAAGCTTCAAAAGTACAAGCTTTTAGTAAACACATGCATTCAGTGGCTCAAAAGGCACGCAGAACAAGAAGTTACCATATTCATACAGTGTGTTAGATGTTAAAGGCTTGGCTGCTGTGAAGGTTTATGAAAAAAAGGGCAAAACTTGGCCATAGCACAATGCATACCTTGTCTATGGCTCAGAAGAGTGTAGGTTTGCCTCCTACCTGGCTTACTGACAGTGCTGTGATCGTATACTGGTTAGTACTCTGCATTGAGGCTGCAGCAACATCAAGCCATGCCATAATTATGCCACGTTTATAGGTGTTCTCTGTACCACCGTGTTTCTTTCTTAGGGAAGCTATGACATGCCTGCATGAACTTCCACACATAGTAAATGGAAGATCCTCACCAACACCAGTTGTAAGCTGCATCAAATCATTGACTTATATACCTAATGCCGCATACACACGACCGGACTTTCCGTCAGACAAGGTACAACAGTTTTTCTGACGGACTTGCGGCGTACTTCCGACGGACTTTCCGAACTAACGGACTTGGACACACACAATCACACCAAAGTCCGACGGATTCGAACGTGATGACGTACGACCGGACTAGAATAAGGAAGTTCATAGCCAGTAGCCAAAAGCTGCCCTAGCGTCGGTTTTCGTCTGTTGGACTAGCATACAGACGAACGGATTTCTTGATAGGAACTGGTTCTATTTCTAAAATTCGTCTGATTTTTCGACAGCAAAAGTCTGATGAAGCCCACACATGATCAAATTGTCAGACGGATTTGTTTCGTTCGACCTTTGCTGACGAAAAGTCTATAATTACAGTATATAAAAAAATGAAACTGACTGTGAACAATGTATCTTCCAGGAGCCCGGATAGCTCAGTCGGTAGAGCATCAGACTTTTAATCTGAGGGTCTAGGGTTCAAGTCCCTATTCGGGCGAGTGCTTTTTATACCACTTTAAAAATTACTTAAAATATATCTAAAACCAAGAACAACCTAAATTAATCTACAAGAATCAGAGTTAAATACCAGGCACTTTTACTCCCTTCCTGCCCAGGCCATTTTGCAGCTTTCAGTACTGTTGCAGTTTCAATGACAATTGCGCGGTCATGCAATGCTGTACCCAAAATAAATATTTTATCATTTTTTGGAGACAGATAGAGCTTTCTATTGGTGGTATTTAATCACCACTGGGTTTTTTTTTTTTTTTGCTAAAGAAACGAAAAAAGCCTGAAAATTTTGAACGCCATAAACGTGAGTTCTGTGAAAAGTGTGTGAGGGTTCTACGCAAAATTCACTTAACTATATGTTAATCGTCATAGAAGAAGTCAAAATTCAATTGTGCCAAGTCAATAAAGAACTATCGACTCTTATAGTATCAATCCAGGACAACAACGCACAGTCGGGTGCGTTGCACAACATTGACATTGAGATACTAGCATATTATCCGAGAAACAGAAGCTAAACGAGACAAACTAAGACTGGTCAACCAGGACTACCAAGAAAGCCGGGTATACCCCTGGATCACAGGCACCACGCACCCTAGAAGGAGACTCCATGCACGCGGAGGCCCGATATGGAGGTATAGCCGACCCCCTATGTCAGAGAGCGACCGTCCCACCGAAAATCCATCAACTGACAGTGAAGCTGGGACATCAGCAGGCACCAATACCTCTGAAGACATCACCAATAAGACCCTTTTTCCAGTGGCCAGTGGAAACGCAGATCCAGGAGGAGCATCAAGAAACCTAACCGCCCCACCGATGCGCAGCAGCGGACGATGGGGAAGCAGGCGTGCCCGGTGATTAACCTGTCTTCACGGTCCATCTCCAATGGTGAGTCCACACTTCTATCTAAAGGCCTTTCGTTTTGTCCCGTGAATAGACTGAACTTGTTTCATTTTGAGATTGAGATGTTTAAATTTGAACCACTTTGAAAATAAAACAATTCTTTCATACACTACCTGTGACACCAGCCAAGACAATACCGGCCAGTACTACACCAGTCCCATTTAGGCTAGGGAGCAAATTCATGCCTCCTGGACAGTTTCACTCTATTGATAACTATACCAGGACGATTAAGCATGATGTGTCTAGTCACGTTTCTAGTAAAGGATACACCAATTTGAGTCCTGATAACTTTGCAGCACTCAAATCCCTCAAGGAGGATAAGAACATTATCATTAAACCCGCAGATAAAGGTGGGGTTATTGTGATTATGGATTACAGTGACTATAGGGATGGGATGCTTTCCATGCTGTCTGATACCATCAGCTACGTGACATTAAAGAAGGACCCCTCACAGGGCACTAAGAATGCTCTGTTTGACTTAATCAACATGGGGCAGCTGAATGGGGGGTTGACCGATGACGTTGCCAATTTCTTACGCAATGACCATCCACGCATGCCGGTTATTTATGGACTATCGGAAATCCATAAGGGCACCACACCACTTAAATTTCGACCTATTGTCTCTGGCACAGGAGCCATCACTCAACCATTGGCCAAGGTTGTTGACTTCCATCTACAACCTATTGTCAAGGACTTACCTGCCTATATCCGTGATACAAGTGACTTTCTGGAGAAACTGGGGCCCTTCCTAACATTTCAGCAGGAGTGGAAACGTGCCACTATGGACATTTCATCCCTATACAATTGTATACCAAATGCTGCAGGCCTACAGGCTGTCGAACACTTTCTTACTAAACAGGTCTCTTCTGGTCTACCAAGTGGTTATATTCTTGAATGTCTTGGGTTTATCCTCACTAACAATCATTTTATGTTTGAGGGGAGGGCATATACACAGATTTGGGGTACAGCAATGGGGAGCTCAGCAGCATCCTCATTCGCCAACCTATTTGTTGGTTATCTCGAGGAACTATACATCTACCCATCACCTCTATTTAAGAATGTGAGGAAATGGATGAGGTATATCGACAACATTTTTGTCATTTGGTCCAGTAGTGGTGACGACTTTACTGCATTCGTTGACTTCCTGAATGGTATCTTCCCAGGAATAGTTTTTAATCCTGAGTTTTCACACGGCCGTATCTAATTTCTTGACCTGCTCATCACCAATATCCAGGGGACCGTCACCACATCCCTATACACTAAGCCTACTGACAGAAACACCTTACTGCACTTCTGCGCATTTACGCAAGAATCTGCCCATCTCACAATTTTTAAGGGTTTTATGCATCTGTTCAGATGAGTATGACGAAAAGAAACAGCTAGAGATTATGTATGACAAGTTCTTGGAACGTGCCCCCAGACGACGTCAGTTATAGACTAAACGTACGTCGGGAGGTTAACACGCTGACGTCATCGCGACTTGTTTGTGAACGGGTGTATGCTAGCCGGCTGACAAAAATTTTCTTACAGATGCGTGTTTTTATTGAACACATGTAAGTGTAATTTTAATTACTTATTAAATGTTATCCTATGGATTCACACTATGGCTAGCCTCTCTTTCATCCTTATGAACCTATGACTGAGGTGTGTTCCGTGCGGTTGCTGTTTTCCCTGGTTTACCACTGATGCTTGGTCAAGGAGAGGTGACGCTACTGCTTTGATACCTGGAAGGTCTCTTGCCACACAGGCTATACCAAGGGGGTCTGCGGAGGTGCCGTTGCTGGGGTGATACCTGGATAGGTATCTATCATACAGGTTTTAAAAAAGTTTGCCCTCTGGTAAGCGCGACATCTATGTGGTGGTGGATCACGCGTTGGAGGTGTTTGTGCATTCATAATTTCCATCCACTTCCTACATATTTGGACTTCATTGGACTTTAAAACATTTTTATTTATTTATTTACTGATATATATTATGCATTGTTTTTTTCAATTTATGCATGAGGAATAGGGGTTATATATAACATCACATATATTTTTAATTCAGTGCAGCTTTTTTCCGTTACTAAAGTCACTTTTATACACAGTCGTTTTTGCAGTTTTCTGGCTGGATTCTGACATCATTTGACGTAACATGGAGGGGGTGTAACCTATTTTTTTCCGCATTTCACATGTTTTGATTGGTAATTGATGTATATAAATTCTGCTTTTGACACTGTTGCACTGTATCACATGCCTGACGAAGGGGTGCTGAGCGGCTCCGAAACGTTGTACTTTCTTTTGTGATGTGATTCTTTCCATTAAGCCTTTTGGACGAAAAATTGTCGATCCATGGTGTACTGGCGAATATGTATGCTTGTTCTAAAGAATGTCATATGACGTCCTGTCAGAACAATGAAACCCCCGCCCGGCCGTCATTCTGCTATAGTGTATTGAGGTCAAAGAGCAGATATGTCATGTGTGTATTTCCAGTCCTTAGAAGGGATGGCTACATTAGTTTCCTTTTTCAGAATTTTTTCATTTTTATCTTACCCTGATCATTCGGACATTAACACATTTGCTCTCGTTGGGTAAAAATTCTAAGGACACTTTGTGTTTGGACCGTAGTCCGAACCCACCTGAGCTATCCCCGCCAGAAAGCTGTCGATGTGCACCACCAATCATACATGGCCAAGGCATTCCCCACCCCAATAATGTATATATAGGCAGTCCCCGAACACCCCAGTTACGAATGCCTCCTACTTACGAACGGACCTCAATGCCAGACATTTGTGCTCCTGGTCCTGGATACCTCCGATCAGCTATCTTGCAGCGCCGGACACAGCGTCGGACACATCCCACACTGCCAGAAGAGCCCCAGATAACATAACTGCGTGCCCAGAAGCACTTGGAACATCCCACATCCCTGCACAGGCTGAAGTTACACTGTTCCGTCTTACTCACAAATTCCAATTAAGAACAAACCTACAGTCCATATTGAATTCGTAGCCCGGGGACTTCCTGTATATGTAATAAAGAGTTAGGCTGGGAGGGGGAGTCTGTACAGGAGGGAGGTTTGTACTGAAAGGTTAGGCTGGGAAAATGAAAAATGATTGGCCCTGGGTGCCAAATATGCTAGGCTCGCCACTGCAACAGGCTACTCCACTTTTAAAACTCTAAAGAGTTTGACCATAGGTTCCGTTTATTGAAGCTACAAGTAGAGCAAAAGGCGATGACCTAGGATGCCACCTCCCTTTATACTTCTATACCGACTGCAGAGACTATTGAGGCAAAAAAAAAAGAAATGTCTGAAATTAGATTAGACCCTTCATAGTAAACAAAACTCAAACAAAACTAAATGTTTTTCAGGTTCAACCTTTGTCTTAACAACCCCTATCTAAACCACAAATTTAGCTTCAACAGACGGAAAAGTGTCTGTTTTATGGGATCTCCATTGTCTACAATTGAAGCCAACCACTATGAAGAAGATGGATTATATTGGTTATATTCTTGAATGTCTTGGGTTTATCCTCACTAACAATCATTTTATGTTTGAGGGGAGGGCATATACACATTAAAGAAGGACCCCTCACAGGGCACTAAGAATGCTCTGTTTGACTTAATCAACATGGGGCAGCTGAATGGGGGGTTGACCGATGATTCGGGGTACCAGCAATGGATTATATTGGTTATATTCTTGAATGTCTTGGGTTTATCCTCACTAACAATCATTTTATGTTTGAGGGGAGGGCATATACACAGATTCGGGGTACAGCAATGGGGAGCTCAGCAGAACCCTCATTCGCCAACCTATTTGTTGGTTATCTCGAGGAACTATACATCTACCCATCACCTCTATTTAAGTATGTGAGGAAATGGATGAGGTATATCGACGACATTTTTGTCATTTGGTCCAGTAGTGGTGACGACTTTACTGCATTCATTGACTTCCTGAATGGTATTTTCCCAGGAATAGTTTTTAATCCTGAGTTTTCACACGGCCGTATCTCATTTCTTGACGTGCTCATCACCAATATCCAGGGGACCGTCACCACATCCCTATACACTAAGCCTACTGACAGAAACACCTTACTGCACTTCCATAGCGCACATCCTGCGCATTTACGCAAGAATCTGCCCATCTCACAATTTTTAAGGGTTTTATGCATCTGTTCAAATAAGTATGACGAAAAGAAACAGCTAGAGATTATGTATGACAAGTTCTTGGAACGTGGGTATCCCGATTCGATACTTGATCAGGCCCTCGTTAAAGCCCAGACTGGGCACGCTAGGACCCCCAGTCCCATCGATCGCCCAGTATTTGTACACACATACAATCAGGCGTACGACCGGACTAGAATAAGGAATAGAATAAGGAAGTTCATAGCCAGTAGCCAATAGCTGCCCTAGCGTCGGTTTTCGTCTGTCGGACTAGCATACAGACGAACGGATTTCTCTATAGGAACTGGTTTAGAGAGTAGAATTTCTAAAGTCCGTCTGAGTTTTCGACAGCAAAGGTCTGATGAAGCCCACACACGATCAAATTGTCAGGCGGATTCGTTCAGTTGGACCTTTACTGTCAAAAAGTCTATAATTGCAGTATATAAAAAATTAAAGTGACTGTGAACACCAAGCTTTCCAGGAGCCCGGATAGCTCAGTCGGTAGAGCATCAGACTTTTAATCTGAGGGTCTAGGGTTCAAGTCCCTATTCGGGCGAGTGCTTTTTATACCACTTAAAAAGTATAAAAATTACTTAAAATATATCTAAAACCAAGATCAACCTAAATTAAACTACAAGAATCATAGTTAAATACCAAGTACTTTGACCCCCTTCCTGTCCAGGCCAATTTGCAGCTTTCAGTACTGTTTCAGTTTGAATGACAATTGCGCAGTTTGAATGCAATGCTGTACCCAAAATAAATATTTTATAATTTTTTGGAGACAGATAGAGCTTTCTTTTGGTGGTATTTAAATCACCACTGTGTTTTTGTTTTATTTTTTTGCTAAACAAATGAAAAAAGCCTGAAAATTTTGAAAAAAAAGAAAACGTTTCTGTTATAAGATATTGTAAATGAGTAATTTTTCTCCTTCACTGATGTGCGCTGATATTTTATTCTATCTTTTCATGTGACAACACTGAAGAACTTACACTTTGCTACAATGTAAAGTACAAGAGAGTGTGCAGCTTGTATACATTTTCTATCCCCTCAAAATAACTCAACACACAGCCATTAATGTCTAAACCACTGGCAACAAAAGTGAGTACACCCCAAAGTGAAATTGTCCAAATTGGGCCCAAAGTGTCAATATTTTGTGTGGCCACCATTATTTTCCAGCACTGCCCTAACCCTCTTGGGCATGGAGTTCACCAGAGCTTCACAGGTTGCCACTGGAGTCCACTCCTCCATGACCACATCATGAAGCTGGTGGATGTTAGAGACCTTGCTCTCCTCCACCTTCCATTTGAGGATGCCCCATAGATGCTCCATAAGGTTTAGGTTTGGAGACATGCTTGGCCAGTCCATCACCTTTACCCTCAGCTTCTTTAGCAAGGCAGTGGTCGTCTTGGAGGTGTGTTTGGGACGTTTTTATGTTGGAATACTGCCCTGCGGCCCAGTCTCTGAAGGGAGGGGATCATGCTCTGCTTCAGTATGTCACAGTACATGTTGGCATTCATGGTTCCCTCAATGAACTGTAGCTCCCCAGTGCCGGCAGCACTCATGCAGCCCCAGACGATGACACTCCCACCACCATGCTTGACTGTAGGCAAGACACACTTATCTTAGTACTCCTCACCTGGTTGCCGCCACACACGCTTGACACCATCTAAACCAAATAAGTTTATCCAGTTTAAAGCGGAGTTCCACCCTAAAGTGGAACTTCCGCTTATCGGATTCCTCCCCCCCTCCGGTGCCACAATTGGCACCTTTCAGGGGGGAGGGGGGTGCAGATACCTGTATAATACAGGTATCTGCACCCACTTCCAGGACGAGCATCCCCGCCCATATCCGAGGATTCCTGCCCCTATCCGAGAATGGCCCGTTGTGTCTTGGGAAACACAGTTTCCAGGACACAGCGGGGACCAATAGAGAAGCCCAGCGCGACTCGTGCATGCGCAGTAGGGAACCGGGCAGTGAAGACATTGCGTCTTCACTTCCTGATTCCCTGACCGAGGATGTCCGCGGGGCAGCGAGAGACGAGCGCTCGCTCGTCTTCTGCCGACACCGCTGGAACCTGGAACAGGTAAGTGCCCATTTATTAAAAGTCAGCAGCTGCAGTATTTGTAGCTGCTGACTTTAAAAAAAAAAAAAAATCGGGTGGAGCTCCGCTTTAAGTTCCAGTAATCCATGTCCTTAGTCTGCTTGTCTTCAGCAAACTGTTTGCAGGATTTCTTGTGCATCATCTTTAGAAGAGGCTTCCTTCTGGGATGACAGCCATACAGACAAATTTGATGCAGTGTGCGGTGTATGGTCTGAGCACTGACAGGCTCAGACACCCCTTCAACCTCTGCAGCAATGCTGGCAGCACTCATACATCTATTTCCCAAAGACAACCTCTGGATATGACGCTGAGCACGTGCACTCAACTTCTTTGGTCGACCATGGCAAGTGTATCCCGCTGTATAGTCTTGGTCACTGTGCTGCTGCTCAGTTTCAGGGTCTTGGCAATCTTCTTATAGCCTAGGCCATCTTTATGTAGAACAACAGTTCTTTGCCATGAGGTGCCATATTCAACTTCCAGTGACCAGTATAAGAGAGTGAGAGCGATAACACCAAATTTAACGCACCTGCTCCCCATTCACACCTGAGACCTTGTAACATGAACGAGTCACATGGCACCGGAGAGGGAAAATGGCTAATTGGGCCCAATTTGGACATTTTCATTTAGGGGTGTACTCACTTTTGTTGCCAGCAGTTTAGACATTAATGGCTGTGTGTTGAGTTATTTTGATGGGACAGAAAAATTTACACTGTTATACAAGCTGTACACTCACTACTGTACATTGTAGCAAAGTGTCATTTCTTCAGTCTTGTCACATGAAAAGATATAATAAAATATTTACAAAAATGTGAGGGGTGTACTCACTTTTGTGAGATACTGTGTATATATATATTTATATATATATATATATATATATATATATATATATATATACACACACACAAGCATGTGTGCTTGAGCTTTGAGGCGGCTATCCTAATGCAGTTGGCTGTGCACACCTATGCATTATGCAATACCATTGCACAGAGCAGGTAAGTATTACTTGCTTGTTATTAAAAAAAAATAAAGAAAATGCCTTTACAACCACTTTCACCTTTTCTCAAAAACTAAAAGTAAACTAATATGTTTCCCACCCAAAGAAGATTTGAGCTGTTAATTTTGATCTTTTATTAGGAAAGCCTCAAAATGTACAGTGTGAAGCAAAAGAACATGCAAAGGAAGGCTTTTATTTTTATTTTTTTTTGCTGTAGCAAATTGTATAATTTATTGCTGCATTCATGTTGATTTCTGTAGCTGTCTACTTTCAGGAAGGCTGCTTCTTCGCTAGATGATGTTGTTTGCTGTATGAGTATTGGTTTCACTTTTAACATCCAGCGGTAAAACGGTTCAAATCCCTTCCTCTGCAATGATTCCTCCAGGCAACCCTGTAAGTCAGAAAAAAATGAAAAATGAAAATGAAAAAAATCACCATGAAATTGTCTTTTCTAACAATGTGTGTCATTATTTCTTTTATGTCACCTTTACTATTACAATAGCAAGGGCAGAGTAAAAGGTCCACCTCCTCTGGCTTATTACTCACCCTCCCTTTTCACCCTAATCAGTTGGATTCCCACATATGAGGGAACATGTGACCATTCACCTTCATCCCATGATGCATTGCTTAGCACATGAGCAACCAAGTGCTGTCATTAGGGGGGGGGAGGGGGGTCAGTCTTCAGCACAAAGGGTCACATTTCAGGTGAGGCGAGTGTGCAAACAAGGTGTAAAATGTATCTACACCCATGAAAAAAAATGTGAGCTGTTGCAGCTTAGTGGTCCTTAGTGGTGTTGGCTATGTTAGTTTTTTTTATTTTATTTTTTATAATTTTTTCCTTTATTCTCACCTGGTGATCTGTGCGCCTGGTGATTAGTGGTCCTTAGTGGTGTTGGCTATGTTATTTTTTTAAATTTTTTATTCTTTTTTCCTTTTTCCTCACCTGGTGATCTGTGAGCTGTGAAAATGTGGTGGTTCTGGCCAGCTCAATAGATTGCTTTAAAAAAGGCCTGGATTCTTTCCTAAAAGCGAAGTTCCATCCAAAAATTGAACTTCAGCTTTAAGTACTGGTGACCCCCTGACATGCCACATTTGGCATGTCATTATTTTTTTTGGGGGGGGGGGGGAGCGGGTACCCAGTTTTGACAGGCACCCAGCTCCCACTTCCTCTCCTGGAGCAGCGGTGCCAGAAGGAATTTCACCCCCCCCCCTCCCTCCCTGCAATCTTCTGGGACATGTCACAGGTCCCAGAAGATTGCCCGGCCATTCACAAGGCACTGCACAGTGCACGCCCGCTATGAAGCCGCAGCCAGGTGCCCATCGCTGAACCATGGGACAGATGAGTGTCTGTCTATTAAAAGTCAACAGCTACACTTTATGTAGCTGCTGACTTTTAAATGGGTGGAACTCCACTTTAATGTACATAAAATAACTGGGTACTAACATTTATTGGTAAAGTTGATCCAGGGAATATCCGATGGCCTCTCGGGGATCAGGAAGGAATTTTTTCCCCTGCTGTAGCAAATTGGATCATGCTTTGCTGGGGTTTTTCGCCTTCCTCTGGATCAACTGTGGGTATAGGATTGTGTATATGGGATTGTATGTTTTTTATTTATTGGTTGAACTGATTGGACTTTTTTCAACCTAACTATGTAACTATGTAAGTCCTAAGATGACAACGCTCTCTCACTGTACTGTATATACAGTATGGGGAAGCAATGTTGTCACCTAGGACAGGAAGTGTGTTAGGATTACAAAACACATCCACTTTCCTTATCTGCATATAATAGGACACAGCTGATAGAACTGTTTGGGATTTCAGTGGAGGCGAAGTAGAGTCCAAAGGAAGCTCAATAGGTTTCTGACAGCCTCACACTCCTACTCTGCAGCCTATCTGCCCAACCACTGCCCTGTTGGCAACAGAGACAACAACCTCTCTTCTCCCATTAGCCACTGGTGGCCACTCTCTCCTCCCCAGTTTGGGTCTCCACTGCTGAGAAATAGGTCCCACTTGAAAAACTACATCCACTATACTCCTGGTTGCCAGTGACGGCACTAACTTCATGCAGTGTCCTATTGCTAGATGGCAGCTTGGTGCTACCTGTTCCACCTGCTCTGCTCTGATTGGCTGCCCTTTGACACTCTATTTGAGGTTCATAAGCTCAGGACTCTGAGCTTGTCATAGCATTAAGCTACCTTGCATCTGTACCCTCATCTTGCCATGCGTGTTCCTGCCCGCCTTGTCTTTAAAATCTCCTGTTACTGACCCCTTTCTTGAGCTTTGGATTATGCTTGTCTGATGCCTGCCTAAAGCTCAGACTGTATTTGGATAATGCTTATCATCTGCCGCCTGCCCTGACCACTACCCATACCTCCCAACATTCTGAGATGGGAATGAGGGACACCTACTAGCAAATGTATGTAGGCATAGGGCATGCCCTCTGCCACACCCCCTTAAAGAAGAATTAACCAAAAAAAAGGTTAAGTAAACCCACAAGGGATTTTTTTTACAACTACTATTCCTTTATTTTGGCTTTTAAAATTTACAAATGCAGCAATTTATAAATTGGTTGAAAGGTTTAGCAGTGGGAAACACTTTTTGAAAGATAAAAAGTGCATTTTATTTACAACTATATAGATCAGACCAAAATGAGGGACAAATGAGGGGGGGAGAGGGACAGAGGGACATTGCTCCAAATCAGGGACAGTCCCTCGAAATCAGGGACAGTCCCTCAAAATCAGGGACAATTGGATGCTATGCCACTACCAGCTTCTTGGTTTCCGTACGGTATACCCTCAAGCTGTAGGATAGTCCACGCCTGATACTGCTGAGACCCACAGGTACTCTCTTCTTTTACCTTCACTCAGTCCCTTTGGGCTACCTGGCCAAGAACTACAGCATTGTGTATTAATTGGAGCAACCAAATATAATAAGCTTGTTCGCCTTAAGGGAATGGGGATGCTTTAGATGAAAGTACACTCCCCAGCTATAGTTTCTGACCTCTGGTACATGAGCAAGAGTTACAGAAAGATCATTTAACCTTCCACAGCAGGAAAAAAAAAATAATTTCTGAAATTTTCTTCAATTATAGTAATATTTATAATAAACACATTAATATTATACTATTTTAAGTAAAATGACTGCTCTACCACCACTTACCAAGCCGAGATGCCATTAGGATCTCTCACCACTCTCTTGGCACATTCAATGTCATCGTGGATGTTACTATTGAGAAGACCTGTAATGAAACAATAAAGTGGATATCAGAAATCATCTCTAGACACCAGACATCAACACCAATGACTATGGAAACCTGCTATTAGAGAAACATGGAGGCTGCCACTGATGACCTTTAAAATTGCTGCAGGCTTGGCAGGCATGCTGATCTTCTGGCTTCCATACTGATCCTGAACAAGTAGGCAGATTTGGACTTCTGACTTTACTCCGAATTTCCTGATGCACTCACTTGTTCCAGATATGGAAGACAGTGGCTCAGCATGTAAGCAAGTCAACTGGCAGAACAGCAATGACAGCTCCTGTTTTTGTCTCATGACAGGTTTGCTTTAAAGTTGAACTCCAGGCAGCAAAAAGGAAAACACAAATGAATACATATATATATACTTATATTTAATAATATGTCCTTAAATGCATCTTCTAAACGTGGTCGTAAAGGTTTTTTTTTTTTTAAAGAGGTTGTAAACCACTGGGTGTTTCTTTGTTTGTTTTTTTGCGGACCTGCAAGGTAAAGGCATAATGTGCTAGTATGCATCTCATGCTAGCACATTATGTGAAACTTACGTGGAAACAAAGCCCTCCAGCGATTCGATGTAATAGCTGGAGGCAGTGTCTATCTTCACCCATCTTACTTTCAGGTCCGCGGACTCCGGCTATGTGACTGCCCGGAGCTTCGATGACGTCACTCTTGTGCACCGAGAGCCGTCATTCATGGCACAGGATTCTAAAGGAACGCCACGGATGACCATTCCTTCAGAGTGCATCTGCCAATAACGTAATCAGCTGCATGTAATGTAAATATCTCTTAAACGGTGCACGTTTAGGAGATATTTATAGTACCTATAGGTAAGCCTTATTATAGGTTTACCTATAGGTGCAAATTATGCCTTTGAGTCTACTTCCACTTTAATGCAAGGAATGCATGAAGACAAAAATGTTTAGGCTTTAGAACCATTTTAAATGGCACCCTATGAACCTCCAAAAATCACATGCCCTGTATTACGCTCCAGCACAATGCTTGGTATCCTGTGCATTGTATTGCTCTGTGAAAAAAAATGCATGCAGCACCTACTTTTTCATGCTTCGAGATGCATTGTTGTGTTAGATGTTTAATGCAGTGTGCTTTTTTCCAATACTATTGCCTATTTGGCTTTTAATATGATATTTAATACTAATATTATTATTGTATTGCTATTGTATTGATATGTTGATTGTATTGATATTGGATTGACTTGTTCTTATGAACTTTCTAGCCCTGATGAAGGAGTGCTTTTGGACCCCTGAAATGCGTTGGCTACTTTTTGGATAGCCCCCTGACTTTTATCGGAATAAAGTTGTATGCAGACCTTTTAGAAGTGGTGTGGCATTTCAATTTCAGTTTTTGTTACATTATGCAACTCACTTCAAAGCACAAAAAAGTGTGTGCTTCAGGGCTTTGCAATGTGGAGTTGGCATCAGTCTATTGCTATCCTGAGTTGGTATCAGTTTATTGCTATCCTGAGTTGGTATCAGTCTATTGTGAATAGACTGGGAGAATCAGACAGACGCACAAGGGACTGATTAATTGTGCTTCAAGGCAAGGAGCATGCTGATACAGTAGGAGGGGAGTGATACAGTGGGGTTGATTTACTAAAGGCAAATAGACTACAGTTGCACTCTGCAGGAGCACTTGCTCCAGAGTTTAGTACATGAGCAGAAGCTCTGCTAACTTCCATTATTCAATCATGGGCCATGCTGTTTTTTACATTTTCCTTGCATGCGATTCAATATTCTTTGCAAAGGGAAGCTTTACTTCATTTACTAAGGTTTGGAACTTTTGCCTTTAGTAAATCAATCCTATAGAGTCTGATGCCCCTCCTTTCACTGTCAATTCACAGGCTGGGAGAGGGACAGTACTTACTTTGACAGCTAATTCTACAAGCATTCACAGCACCAGCAGTCTTCCCATCATTGCACCACCATTTGCTGTTAATCTGAAATATTCCGTAGTCGCGGCTCGGCCCATTGTTGTTCACAGCATCAGTGTTGTAGCCACTTTCATAATAGGCAAGACATAGCCCTGTTAGTTGATAAAAAAAAAGTACAATCATAAAAACCACAGCAACAAGAACAAATAATAATCTTAATATACTCTATTGCTAATAACAACATTACACATTTTCAACAGGTATATCTTCCAAATATGTGTGGATGTGCAAGGCGCAGATTTAGAATCAGGACTGAATTCGAGTAGAAAAATGGACCTCAGGCCAACTTAAGTGGTGTCAGTGTAAGGTAGTTATAGAAAATATATGCTTGAACCCCATTGGGCTTTCTAGGTTCGGCATTAAAGCTGTTCGACTGCTAGGTGTGGCAATGTGTGACCCACCCATAGAGCCTGTCAGTGGTCAGACTGCAGCATCACTTACCATTCTGACAACACACTGCTATGACCTGAAAGTCACGCGACGTATGGCGATATTTTGATTTTAAGGGAATTCCTGGGTAATCTTCCTGTAATGTCAGATCCAAATCACATCAATATAGATGAGGATATGACTCGGAGGTGACTTCCACTAAAGTCTAATGCCGCATACACGCGGTCGGAATTTCCGATGGAAACAGTCCGATGGGAGCTTCTCATCGGATTTTCCGACCGTTTGTATGCCCATCGGTCTTTTTCTGTCTGAATTTCCGACGGACTTTGTATTGAGAACCTGTTCTTAATTTTTTCCGACGGAAAACATTTCTATCGGATTTTCCGATCGTGTGTATGCAATTCCGACATGCCAAATCCTGACGCATGTTCGGAAACTATTTGACGCATGAAGAGAGGCATTAAACTTCCCTTTTATAGTGCAGTCGAACATGTTGTATGCCGTGGTGTTATTGCCCGTCAGAATTTGGTGTGACCGTGTGTAGGCAAGACAGTTTGAGCGAAATTCCGTCGGAATTCCGACGGGAAAACCATCTGAGCTTTTTCCGACGAGAATTCCGACCGTGTGTGTATGCAGCATTAGTCAGAGAGAAGTCGCCTTGAATAGTACAGGAACCGTTTCTAAAGTCGGAGCGACTTCAGTAGTGCTAATTAAGACAGACATCATTGACTGTAAAAGATTGGTGAAAAATGAAGCGCTAAAAATATATAGCAATGAACAATGATAATATACCAAATGTTATGTGCAAATAATAAAAAACTTTGTGATAAAAATTGATCTCAAATATAGTGAATATGAGTCAAAACATATATATAATTTGTAGAAACACAAGTGAAAAAGTCCCAAAGGTAAAACAATCCTATTGTAAACATATATAGAGTCCACCACAAAAGAGTTGTTGCTCAGAAGTGGGGTACAATGGCCTTAGCAGGCATGTAGTGCATCAGGGATAATGTGTCCTGTCAGGAGGTCACTGTCACTTAAAGCGGAAGTTCCATTTTTGGGTGGAACGCTTTAATGCAACTCACTAAAACAGGTGATATACCGCATGTTAATACATGTGTATTAAACACACCAGAATGGACTGCCCTGGTTTGGGTCCTTAGAATCTTTGTGGAAATCTTTAAGGATCGTTGAGAATGAATTACCGGTACTTAACCGAACCTGTAGCTAAAGAGATTGGGAATGGCTTGCTTTAAAACTCTCTTTACCTGCTCCTATTCAGCATATGTAACGTCAATAATGTCCATAGTTTTGTCACAGGTGTATTTTGAGCTCAGTTATCACATATGTTTGCATATTCTGTATACAGGCAGTCCCCGGGTTACAAACAAGATAGGGTCTGTAGGTTTGTTTTTAGGTTGAATTTGTATGCAAGTCAGAACAGGTACATCTTTTAAGTGTGGCTCCAGCCCAATTTTTTTTTTGTTATGTTTTTGAATAGCATAGGGAATGGGTTAACACCCCTGTAACATTTGTTTTGTTGTCTGTGCCTCTGTTCAGAAGATTTCACCTCACTCTCTGTCCCTATGACAATTGGATTTTGAAAATTTGGGGAAGTTGTGGAAACAAGGATTGGTACTAACGCTTCAGTGGAGGTACCTTTTTCCCATGATAGCTCTTACAGGAGTTAATTTCCCCTTCCTAGGGGGAGATTTCCTCTCATTTCCTGTTGTCTCCCTCTGTAAGTAGGAGTCGTTTGTAAGTTGGATGTTTGTAACCCGGGGGCACACCTATACTGTACATACATCCCACTACATATTACTGATTTTTATTTCAGTTTTACATACAGTTAGCAGCGCTAATTCCATAGTATCCAGACAACCCAGTCTCTTGGAAGATCCTGTACAACTCGCAGCGAGAATAAACCATCCCCTCTGAGGTGTAATACAAGCCAAGGCAAGCAGCAAGGAACAAAAGGAGCTTCATACTGTTCGACTGAGCTAATCAGTAGCAAAACTGGCTGAAGAGGAACTGAAAAAAATATAGACATTAATAACAAACGTCAGTAAACTAAAATCTTAACATCAAAAATATAATATACTTACTATGAATTACTGTTAGTACTTAAATATTATAACTTAATTCACTTTAAGAACCACTGGCATGTATGGATCATACATCCTAAAGCATCTACAGTACTGAAAGAATTGTACGCTCAGTCTTAACTACCACTAGGTAGCCTGTTGGTATCACTTATCCCTTGTAGAGACTTATGCTGCTTTAATTTCCTGATTGGTTTGACTCGCTAGAATACATTGATATACTAGACGACATCCTGTTCTCTCTTTTGTTTATTCATGTTAGAATAGACCTGCTCACAGTTTGCCCCCCTAGGGGTGAATAGGTTTATTTTTGAAGGTTTACTAGCTAGAAACTGAATTTAAAGATATGAATTTGAAGGATTATTCACGATTATTATACTGACTTAATGTATTTATCAAAAATTCATTCGCTATACTATGTAACTGTAATGGCTGTTATACTTTTCTTAATGTCTTTTTGTTATTTTATGTTCTGATAACTAAATAAAAAATTTTAAAAAATGTTAATAAAATATAAAAATATAAATAATATATATATATATATAATATACTAGATATTGAGGTTGGTTTACTTGCAAAATGTTCAATTTGATTAGTAATTACAGTGAAGCTGAGTTCAATTTGAATACTTGACTCTTGAATGTGCAAAGGGAAATAACAAAAATGATTTTTGCTTGAGATGTTGATGAGATAGAACAAGTCCACAAACAGGAAGCACAAAAATGGTGAAAGGTCTGAGAGATAAACAGCAGGAGATTATCATATGATACATATGGGTCAGGACCACACCAATTAACTTCCTACAAATAAAGTGAGAACGCGAGTGCTCAATATCTACTCCTACTACAGGGCCATGATATCAGACTAACCTAAATTTTGGTGGACCCCAAACCCTAATAAAATGTAGACACTAATTGGATAGGTCTCTGTTAATTATGACTTGCAAGCCCCTAGAGAAGCAATGTTCTTAGGATACGATCTTACGCTTAACATTTATTGGATCAACACAATAAAGTCAACTTCAAATCTCTTCCTCTGACAATTCTGGACCTCAAATTTCAAATTGGATGCAGACAGATATCAACACAATTGCAAAGCTTTATGAAATTAACACAATTAGATCCTTTTTTGACCTGCAACAAACTTTCCTACCAAAAAAAAGTCTTTTGCAAATACCTTTAAATTAGAAGTTACCTTTCTACTATACCCTCTGATAAATTATTGCTTCCTAAAAATGTTATTCCATTTTATAATGGATATACTATACAGGTCCTTCTCAAAAAATTAGCATATTGTGATAAAGTTCATTATTTTCTGTAATGTACTGATAAACATTAGACTTTCATATATTTTAGATTCATTACACACAACTGAAGTAGTTCAAGCCTTTTCTTGTTTTAATATTGATGATTTTGGCATACAGCTCATGAAAACCCCAAATTCCTATCTCAAAAAATTAGCATATCATGAAAAGTTTCTCTAAACGAGCTATTAACCTAATCATCTGAATCAACTAATTAACTCTAAACACCTGCAAAAGATTCCTGAGGCTTTTAAAAACTCCCAGCCTGGTTCATTACTCAAAACCGCAATCATGGGTAAGACTGCCGACCTGACTGCTGTCCAGAAGGCCATCATTGACACCCTCAAGCAAGAGGGTAAGACACAGAAAGAAATTTCTGAACGAATAGGCTGTTCCCAGAGTGCTGTATCAAGGCACCTCAGTGGGAAGTCTGTGGGAAGGAAAAAGTGTGGCAAAAAACGCTGCACGAGAAGAGGTGACCGGACCCTGAGGAAGATTGTGGAGAAGGACCGATTCCAGACCTTGGAGGACCTGCGGAAGCAGTGGACTGAGTCTGGAGTAGAAACATCCAGAGCCACCATTAACAGGCGTGTGCAGGAAATGGGCTACAGGTGCCGCATTCCCCAGGTCAAGCCACTTTTGAACCAGAAACAGCGGCAGAAGCGCCTGACCTGGGCTACAGAGAAGCAGCACTGGACTGTTGCTCAGTGGTCCAAAGTACTTTTTTCGGATGAAAGCAAATTTTGCATGTCATTCGGAAATCAAGGTGCCAGAGTCTGGAGGAAGACTGGGGAGAGGGAAATGCCAAAATGCCTGAAGTCCAGTGTCAAGTACCCACAGTCAGTGATGGTCTGGGGTGCCATGTCAGCTGCTGGTGTTGGTCCACTGTGTTTTATCAAGGGCAGGGTCAATGCAGCTAGCTATCAGGAGATTTTGGAGCACTTCATGCTTCCATCTGCTGAAAAGCTTTATGGAGATGAAGATTTCATTTTTCAGCACGACCTGGCACTTGCTCACAGTGCCAAAACCACTGGTAAATGGTTTACTGACCATGGTATTACTGTGCTCAATTGGCCTGCCAACTCTCCTGACCTGAACCCCATAGAGAATCTGTGGGATATTGGGAAGAGAAAGTTGAGAGACGCAAGACCCAACACTCTGGATGAGCTTAAGGCCGCTATTGAAGCATCCTGGGCCTCCATAACACCTCAGCAGTGCCACAGGCTGATTGCCTCCATGCCACGCCGCATTGAAGCAGTCATTTCTGCAAAAGGATTCCCGACCAAGTATTGAGTGCATAACTGAACATAATTATTTGAAGGTTGACTTTTTTTGTATTAAAAACACTTTTCTTTTATTGGTCGGATGAAATATGCTAATTTTTTGAGATAGGAATTTGGGGTTTTCATGAGCTGTATGCCAAAATCATCAATATTAAAACAAGAAAAGGCTTGAACTACTTCAGTTGTGTGTAATGAATCTAAAATATATGAAAGTCTAATGTTTATCAGTACATTACAGAAAATAATGAACTTTATCACAATATGCTAATTTTTAAATACATTCAAGTAGAAATTCAGCCTAAAACTAACTCTAAATCTACTGACAGACACATTCTAATGCCCCGTACACACGGTCGGACATTCAGATTTTTTCCGACGGATTTTCCGACAACATGGTCCGATCGGACATTTTCCGTCGGAATTTCCGACTGTGTGTATGGGGCATAAGACTAATCTACCTAGCCCTGTAAAGCAAAAATCGCTATACATATATTTTCTGCAGCCGATCCAATGCTGTGTTTATTTCCAATTCTCTAACCATTAATATTAGCTTTTTTCATTTTTATTCATTTTGATTGTTAATTTTTTTAGTGTCACATTTAATAAAAGCATAAAATGTTGAAAAGACCCCAAGCTGTGACTGCTCACCCTCCCCATCACAGGAGTGGGATCTCAAACACCGCACATGTGTGGCCCACTGAGCCACTGAGACAGGGAAGAGAGAGCACATGTGAGTAGGTATGAATCGGCTGAGAGGGTCTTAGCAACATCCTTGCAACAAGGTAGCTGGACTGATCTCTTGGAATTTTTTTTTGCCAGGCTTCAAGAGGTATGTAAATGGCTTATATCTATAGCAAAAGGCATTATTTCACTTTGGTCAAAGCTGCAAAGTTCTTTTTATCTTCAGGCACCCAGGACTTGCACAGGCATTTTTTTTTTTTTTTTTGGTAATAGCAAAATAACCCTTTAACAACTTGACACCCAAGTTATGGGCGTCCTTGGGTTTTAGTGGTTATATCGGGATGATGCCTCCACCTAAAGGCTCTCCGGTCCCATCACGGTGCCCGGGAGCAGTGCAGTCGGCATCGATGGCTGCCCTGTACAGAGAGAGAGAGGAACTGATGTCATTCCCCTCTCTCTGTAACCCTGAAAAACTGGGAGCGACGAGTGGTTTGTCACTTTCTGTGGTGCCCTGTTTATAGGAAAGCAGCCGATCAAACTGATCTGTGTCTGATTGGCTGCATGGGAGACCAGAGGAAAGATTTGGGGTCTAATAGACCCCACATTTCTCCATAAAGAGGACCTGTCACGGCCCATGTTGTCACAAGGGATGTTGTTTAACCCTTGTGAAAGCAAAAAAATTAGTTTAGAAAAAAAAGTGTAAAAAAAAAAAAAAAGTGCATAAAATAAATAAATAAAAATTGAAGTGACCCTGTCAGACCGTGCTTTTCCATTACTCACGCACGCATATGTAAACGGTGATCGCACCACACATGTGAAGTATTAAATAAAGGGGAAACATTGTATGTGATTCCCTTACCTGCGCAAAAGTTACTATGTTAATTTAATTGTATTTAATTATAGGGGCTGCTCGTTGTAAGGGTGATACCGTTAATGTTTGAAAATTATAATAAACCGCACACCCTATTAATATGTGAAACCATAAATCAATATGAATTACAATTTGGTGCAATATCATAAATGACCACTAGATATCTCTAGTGGATTAACCTCCCTGGCGGTATGATTCTGTCTGGAATTTTGTGCTGAAAGCGGTACAATTATTTTGCATGGAAATTTGGCGTTTTTATATTGTAGGCATGCAATTCTTATGAATAACTCACTTAAATCTGTCCGAACCAGAGTCTAGTAGACATCCCGGGTATGATAAAGTTTGAAACACAAAATCATAAATCATAATAAAATAAAAATATATATAAAAATGATTCAATAATGTAATCAAATCAAAAACACTGAAATTTGCTCAGTTGCAGAATAGTCGCTGTCATTAAATTTAGTGTTTGATGATAAATTGTGATTCTAATTTTTTATCGGTGTTTTCTAGCTGGTCTTAAACCACTTTTGACATACAGGGACACTTTTTGGTTGCTATGGACAATCTCCAGTTTCCAGGCAGAAAAAAATCTTGTTATTATATAAAATGACATGCAGGGCACTGGGCAGACCACTAGGGACAAAGGGGATGTGTATTTTTTGTATACAGTACTGTAATCTGTAAGATTACAGTACTGTATGTGTACTGTGTTTTTAAACTTTTTTGAATTTGGCGCCGATCTCTGCTCCCGTGCGTCGGAACGTCGCAGGGAACGGAGATCAGCGGCACTCGGCACTGTGTGAATCGAGCGAGCAGACGGCTCGCACACACAGCGGGGAGACATCGCAGGATCCAGGGGATACGGTAAGTAACCCCCCCCTGTATCCTGCAATGCAGCCCGAGTCTGGCTCGGGGTTACCGCTTTTGGTACTGAAGTTCCTGGCCTGAGCCAGACTCGGGATTACCGCCAGGGAGGCTACCATGAATTGATTACCATAAATAAACGTGCAATCTAGTGCAATCTCAAAAGGTTATATACCCCAAATGCGTAAGTGCATACAAATACCGTATACATGTAACTGCCCCTCCAGTGGGCATCGAGGTTACAGTGCAGTGTCCAAGAAAATCAATCATATAAAAGTGCAGTGTCCAAAAAACTTCCATTAAGTGATTTCCAATAGTGCATAGAGTTGTGTTGAACCAGCAATACAGCAGATTATCTCCCAAATGTTGTTGTAACGATTCAACAAAGGAAGCTCCAAAAACAAGCTGGATCGAATCACACATGTGAAGTATTGTCGCAAACGTCAGAGCGAGAGCAATAATTCTAGCACTAGACCTCCTGTGCCACTCTAAATTGGTAACCTGTAAAGGCATTTAAGGCCTCTCCTATGGAGAATTTTAAGCACTGTAGTTTGGTGCCATTCCACGGCAGATGCAAATTAAAGCATGACATGTTAGGTATCTATTTACTCAGTGTAACATCATATTTTACATTATACAAAAGAATTGGGTTAACTTTAGTGTTTTGGGTTTTTTTAATTCATGAAAGTGTGTTTTTTCAAAACAATTGTGAGTGAAAAACCACTGCACAGATGCCATGGGGGTTATTTACTAAATCCATTTTGCACTGAAAGTGCACTTGGAAGTGCAGTTGCTGCAGATCCGAGGGGGACATGTAAGGAAAATAAAAAACAGCATTTTAGCTTGCACATGATTGGATGATAAAATCAGCAGAGCTTCCACTCATTTCAGATCTACCCCTTGATGTAGAGCGACTGCACTTCCAAATGCACTTGCAGTGCAAAGTGGATTTGCCTTTCGGAAATAACCCCCAATGTGACATTAAAAAATTGCAACACCCACCATTTTATTCTATAGGGTTTCTGCTAAAAAATATATATATATAATATTTTGGAGGTCTAAGTAATTTTCTAAAAAAAAAAAACATGGCTGTCAAGAATATATATATAAAAAAATTGAAAAATAACAATGCTGTCTTCTTGAAACTCCCAAACTCCAAACTGCATGCTATCTAATTTTATTAAGAATAAATTAAGAAATGCTATGCTTTATTTTGTATTGTTACATATACAAAAATATATTCATGATGTCCCCATAGACAGAAAATCACAAAGAAAATATTCAAGACGGAAATTAATGTTTTGTGCTACGATGATTTGTTTGATAATATTAAGGGATGGAATAAAGATCTCATCTAATCAGAAGCCTTTGGGGGTTATTTACGAAAGGAAATCCACTTTGCACTACAAGTGCACTGCAAGTGCACTTGGAAGTGCAGTCGCTGCAAATCTGAGGGGTAGATCGGAAATGAGGGGAAGCTCTGCTGATTTTATCATCCAATCATGTGCAAGCTAATATGCTGTTTTTTATTTTCCTTGCATGACCCCTTCTGGGTGCAAAGTGGATTTGCCTTTCGTAAATAACCCCCTTTGTGTATTAATAGCTCCATGCATATAATACCATTTACCAATTATCAAATAGATCATATTCTATTTTTTAAAAAAATGTAAATATTCTTCATGAAAGAATACATTCCACAATATGATCTGTTTTTTTTTTCGGTAAAACATGCAATTAAATTTACAATGGATTGTTCTGCATATGTGTAAAAAAAAAATCATTATAATATGCACAATATTTTTTTCCTGGTGAAAAATTAGGAACAATATGGGAGAAATCTGAAGATCAAACTGTACTGTAATTTTCAATTTAAAATTACCTTTCTAATTTCAAAATATTTAAAGTAATTGTAAAGGTAATAAAAAAAATAAAAAATAGCAAACATGTTATACTTACCTTCTCTGTGTAATGGTTTCCATCACTGCTTCATCCTTTCCAAGTCTGAGGTCTTGTGTGCAGTGATTGCAAGAGGCTTATACCAAGTAAAATTCAGGCACTTGCACTTCTTGCATTTACAAAACTGCATTGAATGATAAATTAATGAACACACAGCTGAATTAATTTGTGTATTTCTACCTGGCAGTTTAAATAAAGAGGAGTTAGAACCTCTATCAGATTTCTTATTGTTGTCATTATATCACATATAGTGATCATTATTACAAAAAGTGAAGGGAAATTCCAAATGATATGGTTGTCACTGTCACAGGAGTAGAAGTGAAATGTTCCACTAGGGACACCAGTGACGGTGACAGCAGTCAAAGGTTATATTTGTCCTCATTTTAATGAGATTTCTACTCCTTATCATCTACGACTTCTTATCATCTCAAAACCTCACTTGGTTTTTATTTGCAAATTTTAGGAACTGAAAGAATTATTTTATAGTAGAATTAAACTTAGTGAGGCACTTATGTAGATTGGTGGTGGCTGGGTGAGGTAGAGTCATTTAGAGGCATATTTTATACTCAGCATTTACAGGCAGGAAAAAAACTTTTTGTTTTGCTTTATGTTTTTGGAGCGGTTTTCTGGCTGAAAAAAACACTAAACGCTCCCAAATGCTAGTTAAAAAAATGCTCATAATTTGTGTTTTTTTTTTCTTCCAATAGCACAGGCATTTTTTAAGCCAGTGTCCCAGGATCCTAAAAGTGCAAGTGCCAAAAACTTCCAAAAATATACCAACAAACATAAATAATGCAAATAAGTTACTGGAACGTGAATAAATTATATATCAATGCATATTTCTAAATTGCTTGTGCATATGTAACTCATGCCTCTATGAAAGTGTTAATAAAATATGTGCAAAGAATTATTTCATGTGTCAAGAAAACAACATAATAAATATCTGCCAAATATAACATGCAGAATAATAAAGTGCCAAGTCCACATGAATTATTCAAACAGTATGCAAGTCACGTGGTCCAACCACCATCAAGACAATCAGCCTCTTACCAGAAGGTGTTGATCTCGTTTGACATCAGAGATAAAAAAAATGCTCAAATTGTGTGTATCTTTAAAAGCCACCTATGCGAGCCAGTGTGGTCTTCAGAAGCAGAATCAGTCAGATACTACGGAGTTAACAGAACGGCATATACTGTACGGTATACTCAACCTCAGAAAGGAACCAAAGGAGTCGGCATAGTGTTACGCCGCAACACAGCCAAATGGGGGTCTAGGCTTAAAATTTGTATTCAGCATTACCAGACAGTGCTGTGGTGGTGTGCATTAAAAAAAGTATGGCATGCAGTACTTTTTTAGCATAGCATGGTGCAACTTAATACACCACAATTCAGAGTGCTCATACCGATAGAACTTTGTGACATCTTAAAAAAGTTCTTACAAAAAACGAAACAAATACTTCACACTGCACACCAGCAACTGCATTCTAACACAGCTGCTGGTGCGAATATTCCCTAAGTTTAGGTTTTCTTGGACATACCCCTAGCCTGTGACTGGACAGTGAAAAGAGAAGCAGCACAGGGATTAGCTCATCTCTGTCCCTTTTAATCTTCCTCCAGTCAGCATGCTCCTTGTCAGCACATGAACTGATTGGCTTTTCATACTGCTTCTTTTTCCCACATTCCGAGCACTGCTACACAGGGACTGTAAGTACCTGATATCAGGTCAAACTCAAAAACGTAAACTGCTTACATTTAAAGAAAATACATTTCATGATGTATTAATAACTACAGAGCAGCATTCATTTATGCCTTTTCATTCTGCATAGATTCATAAGTTCAGCTTCAAAATATTAGTCAAAATGTTCTTTGAAAATTAATTCTGGAAAAGAGAAAATAATACTTACTTTCTCAATTACCTGCTGAGTGTAAATTAAGACTGCGAGTGCAACTTTTATAAGCCGAGATTAAACCATTATTTAGAATAGGGTGATCTGAAAGTTTATTTGACAAATATAGTCAGCATGCCAAGTATTATCAGAAAAGTCCAGATAAAGAACGGTACACATGGAACAATAGACGATTGGCAAATGCCCTATTAGAATACACCCCTCCTCTTCTTGTAGTGGTTTCTTCTGATGTTTGCTCTTGATTTTGGAATTTATCTTTGTACATGAAAGCACTTAGGGCTGGGTCATACCAATACTACTACGCACTATATGGTTTATTGCAAAAATGTAAGGAATGAAGCATATATCTCTGAAGATGTTTGTAGAGGCTAACATGGAACATGATCTTTACTTATTATTGTACTTGTTAGGTTGGTAGAACTATCTAAATCCCTCAACAATCTAAAGCTTGTTTTAAAACTTGTTAATCTCTCTCATTCTATGCATTAAGGTGAAAAACCTTCTGTAGTGCAGAAGCCCCCCAGAGCCCCCCTTTTACTTACCTGAACCCGATTTTACTTACAGCTCCCGCCGCTGTCTCGGGTCCTCATTGGACAGTTTGATAGCAGCAGGAACCATTGGCACCCGCTACTGTCAATCAAATCCAGTGACACGGGAGCTGGGGTAAGTATAACACGTTTTGTTTTTAAAAAAAAAAAAAAACCTTTACAACCCCTTTAACTGTATTGATAACTCAACTGCTCTGACATACCTAGTTAAATTCACACAATTCAAGGTTTAGCACTAATTTTGTCTCAAGAAAATGGACAATAACACAGTTGAAAAGTAAACCTCATATATTAAGGCTACAAACTTATAGACTTTTGACTATATATCATAGGCAACAGAACAAATAGAATGTAGATGGTTAGTGGATAGAACAGACTGTACATTTTTTATGGATAGATTTATAAAGAATCACTCATGTGCAATAACCGGAGATGGTACCTGGGCCTACTCCTTCACTATCTACTCAAGTCAGCATAAACAATAACAAGGTCACCAAAGGTGCAGCAAGGGCAGTTCATTATTGTACAAGTCTAAAAACCTGGAGTACACTGCCCACTATTGCACTATGGGGACCATGCTAGGTCCAAGCCAAAGACTTCTCAGGGCCTAACAGCCACAGATAAGTCACTGACAGTGAAATTTGAGCAAGATGGGGGGGGGGGGCAGTCTCTGGGTGGTTTCTTCTGCTGGCTATCATTGGTGTCCTTTAATGGTGGTGTACTAGTAGTGATGAATAGAGGACACAACCAGCATTCAGTTCAAAGTACCGTAAGGTGCAGGGGTGCTTTATAGTGGTAAGTTGAACAAGATTATCCAGTAAACAAGAAAAAGGGGAGGTAGAGAATCCAATATAGAGTCAGTTCAGAAAAGTAGGGTAATCCTGAGTGGATGTTAGGCTGTCAGTCTATGATGGGTTGCATGTGGTGGACATTAACCCAGGGAGTGACAGAGTATGCAATGGTGGGCAGTTTGGAGACTCAGTTCCTACCTTACAGTGTATACAATGGGTTAAGAACCCTCTCACCTGTCCTGCAGGGGCCCCTCATGAATTGATGACCGGAGCTCTGGCAAACCCACACAAGGAAGACTGGTGATAATGACCAGCGAATCCGCTTGCTTTCTCTGGAGTGTGCTGGAACTGATGAGTAGTGGTTGCAACAATGTTCTCTTACTGCTGGCGGTACTGCTACACAGGTCGCAATTCTAGCAGAGACACCGGTTGTCTGGGCACACTACCCCAGAGGTGTGTACTTTTATATGTCCTGGCGTCAACTGCCCCAAACTTTCCTGGGAAGTGCACTATAAATCCCTTGACTCCTCCCTGATACCATGGCTTTCAGTGAAATGTAGTCTTTTCCAGCATTAGAGTGATACCACCACTATACAGCGGAACTATATCTCCCTCAATCCTCTTCAGTAACACTTCCTCCTCCATAACAATGCTGACCAATGAAGGGAGGGCATATAATACCCATATATATATAGCAGACAGACATGTTAGAGCCTGTTGATCTACATTAGCAGTCTTAGAAGTCTTTAAAGGGGCTGATCCGCCGACACTTGGCTACACCCCTCATAACAAATATTCCTACAGAGGAAGAGAAGGGTGTTACAGACAAAGTTATGGTATGCTGACTACTGAGATCACTAAAGGTGGTCATAGAGGGATTGAAATTCGGCTGGTTCAGTAAAGACCGGCCAAGTTTCGATCCATGTGTGGCCACTGTAGTTGAACAAAAGCCTATCTACGGATAGGCTTATCCCCAAGGGGGCCTCTGAGAACATACCCAGGTCTCCAAATGTAGTACAGAGGCTGCCAGTCACACAAGCACAGTCCCACCCAAACCAACAATTCAGGCTCAGTCTTGGGGATGTCTTTTTATTATTTATTGGTAAAAACTTTAACAGGAGTGAGATTTAGGGTCACATTATACTCCAAACCAATCCATAGCAACAATAGGGAGACACACTTCTCCCTAATCTTCCAATAGCAGCTTTCCTGAAGGTAATGGGGAATGGCAAATATATTTAGGACCCTACAGCCGCAGGCCATATAGTCACTTTTTTTTAAAAATCTTTATTGATGCAGCACCCCGGTGTTTAGGCATGTCCCTGGCTGTTGTGTGGACAGGCTGGATTCCACATGCAAGGGGACCTATTGATGGACTTTGCTTTCAGGAAGTGCGGTCCCTTGCACCATGGCATGGCCAATTGCTGTTTGACTGCAGCCATGCATTTTGTCTCCGGAGTTGGCACTACGAAGAAGGGAAACTGCTGGGAAATGTTGCTCCACCCTGAGTGAAGGATTGATGGACTTTGGGGCTCCAAAGATGCTGGGGTGTTTAGTTAGTTATGTAGAATAAGCTGTGGAGTGCAAATTCTCACCTTAAGGTTTGAATAATGGACTGTAAAGTACCCAAGGACCGTACTGAATGTGCTGGCCACCAGGTGGCAATAGAGTGCCAGCAAAAGTGAGCCATTCTTTACATTATGCAAATGTTGATAAGAATTGCTTAGGTTTTTTAGGTTTGGACATTAGGTTTGCAATGGAAAAACGGGTGTCACCCTCGGAAGGGGGTGGGGCCCAGTTTCATCTGTACTCATGTTTAGATATGTAATAGGGTGTATTTACAATACTTTGCTGCTCTCGGCTGAGGGTAATTGATGCTTACTCAACACTCACTTATGTATATATTGGACTGTGTTGTTGTAGGGATAGGATGTATTTCTATGTTGTCCATTTCTCTCTTTCAGGTGTTCCTGCACCCACTGCATCTTCCTTGGACAAGGAGAGACAGTGACTCCGACATGGATAAAAGTGGTAACATTTGATATTTTTTTACCTCTGTATATAGTAGATAGATAGTTAGAATAAGGCTACTGTTTACATTGTTACCCGTCATTGTTCGGGTGGTACACCACACGTAAAACTGTATATATTATCTGCTATTTGTCTGTCTTGTGTGAACTGCCACTTGCCTATGTATATGTATATTGTTGTTCATGTCATGTGGTCCGCCACGTGTTCTATTGCTGTTTCCTCTCCTATTTTCTCCCCACCCATCTCAGTTTTTGCAAGGCCATTCACTCTCAGGTTTGAGACGTAGTTTCCTAGGCACAGGGAGGATTTAGCCCCCTGCTGTTTAGCCCTGGTTGCTAAGAAATTTAGTTTGCCAGGTGGTAATTTTCCTGGCTTATTGTTAGAAGATCAATTGATTCTCCTCTAATTCTGGAATTGCTGCACCTTTTCTCTTTTTTCACTAGGTGGCACTGTGCTGGTGACATTAGAATGACAGGGGGCTTAGCAAGGTCAGAAGGAGGGAGGGTAAACTGGTAACGTTAAGCACAAGCTCTAGTTTCATCTATTAGAATTGTGTATAACAATGGCAACAACCATCAAGAGGAAAAAAATGTACGTACCTAGAGTAAGTTCTACTTGGAGATATAATCACTTCTGGCACTTAGTCCCCTTCTGGAACTTGCACAACTAATAGTCCACAGCAAGGTCTTTACTCATAGTGTCCCAGGAGCTGTTTGCCACCCAGCATCTATGAGTAGATCCTCAGTGAGGGAAATAACAAGATCCTTCAACAGACCAGGATGTAATCTCTTGGTAAGCCAGCAGGAGGCCCAGACTGTAATTTATTGTCTCAGTAAAGCTGCCTCCAGGGGCAGATGCTCCAAGAGACCCACAACTGTCCCTGGAGTGAAAAGAGGGATTGGCTGGAGCATGACAAATATTCACACTGATCATTTGAATCTCCCTTCCCTATACTCTGGAAACTTCTTTCAGAGGCAGGTGGGAGGAATCAAACTCTCAGCTCAGGGAACCCTAAACAGACCAAAACAATCAATCATTGCTCCACTCACTACAGTGGACCCAAAAACTAAATTTAGGAGGGTGGACATATGCTTTAAAGAGTCTCATTCATTCACGGAATTCATCTCAGGCTTTCAATTACAAAACTCAATCATCTTCACATTCAAGAGAAATTTTGAGAAAACGTGTGACTGACACTGTGCCATGAAACTAGGTCACCATTCAGGCTTCTCTATAGGCTCTCCATCATAGTACTTACTGACAGACTCCACATTTGTTAAGGGACTTTAGTTCTCCTTTAAATAAAAAAGGTCATTGTTACTGAGGAGGCAGTTGAACTGTATGAAGACTCCAAATTACTAGAACTCAACCAGGCTTCTAAAATTTAAGTTTCCGAGGATCATACTATTAAATATGAAAATAAAATATTTGTCATTCCTGATGCTGCCACACTTTGTGCTAGCAATAGTGGTGGTAGTAATAGAGGTTATGTGCATAAAACATATAGCAGTAGGAGAGGTAAGGTTCAACAGAGAATACCTGGACATGCAACTTCTTAGGAAGTTCTCAATGTTTTCAAGCAAGGAGGAAAAATATGATGCAATGCTATCACCTTATTCTGTGGTAAAAACACATTTGCTAAGGACAGTATGCAATTTGTCTTGCCCCTCCTACACCCAATAAATCAGCTTTTGTCTTGGCTGTCATGTTCCCCCAGTTTTGATGAGCACATACTTAAAAAGCAAAATGGACAAGCCATATCAGCTTAGAAAAGTTTAATTACCAACATGAGGAATAAGGTTTTTATTACCCTCCACTGCGTTGTCTCCACTAACTATTGCCAGTCTCAATCACAGAATGTCTCATTACAAAATAACCTTTTACCAAACTAATGTTCTGCCCACTCAACTCTCATTTGGCCAACAAGTTGGTGCTGCAGCTTCTGCTTCTGGAATCTAGCTCTTTTTTCTACATCATAAGGCCTACTATGACCAGAACATACGCAATCACTACCACTTCTCCAGAAAAGTGTCCCTGTGCTGCATGAATATGTTGTCTGAACGGTGTCAACTGTAGTGCGGCTAGTGCCTACCCCTTAAGAAGTCAATGTTACCAGTGTAGCACCTCTATAGTTGCTAGTGTAGATACATTTCCTCTGTAGACAGAGGAGCATGGGGTTAATTTATCAGGGAGGCTGTGCAGAGCTTCATAGGCTGCTGGACTGTTACTTCCCCCTGCCTTCTGGAGTGTTCCAGAACATAGTGGATGAGAGAGCAGGAATAGCAGCCTAAGCAGCCTGAATATTCTTGGGCCTTCCAACAATCCCTGAGGAGGTATGCCCACAAGGTGGTGAAGCGACCCATAAATGTTCAGAAGCCTGGCAGTCTGGGAGCAGAGTGCAGGGTCCACTTATCTGGAGGGACCCCTGTGCTGGGGGCTCTACCTCTGGAGCAGAAAGAAAGAGCCGGAGGAGAGAGAGCAAGGCTTAGCTGCAGACCTTAGCCAAGCCAGAAGCAGCCTGTCCAGCAGAAAGGCCAAGACAGCAACCACTTTGGATCTGATGGACTGATGAGTACACACCAGCCAACCAATATATATCAAGTACACTGCCACTAACTAACTAACCTGCCTGCCTAATCTAGCTCAATCTCTCTAACTCCGTCCACTATAACACACTATAAGGGCACTGTGTAAGCAGCCTTATATAGCGTGGGGCATGGACTTAGTCCCCATGAGCTATGATTGGCCAAAGGCACCCTGCCTTTGGCCAATTATTGCTCTCACCGAGGAGCATGCTGTGATTGGCCAAAGCATGCAGGTCAGGTGTATGCTTTGGCCAATCATCATACAGCAATGCACTGCGGTCTTGCAGTGCATTGTGGGGTGCTCGAATTTGCTGCGAACGCCCCATAAAATTTACTGTTCGCTGAATGTTCAAATTGAACTTATGTTCAACTCAAATTAGAAGCTCTTCCCTACTGTCCATCACTAGATATTGAGGACTTTGACAAGCTCCTGTGCTTCTGAACTCTTGAAAAGAAAAGTTTGGTGTTTGTATATTTTTAGTCCAACACGTAGTTTTTATATTTTGGGATTTTGGATATTTTTATATTTTTCAGCCCTAACGTAGTCAAATGGGATGTTCTGTACAGTTAAATCAGTCAAAGGAAGCAGGCTGAGTGTTATTTTACCACAAGTACAGGGAGATTATAGAAATACAGATAAAAAAGATTCAGTCACTTCCTCCCTGAATGATAGTTGTGAATCAGTCACTCTATTATCAAGAGAGGAATATACTGGTTTGGCAGTATCGTTAGTGGGTGTTCCTGGATTATCTCTATATAATACACGTTCTATTAATGCTTTGGAGTGTACAATGGCTAAAAGCCTAAACCATACGTCCGCAGCATTACTAGGTTTACTATTATATTTACAAGGTACAAGGGAAGCTGTGTAACAAAACAGAGAAGCAATTGATTATTTGCTGCTTAAGCATAATTATGGTTGTGAGCATTTTGTATGTACCGTATGTGTTGTGTTAACCTTGCTCATGCTCTGTCTATTTGAAATCATATCCAGACATAGCATCAGTTATCAGTAAATATACATCAAGATACAGATAATGGTTGGTGGAACTGGTTGTTTGGATAGTTACCTGATATGGGAAGTTTAAGACAAATTTTAAGAGTTTTATCATTGTTTGCAGTGTATCCCTAATTTGATGAATATTTAGCAATCTTCCTATACCTCCTGTTGACCACATGCAACTTTTGAAATGTTACAAGTACAAATATTGTAAAGACCTGCTGAATTCATGCATCATGTGCATCTCAAAAAAGTCCCGTCAAGAAAATATCTTGGACTGATAAAGTGTACTTATAATATCTCACGGGGAAAAAAAGGAAGGGCTGTGAGGAAGTGTGCCTTTAGGGTCCACAAGGGATAGAGTTATGCTTTAGCTAGACCCAAATATGTATAACCAATATAGATATTAAAATACTAATGGCTGTGATTAAAAAAAAAAAAAAAACTATCATATGTATTTAGACAGTTTTTTGTTTTTTTGGTGCCGAAAAGAAGAATATTGATTATGAAAAACTAGCTGATGGGGAAGGTAATGCTAAATCGTAAATAAACACAAGAGTTTGAGGACTGGAGAGTTTGCCTTCTGAATTCAACAGTTGTAAGAACACCTTGATCAACTATGTAGTGCCTGAGGAAGGTATGAGATAATGACTAACTAGCTGCCTTGAAAATAATTTCTATTGAGACTTGTGGAGTGAGTTCCCCCACATTGTTGGAGGGTCTTGCCCCACTGCCTTGTAGGCCCCCTGAATAAGCCTAACAATCTAATGCTGATAGGGTTCTCAAAGGGGCTTCTTTACCTTGTGATCTACCACCTGGTAGGACAAATAACCTTTTAGATGACCTGAAAGGGGATGCTGACTGATGGTAGTCCTTCAGGGATCTCACAAAATCTAGTCTGTGTAGCTCTGAGTTTTCTGGTTCTGCCATCTGTTAATACCCACTCTTGTGCCAGACAGAATAAAGATGCAACATTCGGAATGGACTGTTGAATGAATCTTAACGCCACCATAATGTATGGCTCACCAGCAACTTACACTTAAAGTTATGATACTTTTCCTAGAGCTTGAATTTATGATATTTTTGATGTTCCACAATGAACAGGTTTTCTGTGGTAGCAAAGGGTTCTTGTGAAAGCATGTTTAGAATGATAGTCAAATTCCACTGAGGACGGAGATTTCTTCTGGGGGGGTCTCATCTTTAGGATTGCCACTGTTCTGACAAAATGAACAACCTGGCAGAATGTGCCACCCGCGTCATTTCCTGTGATGTGGAATCAGCTGTATCGCCAAACCGCGCTCACTGCGAATGCGAAGCAAACAAACTAACTGCGCAGGTTGCTCATTTTGTCAGAACATAAGAAAATAAGCTGACTCGATTGCTGAAATTAGTTGGCAAATTCAAAACAGGGTTTGGTGTAGCAAGATGTCCGCTGCTCCGCTGCCCCGTCTTCTTACTGTAGGGGTGAGGAGGTCGAGTGTAAGGTGGGCTTAGCAACGTAAATTTCGTAACTGTTAGTTGATTTCTGCCGTGTGCATGCGCAGTAGTCGGTCAAGCATTTTGTTAGGCAAATTCCTGTGTGCACCGACGTTAGCCACTGTGTCATGGATCTGCAGTAATGTTTGTCTGTCAGCTTACCTCTCCATGTGTTCAGCTTAGGAGGCCAGCCACTCTCCCCTGTCTGTTTAAGTAATCTCTCCTCAAAGCAGGGTTGCCCAACCTTTTAAAGAACGAGGGCCACTTAAGCGACTTGGTAACATGGGCCACAATGAGCGGAGCAGGTGGATGGCATGTTCGTGTCCACCCTGCATTTGGAGAGCACACACGGATACAGCCCACGATACTTTTTAGCGGATCTTATTGGAGGTAGAACACAAGTCGGTTTATGTCTGCCACTACTTAGAGGTTCCAATTGGTCGGACTGACTGTGTGAAAGGGGTCCAAGGCTTTCACCCGCACCACGTGTGCAACGCAGTATACCTTTGGCTTTCCTGCAGTTTGCAATAGACTTCTATTATATTGTGCAGGTTTGGTGCACTTTCAGAAAGCTCACCAAACTCGCAGGTAATAATAGAAGTCTATGGCTCAGTGCAGATAACCCGCAGGTAAATTGCTCTGCACCTGCAGATCAGTTTGAAAGCAGCCAAGTAACCACTGCAGAAAAGATATGCCCATATATACACTGTGATTTTAGTAATAAACTGACCTTTAATAACAGTATTTTCTATTCTATCCCAGAGCAGGAGGTCGCGGGCCACATCAGAGGGCTCCGCGGGCCACATGTGGCCCCCGGGCCACTGGTTGGGCACCCCTGCCTCAAAGCATGGCTCCACCCCAGCCCCTATCAGGGAACTCTATAATAACCTGTGCACTGCAAGTCAGCCCTGCTGATCAATATTGTGTGTTTGGCTTCCGTGTGCTACTTGCTGTGTGTTCTACGTCTGATTTCAGTTACCGATCTTGGCTTGTTCTTGACTATCCTTATCTGCTTTTTGCCCCGACCTTTGGCTATCTTCTTACTATCCTTTGTTGTCGCAGTCTGCTGCTTCCTTTCTACCTCACTGTAGTCTACCGTGAGCGTGAGTTTTGAGGCGCTAGGGGTCGCGACCTGGAGCCAGACTGCTGCTAAATCCATCCGCACCACTAGGGGCCTCTGGTGAACATCCGCTGGCTCTTAGATTACGTGCACTGGGGAATCTCATGCTCTAGCTCCCAGTGTCATCCGTGTTGGTACTACAGAGTATCTGCTCTCCTGTATCACCTAGAGCTCCATCCGCAGCAGTCAGCCATAGGGTCCACTACCTTGCGGTGCACTCCAGACCTCAACGGGGTGCATCTGTCACCTGGTGACCTGACACACTGAAGGCATGCATTCCATGTCACAGGAACATCACACAATCTACCAGGTTATTCAATTTGTCACCACCTGAACTTTTAGGGAGCTAAGGCTAAGACACATGTCTAATTATGTTTATAGAAAAGCTAATATATGAGAAACTTTATCTGAATTCAAAATTCATGGCCTGTTGTGAATGCTACTAATCTGTCCCATATCTGAAAAAAATGTTGTTTGTGGATTACATAATTTTAACAGGGTAGTTAACAACGAAAAATATTGTACTAATCATTTTACCCTTTCCATTTCAATCTCCTGGCCCAAGGGGCAAGTAGTTCTAACTGTGGATGACAACATTCCCCTTGAGATAGAAGCTGCAGAAAACAGGTATTAGATGGCAAAGGCTCAGGTCTACTGCCAGAAGAAACCATGGTTTCAGTGGCCAATAGAAGACAACCGCAACTACTGTGAGTTGTTGCAACAAAAGCTTCACCAGGAATCAGAGGAGTCTCACAACTGTGTGATCTGGTTGAACATATCGGTAGAAGCTCCACTTTTTATTGCTTATGAGATAAGTCTGAGTTTCAGGAGATTTTCCTCTTCCCAGTTCATAACAGGCCCCCCTTTGCTTCTGTATGTAGATGATTGCCAATTTGCCACTATGGTGGCCATACAGAGAACCACCAGCTTCTCTCAAATATGAGGTGCTAACAAGGGTAATGCCATTAGGGCTGCCTGGATTTCTAAGATTTTTGACCTTCTGTTAGAAATCTCTGCCCTGTATCCTAATGTTGCCGAGCTGGCATCTATGGTAACAGAGGTCCAAGTTATTGGACCTGAGGAACAAGACTAGTGAAAGTCATGTGCTGCACCCACCACCAAAGACCCCTGCACAGCTGGGTAAAGATCCTTATCATTCTGTTGAGCTGCCTTTTACCCTAATGTTGTAAAGCTGGCATCTATGGTAACAGAAGTCCAAGATAATTGACCTTAGGAACAAGACTAGTGGAAAGTCCTGTGCTGCACCCACCACCAAATACTCCTGCACAGCTGGGGAAAGATCTTTATCATTCATTTGATGTGCATTTTCCATTGCATAAGGAACCCTTTTTGGAACTGTCTAGGATGCCTGTGTTCCCAGGGTATCATTGGAATGCAGGCTGACATGGCCCCCAGCAAGCTTATGCATTGTGAAGCTGACTTCAAGGGAGTTAATATTGCTCTCTGGAATTTCTCTCTAAATGCATTAATATTCTGAATATGGAATTATTTGATGAGTTGTTGGGGACACCTAGGTATATCAACTCCCGAGTGGGTTTGAATTGACTTTCATGAAGTTGATTGTCCAATCAGATGTCTGCAGGGTTGACAGGAGTACCTCACTATGGGCTAATATCTGTTATTGATTGTGTGCTAGTAAAACGTCATCCAGATAGTGGTGGACTCTTAGAATCTGTTTCAATAGGCTGGCTAGTATTGTGATGAGGACTTTTGTAAAGGTTCTTCATGAGGTGCTAATGCCAAAGGGCAGACTTACAAATTAGAGATAAATCTCTCTCACAGAAAATCTGAGAAATTTTAGAAAGTCACGTAAAAAGGAGTGTGAAGGCATTCATCCAGCCAATAACATTCGTTTACCCTGTTGAACCGATTGAATTATGATTTGAAGTTACTCCATCTTGAACCTTTCCAGATGAATATAGCAGTTTAGCTTCTTCAGGTCAATTACCTGTCTTTTTGTGCACAATAAACTGGGAGAATAAAAGCCTGCTAATCTTCAGAGGGAGACAATGCCTCCCTGGAACAATAATTTTATAAGTACAATGATAGTTTGGTTGCCTATTTGTGGAGATTTTTTACAATCTTGTTGGAATTTAGAAGTGTGCTGGTGGAGGACACTTGAATGGCAAGAAACTTATGGCATTCTACTATTGAGACCACCTGGGGGTCCTGGCAGTGATCTGCCCAGATCTTCAACCTGGCCTCAAGTGTGCCTACCTGGGGATGCTACCAATTAAAGCAAAGTTTGGGAATCAGGAGGCACTGTGATGGACTTCTGCTTCTGAGGCTTCAGAAAACTAGAGTTCCCTTCCACCCTACCTGGAATTTCTTGCCCAGGTTAAAGGATCTGGAATCTCTGACTCTATTCTGGGCCTTCTTTTCCATTCCACAGAAGGGTCTCCCACCCTTATTGGCACATTTAGCAAACTAAGGATATGGGACTGCAAGTGGGAGGGTGTGAACCTACGTTTAAACTGAACTGAATCAGAGTGTAAGGGACATCTTTTCTTCTGGAACTGCAGGTCAAGATATGAGGAAAAAAAAAGAGAATGCTGGGGGAGGGTTACCTTCTCACTTTTATATGCTTAAATAGGTCCAGTAGGTAGGGACACGGGTGGAGCTTTATCATGAGTATGCTGCCATGTAGGCACCAAGAAAGTAAAGATATGACAATAGTTCTCCAAACATGTATTAATTGTTCAATGGACCCTTGAACTGATCGAAGAGGGAGAGGAGGGCTAGACTGATTGTATAGACAGGGGCACTGCTCAAATTCCACCAAGAGTTTTCTTTTGGCCTCCGGTCAGTGGTCAGCAGGGGCGGACTGACAACTCATGGGGCCCCCGGGCAATAGAAGATCATGGGGCCCCCTTAGTCCCCACACTCAAGGGGACCAAGCGCACACACAGGGGGGGGGGGGGAGCACACGCAGGGGGACACTGGAGGGAGAGCGCACACAGGGGGACACTGAGTATGCTGCCATGGAGGCAGAGCGCACACGCAGGGGGACAGGAGGGAGAGCGCACACGCCGGGGGACACTGGAGGGAGAGCGCACACGCAGGGTGACACTGGAGGGAGAGCGCACACGCAGGGGGACACTGGAGGGAGAGCTCACACGCAGGGGGACACTGGAGGGAGAACACACGCAGGGGGCACACGCACACAGGGGGACACTGGAGGGAGAGCGCACACACAGGGGGACACTGGAGGGAGAGCGCACACACAGGGGGACACTGGAGGGAGAGCGCACACACAGGGGGGCACACACACAGGGGGACACTGGAGGGAGGGCACACACAGAGGGGGACACTGCAGGGGGGGGCACACAGGGGGCACACACACACAGGGGGACACTGGAGGGAGAGCGCGCACACACAGGGGGGCACTGGAGGGAGAGCGCACACACAGGGGGACACTGAGGGAGAGCGCACACACAGGGGGCACACACACAGGGGGGACACTGGAGGGAGAGCGCACACACAGGGGGACACACACAGGGGGACACGGGGGACACTGGAGGGAGAGCTCACACACAGGGGGGGACACGCACACACACAGGGGGACACTGAGGGAGAGCGCACACACAGGGGGGGACACGCACACAGGGGGACACTGGAGGGAGAGCGCACACACAGGGGGGGGAAACGCAAACAGGGGGACACTGGAGGGAGAGCGCACACACAGGGGGGCACACACAGGGGGACACTGGGGGAGGGCACAGGGGGGGACACGCACACAGGGGGACACTGGAGGGTGAGCGCACACACAGGGGGGAAACGCACACAGGGGGACACTGGAGGGAGAGCGCACACACAGGGGGGACACACAGGGGGACACTGGAGGGAGAGCGCACACAGGGGGGGAAACGCACACAGGGGGACACTGGAGGGTGAGCGCACACACAGGGGGGGAAACGCACACAGGGGGACACTGGAGGGTGAGCGCACACACAGGGGGGGAAACGCACACAGGGGGGACACTGGAGGGTGAGCGCACACACAGGGGGACACTGGAGTGAGCGCACACACAGGGGGGTAAACGCACACAGGGGGACACTGGAGGGAGAGCGCACACACAGGGGGGACATGCACACACAGGGGGACACTGGAGGGAGAGCGCACACACAGGGGGGAAACGCACACAGGGGGACACTGGAGGGAGAGCGCACACACAGGGGGGGAAACGCACACAGGGGGACACTGGAGGGTGAGCGCACACACAGGGGGGGAAACGCACACAGGGGGACTCTGGAGGGAGAGCGCACACACAGGGGGGGACATGCACACAAGGGGACACTGTGGGCTGGGGGGTGACACTGCGGGCTGGGGGTGACACTGTGGGCTGGGGGGTGACACTGTGGGCTGGGGGGTGACACTGCGGGCTGGGGGGTGACACTGTGGGCTGGGGGGGTGACACTGCGGGCTGGGGGGTGACACTGCGGGGTAGGGGTGACACTGCGGGGTAGGGGTGACACTGCGGGCTGGGGTGACACTGCGGGCTGGGGTGACACTGTGGGGTAGGGGTGACACTGTGGGGTAGGGGTGACACTGCGGGCTGGGGTGACACTGTGGGGTAGGGGTGACACTGTGGGCTGGGGTGACACTGCGGGCTGGGGTGACACTGTGGGGTAGGGGTGACACTGTGGGGTAGGGGTGACACTGTGGGGTAGGGGTGACACTGCGGGCTGGGGTGACACTGTGGGGTGGGGTGACACTGTGGGGTGGGGGGACCCGGGGCCCGTGACTCACCGATGCCGATTCTGATGCTCCCCGCCGGTGTTGTGCCGAAAACGGTTCCCCCCTCGATACACCGGCCCCTCCACTCTTCTTCCATTAGGGGCCCGGACTCGGCAGGCTGTATTACATGCCGCGAATACCGCTAACAGCGCGCGGCTCCCCACCGGCCCCTCCTTCCCTCCCGTCCGTCCCAGGTGACGTCACGACGCATACAGTAGAAGCACCTGGGACGGACGGGAGGGAAGAAGGGGCCGGCGGGGAGCCGCGCGCCACTAGCAGTATTGTTAGCGGCATCGCGGCATGTAATACAGCCGTTTCAAGTGGCCCCTCATGTGGCCGAGTCCGGGCCCCTAATGGCCCCGGGCCCTCGGGCGGCGCCCGAGTCACCGACCTGTCAGTCCGCCCCTGGTGGTCAGCTAATGCTAGGACCCCAACAGGCATATTACCAAGCAACCATGGTTTGTGTGCTAGGTTTATCTTTTTTATTTTTTTGCTAAAGAGTTGACAAGCGCATTCCTGAGAACAGAACTCATAAAAACAGCATTATTCTATGTTCACTGCACAATGCAAATTGGGACCACATTATAAACATTGAAAATCAGTGTTTAATTTGATAAATACGACTGGGGGTTGTGTTCACTGTGCATGCATATATTTGTAAGCATATGCAAGCCCACAGTGCAAGTGTACCATAGCAATGTATTCCTGTTCTTTTTTATTTCTTTTGGTAGCTGGTTTCGTGTAACACTTTTACTCATTGTATGGGCACTTTTGGGGTTGTCATTGAAATCATTGAGTATACAAAGAGCTATGGTAATAGGACTTTGAGTGGGGTCGGTCACTAAATCAGGTAAAGGTACAGACAGTATATAAAATAAAACTAGATTTATTATACAAACAAATAAAAAATATTCTCAGAGTACATAATGCGATCATAAAAACAAATTCCATAGAAAGCTGACATACATAGAATTGATAAATAAGATATTTACATATTCAATATATACATGATGGCATAGATAAGCAGGTACATGGTAAATCTTACAAGGTCTAACACTTACATGTCAGCTAATAAAACATGTATGATAGCCTAGCTGCTGGGAGAAAGACGGGGGGTGTCCAAAATGATGTCAGCCCCGAGGCTGAGGTGAGGGCATGCGAGCCCTGGGAACAGCCGATAAGCAGGACAAGAGACCATGTTTGAATGATGATGAAGGTGAAAAATGAGAAACAAATAGGAATCTGCACCACTCTGAAAATAGTAATAATGTGTGTCATCATATATATATATATATATATATAAAAACATTATCTCACAAAAGTGAGTACACCCCTCATATTTTTGTAAATATATTTTATTATATCTTTTCATGAGACAACACAAGAAATTACACTTTTCTATAATGTAAAGTAGTGAGTGTACAGCTTGTATAACAGTGTAAATTTGCTGTCCCCTCAAGAAAACTCAACACACAGCCATTAATGCCGAAACTGCTGGCAACAAAAGTGAGTACACCCCTAAGTGAAAATGTCCAAATTGGGCCCAAAGTGTTAATATTTTCTGTGGCCACCATTATTTTCCAGCACTGCCTTAACCCTCTTGGGTATGGAGTTCACCAGAGCTTCACAGGTTGCCACTGGAGTCCTCTTCCACTCCTCCATGACAACATCACAAAGCTGGTGGATGTTAGAGACCTTGCTCTTCTCCACCTTACATTTGAGGATGCCCCACAGATGCTCAATAGGGTTTAGGTCTGGAGACATGCCTGGCCAGTCCATCACCTTTACCCTCAGCTTCTTTAGCAAGGCAGTGGTTGATTTGGAGTTGTGTTTGGGGTCGTTATCATGTTGGAATACTGCCATGTGGCCCAGTCTCCGAAGGGAGGGGATCATGCTCTGCTTCAGTATGTCACAGTACATGTTGCCATTCATGGTTCCCTCAATGAACTGTAGCTCCCCAGTGCCGGCAGCACTCATGCAGCCCCAGACTATGACACTCCCACCACCATGCTTGATTGTAGGCAAGACACACTTATCTTTGTACTCCTCACCTGGTTGCCGCCACACACGCTTGACCCTATCTGAACCAAATATGTTTATCTTGGTCTCATCAGACCAGTAATCTATTTCCTTATGCTGGCCATACACTAGTCGAAAAATCGGCCGAACCCAATTTCGAAAAACGAACGTTCGGCCGCGAGCGAAAACGATGTTGCCATCATATAATGGCCGATAAATCATTCAGTGAACATAAAAAAAAAAAAAAAAATGATGTTAGTTTTTTTACATATACCTAGTGCAGACAGGTCGGACAGGAAACACATTAACCTTTCAATTTATTGTTCGTTCGGCAGAAAAATTCCAACCTTGTCCTTTGTTTTTTCGGGACAAAAACTTCCAAACAATTATCGATTTTGTGTCCATTAACTGGCCGAAAAATCGAACGAATGGTCTAATGACCGATTTTTCGGACGATTTTTCGCATAGTGTATGGCCAGCTTAAGTCTGCTTGTCTTCAGCAAACTGTTTGCAGGCTTTCTTGTGCATCATCTTTAGAAGAGGCTTCCTTCTGGGATGACAACCATGCATACCAATTTGATGCAGTGTGCGGCGTATGGTCTGAGCACTGATATGCTGACCCCCCCACCCCTTCAACCTCTGCAGCAATGCTGGCAGCACACATATGTCTATTTCCAAAAGACAACCTCTTGATATGACGCTGAGCACGTGCACTCAACTTCATTGGTCGACCATGGTGAGGCCTGTTCTGAGTGGAACCTGTCCTGGTAAACCACTGTATGGTCTTGGCCACCGTGCTGCAGCTCAGTTTCATGGTGTTGCCAATCTTCTTATAGCCTAGGCCATCTTTATGTAGAGCAACAATTCTTTTTTTTCTGATACTCAGAGTGTTCTTTGCTATGAGGTGCCATGTTGAACTTCCAGGGACCAGTATGAGAGAGTGAGAGCAATAACATCAAATGTAACACACCTCTCCCTATTCACACTGGAGACCTTGAAAGACTAACATGACACTGGAGAGGGAAAATGGCTAATTGGACCCAATTAGGACATTTTCACTTAGGGGTGTACTTAAATTTTTTGCCAGAGGTGCTGCCGCGCACAGGGCTGGACTGAGACAAAAATGTTTACTTTAATTTTGCAAACACGCACAAAAACAGTATATATACTGTTGGGGGGGGGGTGAAGGACACAGGGGGACACTGTGGGGGTGGAGGACACAGTGGGGGTGGAGGACACAGGGGGACACCATGGGGGCTGGAGGACACAGTGGGGGGTGGAGGACATAGGGGGACATTGTGGGGGGTGGAGTACACAGGGGTACACCGTGGGGGGTGCAGGACACAGTGGGGGGGGGGGGGTGGAGGACACAGGGAGACACCGCGGGGGGTGGAGGATAGAGGGGGACAGCCTTGGGGGGAAGGAGAGTATCATGGGGCCTCCTGTTGGGGCCCGGGGCCCCCTACATCTGTACTGGCTGCCTCTGCTCTCACCTCCCCAGTGATGGCAATAGTACACAGCCTCACCCATTGCCAGCAATAAGAACTCTCATGGCGCACTGCGCTCTGCTTGCCCCTCCGCTCTTCTTGTCCGTCCCGGATGATGACATGTACAAGTACCTGGGGTGGACGGGAGGGAAGGAGGAGCCGACGGGGAACAGCACACTGTGAGAGGTCCTATTGCAGCTGCTTTCAGTGCTAGTGTTGCAGAGCCTGTCATGGGGTCCCACAGTGCCGATAGTCCAGTGCTCAAAGTAATGGCTGCACGGGCCGCGCAGCCATTTACTTTGACAGGCTGTGACTCAAATCGGCCCACTGAGCTATCGGCCCACTAGGAAACTTCCAGTAGTTCCGATGGCCAGTAAATGACGGAAAATCCGTGAGTATACAAAGAGCTATGGTCATGGGACTATGAGTGAGGCCGGTCACCAAATCAGGTACAGACATTGAAATCGTTGCCAGCATTTAGTAGCCGCCAATATTTTAGCTCTTTTGTTATCGTGGCTTGATTTGGTTTTAGTTTATCTGTATTTTGTTATCTCAAACACACATACAAAAGTAAATGTCAAAGAGACTATTCCTGACTTCAATGTTTACAGATGATATCATATAAAAATTTGTTATTTTAGGTCCAAAATCAGAATGTATAAAGCACTGTTCTTAGCAGACTGTCAAAGTACCGCCAAAACACCATAAAGTTGCAATTATTTTGCTCTCATATATACTGTAGATGACCAAAGTGGTTCAGACATATTGGCCCTCATCCATTACACTGCAATAACACTTGAAGCTAATAAAAAAAAGTGCTTAAAGTATTTTGAAGTGGGCTCTTATTAGGAGTGTGTCTAAACCCACAAAAGGATTTGCAGTGGAACTAAACTAAAAAAAAAAATAAGATTTGCTATGGTACAGGGAAAATCTATAAATGGTAATTGTACCTTATCAGTATTCTGAAAATGTTACCTTTTGGCTCAGTTCCTTCTGAATAAAAGTAATGGAGTTCCTGGTATGCTAGGGCATACAACCATAGCTGTTTGTGTCATGCGTGATCTAAAACTGGTCATAGTTGGATTAAAATTTAGCTGGTTCATAAGAGACTGGCCAAAATTTATAGGGGGTTGTTCTGTTGTTTAGGAAGTACACTGCAGGGCAGTTCCACTCCAAATGTTGAAAATGTCGTCAATAAATCTATACAATGTTAGGAGGTTATTAGTAAGATTGGTAAGGTTCTCATTGGCCAGGAAGGATCTTTCCCACTCCCCCAGGTACAGATTGGCGTAGGATGGGGCCAGTGGTGGCTGGTGTTCAAATTTTTTTTGGGGGGGGGGGGCGCAAAATAAACATCAGTCGCAGCCTCACTGTGCCCATCAAACGCAGCCACTGTGCCCATAAAATGCCACCACTCTGCCCATCGAATGCTGCCACTGTGCCCACCGAATGCCACAACTGTGCCCATCGAATGCTGCCACTGTGACCCCCCTGCCCGCTCGCCATCTGCCCGGCACTTACCCTGTCTCAGTGGGGCATCGGTTGACGGCGGCAAGCGGTGCTGTCAGAGAAATATCGCGCTTCAGCGCTGGCTTCCTAGGGTGCGCATGCGGGATAGAGCGGCACAGCAGCGCACACAGGTACGCGGGATAGTGGGTGCGCATGCGCGGGTGCGCGACTCTCGGGTATGTGCCCTTGTTTATTCAGCGCGGCGCACGTCCGTGCGCGGTCCTGACAGGAAGCGTGTGCGCATGCGCGCGCCCAGATACCCCACCTGACCCCTTACCTGGCCTATAAAAGGCCTTCTCCTTCCCTTCTGAAATTGCTGGTTTGTTGTCTCTGTTTCCTGAGTACCTTGCTTCCTGTATCCTGTATCCTGTTCCTTGTGCCTGCCTGATTACCTGTGCTTGACCCGGACCTCTTCTGACCACCGCTGCCTCTCTCCAGTGTTTGACCCCTTGACTTGCCTCTTGGATATCCTTCTGCTTGATTACATGTGTTTGACCCTCGGCCTGCCTCCTGGACATTCCTCTGCTACTTACCAGTGTTTGACCCCTTGGCTTGCCTCCTGGATATCCTCCTGTTTGATTACCTGTGCTTGACCCTCGGCCTGCTTCCTGGACTTTCTGTTGCCTTAACCGTGGTGTTGACACATATGCACCCCTGGACTGTCTCCCAGTCTATGACCTGGTTCCTCTACAGCCTCTGCCTTGTGTTGGTCCTGCCAGGTGTCTACTTCCAGTGCAGCTTCATCTACACACGGTCTTCAGCCCTACTGCACACCACCTGCAACCCACCTGCTGGCAACCCGTGCATCTTTGTGCCCGGTGCCTTCTGTACCCACTCCAGGGGCATCGTGCACTCAGTCGCAAGGGGAGCAGCTCTCCACATCTCAGCCCGGGTGAGTACTCGTGACAGGTGCCCTCCATGCGTCCCCTCCCGTCCTCTCCTCCTGATAGGCATCCAATCACAGTGCCTATCGTTTCAGCCAATCAGGTGACGGGTAACAGACCCGAGCACCTTATTGGTGGAGAGGCGGTTCAGTGTTATGAAAAGCGAATATTCATTCGCTTTTCTAACACACCTGGGTGGACTGCGAGCGCCAAGCATGTCACTTGCAGTTCACCTATTTTGAAGCCTATGGCTCTAATCAGGTGCTTAAAAAACAACAATCGCTGTAATTCAGGAGAGCGGCAAAAGGAGCCGGCACTGGAATAGGGGGTGGCAGCGGCTATGCATGAATCTATCCATTGGTCACAGAGGGGGTGGCTGGAGAGAGGGGCAGCGCCCGTGCCCCCTTATGGATGCACTGCCACTGGATGGGGCATAACATGTCCCCATCGCTACACATTGTACCTGGAGGAAGTTGGAACCATCAAATGAAAAGACATTGTGTGTCAGTATGAATTCAGTAGCTGATGAAATAAATTCATGAAAGTTACTATCATCATTCCCTATGTGTCTGCGACAAGAAATGTTTAAATACTACTATTCCCTGTTGGTGGGGGATGGAGCTATACAACGCTTCTACATCCACCGTCACCAACAGGGCGTCAGATGGTATATGGAGGCCTTCAAGATTTTGTAACAAATTCAGTGTGTCCCTGATATAGGAAGAAAGATTGGTTACTAGTGGTCGTAATTGCTCATCTATGAATCTTCTGAGATTTTCGGTTATTCCTCCCTGGCCAAAAACTATAGGTCTGCCAGGGGGGTTGTTTTTATCCTTGTGGATCTTTGGTAGACTATAAAATGTAGGGATACGAGGATGACTAGTACGTATAAAGTCCCATGTTTGTTTGTTTATTATGTTGTTAAGATAAGCATTGTCCACCAGGAGGTAGAATTTTTTATCAAATTTTTCAATAATTGGCCTGGGAATGGGTTTGTACCAATCCTCGTTGGAAAGAATTTTCATACACATTGTTTTATACTGACTGTTGTTCATAACCACAATGTTCCCTCCTTTGTCCAAAGGTTTATAGTGAGCTGGTGTTGATTCGTCAAAGATATTAATGTTTGTCTTTCAGAATCAGTTAAGTTACCTTGGAAAGGAACATGCTTGAGTCTCCGAATCTTACATGTAGGCATGGCAAGAAAATTGGGGTTGAGGTTAGGGGAAGGGAATTTATTAAGCCCCATACACACGGTCAGACTTTTTCATGGATTCTGTCCGATCGGACAATGTTGTTGAAAAATCAGACCATGTGTATGCACCATCGGACAGTGTACGTCGGATTGTCCGACGGACAAAGTCTTATCTCCTGCTGGAAAGATTTGCCGACAACACGGTCCGATCACACCAAATCCGATCGTGTGTACGGTTGTCCGACCGGACAAAGTGCTACGCATGCTCACATCACATTACAAGACCAAAGCTATTGGCTACTAGCCTCTACGTAGTCCCGTCGTAGGCAACAAACGTCACCACGTTCAGAATGATCGGATTTTCCGACAACTTTGTCCGACCGTGTGTACGCAAAACCAACATCAGACAAAGTATGACGGACAGGATCCGACCGACCTGGTCCGCGGATTGTCCGACCGTGTGTATGGGGCTTAAGATTTCTTGTTTAGAGTGGAATTTCCCTTTTTGCTTGTCTTTGTATTTGCGGTGTCCTGTTCGTTTAATAATCCCTCCAGGTCAATCTGATCTATCAGGTTTCCAGTCTCCTGCTCTTCTAGTAGGGAGATTAAATTATCTAAGGCTTTTTTCTCCTGTGTTGTTTGTGGGCTGGGTTGGATACTTTTGGCGTAAAGGGTCTGCAGAATCAGCTTGCGAGCAAACAGCTGCAGATCCTTAATGATCTCAAACGTATCGAAGTCTGAATCTGGGCAGAAAGTTAGTCCTTTCTCTAATAACTGCATCTCATCAGTGGATAGTTTATAATTTTATAGATTAATGACACTTAGGTTTTCCTCATCTCTAGGATTTGTTAATTTTGTGTTTAGTGCTATAGATTTTCTGTGGGATCATCTGTGATCATCTCCCCAGACGGTTCCGCAGAATTTTGTGCACCACTTTTAGATATTGTGCCATCAGAGTGTTTACCTTGCCCAGAGTGGCCACCACGGGCTTTACCTGACTTTTGTGTGCAACAAGGACCCATCATCATCGTAGTTAATTGTGTATGAACCGTAGACTCTGTGACGTGTTTCTTATTGTTTGTTGCTCCTTTCCTTTGGGAGCACCATTTGTGTTTCTGCAGTGCTTTACGAGGATCGGACCTGCTGAGAGACTGAGCCTCCGGGACCTGACTTCAGAGGACTGCACACCGCCAGTGATCTGAACTGGATCCTTGCATATCAGGAGGGGTGAGATGACCATCCATGTTTATCTCAACACTGACACAATTAATGCAATAGAGACTGCTCCTTGTTTATCAGCCCACTAGCTTTCAGTTAAACACTCCTAAAGAAGCAGCTATATGCGAACCACCTATAGAAGGGCCCCAATGAAAGCTGGACAACATTGCCACTTAGGCGCCAGGTACTTTGCAGTCACCACCAGGGATACCGCTTATGCCCACCCTCAATTGGGGCTGTATGCATAGTGTGCACACAGAAACATTTATTCTTTTGGGTTAGTTAATGCTGATACTTTATAATCACACACATAGGTTGTACTTGATGGACTTGTGTCTTTTTTCAATCTCACCTACTATATAACTATGTAACCCTGTTTGCACCAGTATAATTTGATTTAACATTACTATAGTTCGGTTGATTGCTATCTTATGGGTTAGTGTTCACTTTGTTTAGCACAGCATCTCTAACCTTATATGATTGTCTGATTATTGATTTGTGCATTGTTTAACTGCACTACCTTAATGAATCCACTGAATCTACCACCAGTTGCTTGTGGCAACTTATGCCACTATATAACATGCTCTGAAAATAGTAATAATGTGTGTCATCATATATATATATAAATATACAGTATCTCACAAAAGTGAGTACACCGCTCACATTTTTGTAAATATTTTATTATATCTTTTCATGTGACAACACTGAAGAAATGACAGTTGGCTACAATGTAAAGTAGTGAGTGTACAGCTTGTATAACAGTGTAAATTTGCTGTCCCATCAAAATAACTCAACACACAGCCATTAATGTCTAAACCGCTGGCAACAAAAGTGAGTACACCCCAAATACCCAAATTGGGCCCAAAGTGTAAATATTTTGTGTGGCCACCAGTACTGCCCTAACCCTCTTGGGCATGGAGTTCACCAGAGCTTCACAGGTTGCCACTGGAGTCCTCTTCCACTCCTCCATGATGACATCACAGAGCTGGTGGATGTTAGAGACCTTGCGCTCCTCCACCTTCCGTTTGAGGATGCCCCGCAGATGCTCAATAGGGTTTAGGTCTGGAGACATGCTTGGCCAGTCTATTGCCTTTACCCTCAGCTTCTCTAGCAAGGCAGTGGTCATCTTGGAGGTGTGTTTGGGGTCTTTATCATGTTGGCATACTGCCTAGTCTCTGAAGGGAGGGGATTATGCTCTGTTTCAGTATGTCACAGTACATGTTGACATTCAAGGTTCCCTCAATGAACTGTAGCTCCCCAGTGCTGGCAGCCCTCATGCAGCCCCTGACCATGACACTCCCACCACCATGCTTGACTGTAGGCAAGACACACTTGTCTTTGTACTCCTCACCAGGTTGCCACCACACACGCTTGACACTATCTGAACCAAATAAGTTTATCTTGGTCTCATCAGACCACAGGACATGGTTCCAGTAATCCATGTCCTTAGTCTGCTTTTCTTCAGTAAACTGTTTGCGGGCTTTCTTGCGCATCATCTTTAGAAGAGACTTCCTTCTGGGATGACAGCCATGCAGACCAATTTGATGCAGTGTGCAGCGTATGGTCTGAGCACTGACAGGCTGACACCCCACCCCTTCAACCTCTGCAGCAATGCTGGCAGCACTCATACATCTATTTCCCAAAGACAACCTCTGGATATGATGCTGAGCACGTGCACTCAACTTCTTTGGTCGACCATGGCGAGGCCTGTTCTGAGTGGAACCTGTCCTGTTAAACCACTGTATGGTCTTGGCCACTGTGCTGCAGCTCAGTTTCAGGGTCTTGGCAATCTTCTTATAGCCTAGGCCATCTTTATGTAGAGCAACAATTCTTTTTTTCAGATCCTCAGAGAGTTCTTTGCCATGAGGTGCCATGTTGAACTTCCAGTGACCCGTATGAGAGAGTGAGAGCGATAACACCAAATTTAACACACCTGCTCCCCATTCACACCTGAGACCTTGTAACACTAACGAGTCACATGACACCGGGGAGGGAAAATGGCTAGTTGGGCCCAATTTGGACATTTTCACTTAGGGGTGTACTCACTTTTGTTGCCAGCAGTTTAGACATTAATGGCTGTGTGTTGAGTTATTTTGAGGGGACAGCAAATTTACACTGTTATACAAGCTGTACACTCACTACTTTACATTGTAGCAAAGTGTCAATTTCTTCAGTGTTGTCACATGAAAATATATATAAAATATTTTACAAAAATGTGAGGGGTGTACTCACTTTTGTGAGATATATTTTATGTGCTACTGAGGTGAAAACCAACCCCACACCACCCCACCCCCCCAACCCCACACCACCCCCCCCCCCCCGCCATATCCCCGCTTGGACAAACTGAAGGGAACTACACGGAACACACAGACAGGAACCACCTGGGACCGATATTTGGAAAATCAGGAGGACATCCCCGAGAGGACGGTCTCCTATGACCACAAAGACCCATACTATACTGCTATAACCTTACAGCTGTAAGGTAAGGGGCCACCCATATCCCCTTAGGATTGCACGAGAAATACACAGGGATCACTGCACAGGATTCATACGTTTATCCCTTATCACCACTGGACACCCCAGCACAGACACCTTGCCTATTGTTGGATAGAAGATACTAAATTCGCTGTATATTTATGTCATATATGGACTTCCTATTTGGACTCTCCTTCCTTGCGATTTTTTAATCGCTATTCACTATTTTATCCAGTCTGCCACTACGTTTTAGTTGGCACAGATTTGCTACTATTATAAGTTCTCTTTCACTCTGGCATCCGAGATTATTTAGTCTCCTTTGCCTTCTTGCACTTTATATCACCTAAGTCCTTATATCACCCTTATGATATATATATTTATTTTATGCGTTTGGATCACCCCCTCTCACTATTTATTGGATACATATCATATGCTTTTAAGGAGCTTCACCACGTTTTGTTTATCACATCACTGATTTTATATACACTTGGATGCACTGTTATTTTATCCAGTCACACCATGCGACTTTTTATGATGTATTTTTAACCACGATTGTTTTTTAATCACATGATTTGGTTTTATCACACCACTTTATGCACCATTGCTGGACATCTTTTATCATATGTATGCTTTATTACTTACCCAGAGCTTTTAACTGACATTTCCAGGTCTATTATCCGTCAGTCTCTTGTCTTTTAAATTAATTAATTATTTAGTTTAATTTTGCGCGCCACTATCTTTTACTTTTTACTTCACTTGGGTTCAGACATTTCCTTTAAGTGTGCGCAGCATTCCTTTAGTTATTATTCGTTGTGTTGGCGCAGGATTAACCCTTCTAACCTTCTAACCTTTTATCAGGACTAAATGGGTGCTCATAAAAACCAAGGTGAAATGGTACACAGAAAAAAGTGTGATGAAGTAGCCAAACTTACGTATATAGTGTGAAAAAATGGCCTGGTAAGGAACCTATCTAATCTGGTGACCAAAGCAAATGGAGTGATAAGCTGGCCGGTCTCGGCTGTATATACCCAAGGCTGAGGGTGTGCACCTACTAACGTCATGCTGGACGCAAAAGGAAGGGAGGGAACAGGAGTAACGGATGATCCATCCGATGCAAAAGCCGGAAATTAGTCTGCATCAGTCCCGCCCTCCGCGTCAGATGGAGAAAACAATACATCCCCAGACCAAGGCGTCAAATTACGTCACGAACGAGGCGTATGGGCATTGCGCCGATGCGTGGGGGCACACTGCCCGCCCACACTCCAGACAGGAATGGTGAGGGGAGGTGCTGCTGCGCATCCCGGTAAATACGTGAGTATACAAAGAGCTATGGTGATGGGACTTTGAGTGAGGCCGGTCACTAAATCAGGTAAAGGTACACACATTGAAATCATTGCCAGTATTTAGTAGCCGCCAATATTTTAGCTCTTTTGTTATCGTGGCTTGATATGGTTTTAGTTTATCTGTATTTTGTTATCTCAAACACACATACAAAAGTAAATGTCAAAGAAACTATTTCTGACTTCAAAGTTTACAGATGATATAATATAAAAATGTTGTTATTTTAGGTCCAAAATCAGAATGTATAAAGCACTGTTCTTAGCAGACTGTCAAAGTACCACCAAAACGCCATAGAGATGCAATTCTTTTGCTCTCATATATACTGTATATATATATATGCTCTCATATATACTGTATATATATATATATATATATATATGACCAAAGTGGTTCAGACATATTGAATAACACTTGAAGCTAAAGAAAAAGTGCTTAAAGAATTTTGAAGTGGGCTCTTATAAGGAGTGTGTCTAAACCCACAAAAGAATTTGCGGTGGAAGTAAACTAAAAAAAATAAGATTTGCTATGTTGTAGGGAAAATCTATAAATGGTCATTTTGCCAGTATTCTGAAAATGTTACCTTTTTTTTAAGTTCCTCCTGAATAAGGGCCATAAAGATGCAATTCTTTTGCTCTCACATATACTGTAGATGACCAAAGTGGTTCAGGCATATTGGCCCTCATCCATTACACTGCAATAACACTTGAAGCTAATAAAAAAAGTGCTTAAATTATTTTGAAGTGGGCTCTTATTAGAAGTGTATCTAAACCCACAAAAGGATTTGCAGGGAAACTAAACTAAAAAAAAAAATAAGATTTGCTATGGTATAGGGAAAATCTATAAATGGTAATTGTGCCTTATCAGTATTCTGAAAATGTTACCTTTTGGCTCAGTTCCTTCTGAATAAAAGTAATGGAGTTCCTGGTATGCTAGGGCCTACAACCTCAGCTGTTTGTGTCATGCGTGATCTAAAACTGGTCATAGTTGGATCAAAATTTTGCTGGTTCATAAGAGACTGGCCAAAATTTGATCCATGGTAGACATGGGAACTGACAAAAAATTTGTTACGTTTCGTTTCGTCCCGTTTAGTATATAAAAAAATTCGTAATTCGTGTACGAAATTCCGTTTGAATTCGTACGAAATACGAATTTGGTACGAATCGTAAATTTTATTTCGAATCGTTAGTAAAGTTACGAATCGTTATGAATCGTTAACGCAGCTAATGAATTGTCGGTTCTCGTAACACAGAGAACAATTAGAATCCAACTACAAATATCGAATTTCAATTTCAAGTTACGAATCGTTACGAATCGTTAATAAATCCAACTACAAATATCGAATTTCAACTAATATGAAAGAAATTATAATAGCGGATATAACGAATGATGATTCGAATGAATTCGAGATAAAGTATATCTAATATAGAGAACTGTTCCTGCACAAAGTGTCATTTTTGCAGGAAAAAAAAGCTATTTAAAATCTTTTGCGGCTAATGAATTGTCGGCTCCGTAACACAGAGAACAGTCATTCATTGATAAAAAAAAAAAAAGCGTAGGGGTCCCCCCAAATTCAATAACCAGGCCCTTCAGGTCTGGGATGGATTTTAAGGGGAACCCCAGCCAAAAAAAAAAAATGGCGTGTGGTCCCCCTCAAAATCCATACAGGACCTTTATCCGAGCACGCAACCTGGCAGGCCACAGGAAAAGAGGGGGGGGCGAGAGCGCCCCCCCTCCCGCCTGAACCGTACCAGGCCACATGCCCTCAACATTGGGAGGATGCTTTGGGGGTCTGAGACCCCCAAAGCACCTTGTCCCCATGTTGATGAGGACAAGGGCCTCATCCCCACAACCCTGGCTATTGGTTGTGGGGGTCTGCGGGCGGGGGGCTTATCGGAATCTGGAAGCCCCCTTTAACAAGGGGGCCCCCAGATCCCGCCCCCCCTGTGTGAAATGGTAAGGGGGTACCCCTACCATTTCACCAAAAAAGTGTCAATGGTAAAAATGACAGGAGACGGTCTTTGACAATTCCTTTATTAAAATCTTCTTTCTTCTGGTCTTCCTCCTTCTTCCTTTCTTCATCCTTCGGTTTCTTCATCTTCTCCTTCCGGCATCTTCTTCCATCATCTTCTTCCTCCGATCCGCTTCTTATTCCTCCGGTCTTCTCGTCCTTCTCGTCCGGCATCTTCTTCCATGGCGTCGGCGTCTGTTCTCGGGCCGCACCTCGCAATGGGAGGCTCCCGCTGTGTGAGGCTTCGCTCCGGCTGACAGGTCTTTTATCACGGAGGGCACCTGGTGACCCCGCTCCCTCTGACGCACGGAGACGTCATGGGGACTTCCCTATGGCTTTCCCCATGACGTCAGACCCACAACCCTGGCACTAACAGTGTAAATTTGCTGTCCCCTCAAAATAACTCAACACAAAGCCATTAATGTCTAAACCGCTGGCAACAAAAGTGAGTACACCCCCCTAAGTGAAAATGTCCAAATTGGGCCCATAGTGTCAATATTTTGTGTGGCCACCATTATGTTCCAGCACTGCCTTAACCTTATTGGGCATGGAGTTCACCAGAGCTTCACTGGTTGCCACTGGAGTCCTCTTCCACTCCTCCATGACGACATCACTGAGCTGGTGGATGTTAGATATCTTGCGCTCCTCCATCTCCTGTTTGAGGATGCCCCACAGATGCTCAATAGTGTTTAGGTCTGGAGACATGCTTGGCCAGTCCATCACCTTTACCCTCAGCTTCTTTAGCAAGGCAGTGGTTGTCTTGGAGATGTGTTTGGGGTCGTTATCATGTTGAAATACTGCCATGCAGCCCAGTCTCCAAGGGGAGGGGGATCATGCTCTGCTTCAGTGTGTCACAGTACATGTTGGCATTCATGGTTCCCTCAATGAACCGTAGCTCCCCAGTGCCGACAGCACTCATGCAGCCCCAGACCATGGCACTCCCACCACCATGCTTGACTGTAGGCAAGACACACTTGTCTTTGTACTCCTCCCCTGGTTGCCGCCACACACGCTTGACACCATCTGAACCAAATAAGTTTATCTTGGTCTCAGCAGACTCAGGACATGGTTCGAGTAATCCATGTCCTTAGTCTGCTTGTCTTCAGCAAACTGTTGGTGGGCTTTCTTGTGCATCATCTTTAGAAGAGGCTTCCTTCTGGGACGACCGCCTTGCAGACCAATTTGATGCAGTGTGCAGCGTATGGTCTGAGCACTGACATGCTGACCCCCCACCCCTTCAACCTCTGCAGCAATGCTGGCAACACTCATACGTTTGTTTCCCAAAGACAACTCTGGATATGATGCCGAGCACGTGCACTCAACTTCTTTGGTCAACCATGGCGAGGCCTGTTCTGATTAGGACCTGTCCTGTTAAACCAGTGCATGGTCTTGGCCACCGTGCTGCAGCTCAGTTTCAGGGTCTTGGCAATCTTCTTATAGCCTAGGCCATCTTTATGTAGAGCAACAATTATTTTTTTTTTTCAGATCCTCAGAGAGTTCTTTGCCATGAGGTGCCATGTTGAACTTCCAATGACCAGTATGAGAGAGTGAGAGTGATAACACCAAATTTAACAAACCTGCTCCCCATTCACACCTGAGACCTTGTAACACTAACGAGTCACATAACACCGGGGAGGGAAAATGGCTAATTGGGCCCAATTTGGACATTTTCACTTAGGGGTTGTACTCACTTTTGTTGCCAGCGGTTTAGACATTAATGGCTGTGTGTTGAGTTATTTTGAGGGACAGCAAATTAACACTGTTATACAAGATGTACACTCACTGTACATTGTAGCAAAGTATAATTTCTTCAGTGTTGTCACATGAAAAGATAGAATAAAATATTTACAAAAATGTGAGGGGTCTTCTCACTTTTGTGAGATACTGTATATATATATATATATATATATATATATATATATATATATACTGTATATAAGTCTCCTATTAGGGATAGCAGTAGAGTTCCTTGTGGCAGATTTGTTGTTTTTCACTAGCTTAGTTGGAGCTCATTAATTGTAATCCGTTAGCAGATGAAACGATAAATTCCAAGTAGTGTAGGCCTAAGGCTTCTGAGTACAGTGTTCCAGCAATTCAGTAAAGTGTTCTTGGGTGAAGATGTGTTCTTTAATGGTGGTAGTGGATAGATAAAGATTGAGCAGATTGCTCTCTCACCAACGACCCAAGGAGTTTTGCAGTCATCCGGACAGGAACAAGGATGGCGACACTCTGGCAGTGGATCCACTGTCTCAAGCTTCCATAGCGAATTTCCCCACACATCCGCACCAATATTTAGCACTGTAAGTGGTGTTAGTAACAGGTTGTTTGACAGTGTATAACAGGGCCCGTCCTCTCCGGTATCGTGGTGGAAGTATTGTTCCGTGTGGTAGGCCACGACCTCTTCCTGTGTCACACAGAGGGGTCCGTCTTGTGTCAGGCCCAGGAGGAAGAGAGGCCCAGGAGGAAGAGAGCTCTTCCTGGGCTCCTTTTTATCATCCCTCCCAGCAACCTTCAGCCCATCGCAAGGGTCCCTGAGATTTTCAGTCTCAGAGTGAAGGAATGTATCGCAGCAGATTCAAGAAGGACTATACACCCCATCACGCACTCTGCTGGTGCACAGGTATGAGGTCACTGGCTGCCGAATAATCACGGGGACAAAAAATGTTCAGAACACTGGAAGGTACAAAGCTTTCTGGTAACAGTTCACATTGCTACACCAGAACTGCCCTGGACTTCACTGAGAGGTTGGGTGGTTAGGTCAACAAATTGCAAGCCCTGATCCAATCTCATGGGAGCCTGCCAGTTCAGCAGGTAGAACTGGCATTTAACCCCTCCAGAAAGGGAAGCAATGTGGTTAATTTTACACCTCCCAGCAGAAGACCAGAATTCCCTTGACAAGATAGTTAACCGCTTAGTAGTGGTGTATAGCCAATTGGTAAAATTAGGGGACCTTAGAGTCCACTTCATTACCAGAAAGCAATGAGCAGTAGAAACCATTCCATAACATGCACTGGAACCGCAAAACATACCATCAGACACACACCAGAAGGAAAGGGTCTGAGTGAGATAGCCTAGATGGGGTGATGCGGATTGATGGCTAAAGGAACATTTTATAGGTGGACTGCTATCTATAAAAGTCAGCGAGACCTTGCAAGAGAAGTAAAGAAGCAACACAAATTTGAAGTTCCATAAATTGTTAGAAACAGCAATAGAGTGTCAGGATCAGAAACACACAGGCTTGGACCTACCCATGGCCATCGTGTTGGGAAATCCCTAGATCCACATTTAACTAAGTGGCATGGCAGGTGGCTATCCGAAACTGACAGAAGAGAGAGCGCAGCTCCAGACAAAATTATCAACTTGGAATTGTAGACAAAAATACTGCTCCAAGGGGCAAGGAAGGTATGCCCCCTTGTGGAGTAGGAAAATTGTCCAAGGCGGGCAAGGTAACTAACCCCATGCTGGCAATGTTGAGTTAGGCAATCTCCAGAGGGACTTCCCTAATATATAGGATTTAGGAGTGAAAACAATGACTGTCTGAAGTCTGGTCAAGTTGGAATCACCAAAACAAAGGATGAAAATGATTGGTGTTCATCATTTTCATCCTTTGTTTTGGCAATTCCAACTTGAGTACACTATAAAGAATTCTATCCAATAATTTTTAATATGTATCGTAACTTTTTATATCCTGTATCAAAAAAGATTTTTTAACTTTTAAACTATTTAGAAAGTCTTTCCATTTACTCAAAAAATTACCTAGTACCGTTAAAGTCCCACTCTTAAGCCCCATACACACGGTCGGAAATCCGACCACCAAATCCATCGGATTTGGTCCGACGGATTTAGTCCGACACTGGTGTTGCATACACACGGTCGGACAAAGTTGTCGGAAAATCCGATCATTCTGAACGTGGTGACGTTTGTTGCCTACGACGGGACTACGTAGAGGCTAGTAGCCAATAGCTTTGGTCTTGTAATGTGATCTGAGCATGCGTGGCACTTTGTCCGTCGGAATTCGCTACACACGATCGGAATTGGTGTGATCGGACTTTGTTGTCGGAAAATCTTTAGAGCAGGAGATACAACTTTGTCCGTCGGACAATCCGATGGAAAATGTGCGATGGTGCCTACACACAGTCGGAATTTCTGACAACATTGTCCGATAGGACAGAATCCATCGGAAAATCCGACCGTGTGTATGGGGCTTTAGGGTTTTTCTCTATACATGTAATTCAGGGATGTTGGTACCCTACTAGCTACTATCTTTATTTTGGAGAAACCAGACAAGGCTTTCAAACTTTTTTGATAATAGAATGTTTGGTTGGAGTTGTCTGCAGATGCCACATGCATGAACGGTCATCCACCTAGCTAAAAACAGCCAGACTGGGACATACTCATATCATGTCCAAAGCCGCCTTTGGCTACATGGGTTATTAACTCCTATCAATGCAGGCTTTAGATATTATTTTATTTGTGTTCATATTTTAACCACTTGACCACTGGGCACTTAAACACCCTTAATCAACCAGACCAATTTTCAGCTTTTGGTGCTCTCACATTTTGAATGACCGTTACTCAGTCATGCAACACTGTACCCATATGAAATTTTCGTCCTTTTTTTCACACAAATAGAGCTTTCTTTTGGTGGTATTTGATCACCTCTGGGTTTTTTATTTTTTGCGCTATACATGAAAAAAGGCGGAAAATTTTGAAAGAAAACGCATTTTTCTTAGTTTATGTGATAACATTTTGCAAATTATTAATTTTTCTTCATAAATTTTGGCCACAATTTATATTGCTACATATCTTTGGTAAAAATAACCCAAATTAGTGGATATTATTTGGTCTTTGTGAAAGTTATAGAGTCTACAATCTGTGGTGCGAATCATAAAAAATTTAGCACACCTGATGTACTGAGGCTTATCTCATTTCTTGCGACCCAAACAAGCCAGGAAAGTACAAATACCCCCCAAATGACCCCTTTTTTGAAAGTAGACATTCCAAGGTATTTAGTAAGAGGCATGGTGAGGTTTTTGATGTTGTCATTTTTTTCCCACAATTCTTTGCAAAATGACGATTTTTTTTTTTTTCACAAAATTTTCATTATAATAGGTTATTTCTCTCACATGGCATGTGTATACCACAAATGATGCCCCAAAATACATTCTGCTACTCCTCCCGAGTATTAAGATACCACATGTGTGAGACTTTTACACAGCCTGGCCACATACAGAGGCCCAATATTGAAATAGCACCATCAGGCGTTCTAGGAGCGTAAATGACACATCTCATTTCTCAACCACCTATTACACTGTTGAAGGCCCTGGAGCACCAGGACAATGGAAACGCCCACAAAGTGACCCCATTTTGGAAAGCTAACACCCCAGCGTATAATCTAGGAGGCATAATGAGTCTTTTGAAGGGTTCATTTATTTCCAGAAGTTTTGGGAAAATGTTGAAAAAAAATGAAAACGCATTTTTTTTTACACAAAGTTGTGAATTTACAAGATATTTCCAACACATAGCATGTATATAGCGAAAATGACACCCCAAAATATATTCTGCTACTCCTCCTGAGTACGGCGATACCACATGTGTGAGACTTTTACACAGCCTGGCCACATACACAGGCCCAACATTGAAGTAGCAACTTCAGGCGTTTTAGGAGCATAAATTACACATCTAATCTCTCAACCACCTATTACACTTTTGAAGGCCCTGGAGCACCAGGACAATGGAAACGCCCACAAAGTGACCCCATTTTGGAAAGCTAACACCCCAGCGTATAATCTAGGAGGCATAATGAGTCTTTTGAACGGTTCTTTTTTTTCCAGAAGTTTTGGGAAAATGTGGAAAAAAAATGAAAACGCATTTTTTTTACACAAAGTTGTGCATTTACAAGATATTTCCAACACATAGCATGTACATAGCAAAAATGACACCCCAAAATATATTCTGCTACTCCTCCTGAGTACGGTGATACCACATGTGTGAGACTTTTACACAGCCTGGCCACATACACAGGCCCAACATTGAAGTAGCAACTTCAGGCGTTTTAGGAGCATAAATTACACATCTAATCTCTCAACCACCTATTACACTTTTGAAGGCCCTGGAGCACCAGGACAATGGAAACGCCCACAAAGTGACCCCATTTTGGAAAGCTAACACCCCAGCGTATAATCTAGGAGGCATAATGAGTCTTTTGAACGGTTCTTTTTTTTCCAGAAGTTTTGGGAAAATGTGGAAAAAAAATGAAAACGCATTTTTTTTACACAAAGTTGTGCATTTACAAGATATTTCCAACACACAGTATGTACATAGCAAAAATGACACCCCAAAATATATTCTGCTACTCCTCCTGAGTACGGCGATACCACATGTGTGAGACTTTTACACAGCCTGGCCACATACACAGGCCCAACATTGAAGTAGCAACTTCAGGCGTTTTAGGAGCATAAATTACACATCTAATCTCTCAACCACCTATTACACTTTTGAAGGCCCTGGAGCACCAGGACAATGGAAACGCCCACAAAGTGACCCCATTTTGGAAAGCTAACACCCCAGCGTATAATCTAGGAGGCATAATGAGTCTTTTGAACGGTTCTTTTTTTTCCAGAAGTTTTGGGAAAATGTGGAAAAAAAAATGAAAACGCATTTTTTTTACACAAAGTTGTGCATTTACAAGATATTTCCAACACATAGTATGTACATAGCAAAAATGACACCCCAAAATATATTCTGCTACTCCTCCTGAGTACGGCGATACCACATGTGTGAGACTTTTACACAGCCTGGCCACATACACAGGCCCAACATTGAAGTAGCAACTTCAGGCGTTTTAGGAGCATAAATTACACATCTAATCTCTCAACCACCTATTACACTTTTGAAGGCCCTGGAGCACCAGGACAATGGAAACGCCCACAAAGTGACCCCATTTTGGAAAGCTAACACCCCAGCGTATAATCTAGGAGGCATAATGAGTCTTTTGAACGGTTCATTTATTTCCAGAAGTTTTGGGAAAATGTGGAAAAAAAATGAAAACGCATTTTTTTTTTTACACAAAGTTGTGCATTTACAAGATATTTCCAACACATAGCATGTACATAGCAAAAATGACACCAAAATATATTCTGCTACTCCTCCTGAGTACGGCAATACCACATGTGTGAGACTTTTACACAGCCTGGCCACATAGAGGCCCAACATCCAAGAAGCACTATCAGGTGTTCTAGGGACATAAATTACGCATCCAATTTCCTTACAATCACATTTTTGAAGGCCCTTTATATTTCTAACACAGCATGTACATACCAAGAATTACACCCTAAAATACATTCTGCTTAGTAAAGGGTAAACAAAAGATTACAGTACCTTTGGTTTTTGTAGTGCAATTGTCCACAGGAGGAGAGCCCTGATCCAGGCAGCAGGCAGGGACGTGGTCAGCGACAGTGAATGGTATTGTCCAGGCAGCAGGCAGGAATATTGTCCATAGTCAGTACGTCCATATACAGCCCAGGGTCAGTGCAAGTAGAGACGTTGCCAGCAGTGCCAAAATATTGGTCCTGGTAGTAAGCAGGAACACGGCCAGGAAAGAATGGGGACAGGGGTAGAGGCTTCTCCCACCCAAATCTCTATGAAGCCTCCGAGCCTCCAGACCCTAATCCGGGAATGAGAAAACTAAAAAATGAGTTTTCTTCATCCAGAAAAACTATTCTGGAGCCCCTCACATATGTGAGACCCCTGTGTTCCCACTAGCGTAGTAGGGTAAAAGATCAATCCAAGAGGCAGGCAAAAAACGTGGTCAAACAGTCCAGGGTCAGTTCCAGAGAAGGCAGAGGTAGGTACAGTTTAGCGTTAGGCAGAAGCGTGGTCGTATAACAGGCCAGGGTCAGTTCCAGAGCAGGCAAAGGTAGGTACAGTTTAGCGTTAGGCAGAAGCGTTGTCGTATAACAGGCCAGGGTCAGTTCCGGAGAAGGCAGAGGTATGTTTAGCGTTAGGCAGAAGCTTGGTCAAATAACAGGCCAGGGTCGGTTCCGGAGAAGGCAGAGTGGCATAAGGGGTGTGGAGGAAAATTATAGGAAATGAGAATAATGTTTGCCATACTTCCCTAATAATTTACAAATGTATGGTAACGGCGGAAACATTGACCTATACAGAGGCCTGGTTGGGAAGGACAATCGGGACAATAATACGTGGTGTCTCTTCGAATTCCTTCTCTGGAGCACACCCGGCATTTCTTCTGGCGTCTGTGGCCTCTTTCTTGGAGGGGGACTTTCTCAGGAAAGTGGCGCTCGTGGAGTCTGCTCACGGAATCAGAGCGAATAGGTGCTGGTGGGGGGCTTTCAGGGTACAAAAGGGCAGAAATAATTTCTTCATGGTAGTGCAGATAGGGTACGGGGTTCTCTGTCGATTTTTGGTAAATAATATACGTATTATACATGGCCAAACTGAATAAATAAATGGACACTTTTTTATACCAGTGGCGGGATTTTCTTGTGGGAAGGTAGGGTTCAATCATCTGATCGTTAAAGTCCACTCCCCCCATAAACAAGTTGTAATCATATATGCACGCTGGTTTCTGGGTTGGGCCATTTCTTCTGGAGACTTCCACGTAGGTATCATTATGGATGGTAGTAAGCATGTGGACGTTTCGTTTGTCCCTCCACTTTACAGCCAATAGCTCCTGGTTCCGCAAAGATGCCGCATCCCCTCGTCGTAGCCTTTCATTAACGAGTTTTTGCGGGAAGCCCTTTCTATTCGCTCTGACTGTACCACATGCTGGGGTGTCTCTCCGGTGAAGATTGCGGAAGAGGGGCAAGCTAGTGTAGAAATTATCCACATAAAGATGGTACCCCTTTCCAAGCAGTGGATAGACAAGCTCCCAGACCACTCTTCCGCTGGCTCCGATATACTCTGGGCATTCAGGGGGATTCAGTTGGGAGTCCTTCCCTTCGTACACCCGGAAAGAGTACATGTACCCCGTGGCTCTGTCACACAGTTTGTACAGTTTTACCCCATATCGGGCCCTTTTGCTGGGGATAAACTGTTTGATGCCAAGCCTGCCTGAGAATTTCACAAGGGACTCATCCACGCAAATATTCTGTTCGGGGGTATATAATTGGGGAAATATTTCAGAGAAATAATTTAGGAGTGGCCGAATTTTAAAAAGTTTGTCATAAGCTGGGTCGTTTCGGGGAGGGCACTGGGTGTTGTCATTGTAGTGGAGGAACCGCATAATTATTAGATATCTGGTTCTTGGCATAAGGGATGAGAAGACTGGCATGTGGTGGTAGGGTTTGGTAGACCAATAGGAGTACAATTGTTTTTTTTTTGAGAGTCCCATTGTAAAAGTTAGGCCTAAGAAAATTCGGAATTCCTCTACAGTTAGTTCTCTCCACTGAAAGGGACGGGCGTAACTAGAGCCAGGGTTACTTGCTATGTGCTGCTGTGCGTAGAGGTTGCACTGGGCCACAATGAACGATAAGAATTCATCGGTGAAAACTAAGTGAAAAAAATCAATCATTTCAAAATCATCGGTGTTCACCTGGACACCTGGCTGGGCGGTGAAAGGGGGGATATTTGCTGCTCCGGAATTGGGGGGAAGCCACAGGGGGTTTTGAAGGGCATAGGGAAGGCTGGCATGGCCCCTATCCCTTTGGGGCTGAGATGGTACCCTACTGGTGACTGACCTTTGTTGTGGCTGTGCTCTCGAGGTGGACGGCTGTGCTCTCGAGGTGGACGGCTGTGCTCTCGAGGTGGACGGCTGTGCTCTCGAGGTGGACGGCTGTGCTCTCGAGGTGGACGGCTGTGCTCTCGAGGTGGACGGCTGTGCTCTTGAGGTAGTAGGCTGCTGCTCCCCGCCACAACGCCTTCTTTTCACGGGCACACATTCCTCTTCTGATTCGGTATCGGACCCGCTACTTGTAACGGGTTCATAGGCCGACTCCGTTTCGGACTGAGACTCAGAGAGCTCCCCGCTGCTCTCATCGGTCATACAAAGAAGCTGGTAGGCCTCCTCACTAGTAAATTTTTTTGCCATACTGGTGGCTGGTGAGGCTACACTGGTGGGCACTGGTGGGCACAGGTGGCACTGGTGGGCACAGGCGGCACTGGTAGGCACAGGCGGCACTGGTAGGCACAGGCGGCACTGATGTGGCACTGCAGTAGCACAGGTGGCACTGATGGGCACAGGTGGCACTGGTGGGCACAGGTGGCACTGGTGGGTGGCACTGGTGGGCACAGGTGGCTCAGGTGGGCACTGTAGTGGCTCTGGTGGGCACTGTAGTGGCACTGGTGGCACTGATTAGCACACAGGCGGCACTGGTGGGCACACAGGTGGCACTGGTGGGCACAGGCAGGTGGCACTGGTGGGCACAGGCGGCACTGGTGGGCACAGGCGGCACTGGTGGGCACAGACGGCACTGGTGGGCACAGACGGCACCGGTTTGGCACTGCAGTGGCGCAGATGAGCACTGATGGGCACAGGTGGCACAGGTGGGCACTGATGGGGCACTGGTGGCACTGGTGGCACTGATGTGGCACTGGTGTGGCACTGGTGGCTCTGGTAGCACTGGTGTGGCACAGAGGTGGCACTGGTGTGGCACTGGTATGGCACAGAGGTGGCACAAAGGTGGCACTGGTGTGGCAGAGGTGACACAGGTGGCACAGGTGGCACGGATGACAGATGGCACTGTTGTGACACTGATTTTGGGCACTATTGGGCACTGTTGGGCACTACTGGGCACTGCTGGGCACTGCTAAAATACAAATCTCACTGTATGGCACAAGATCGCTCTCCTCTCCTCTCACGCTGGATCGGTGTGAGGAGAGGAGAGAGATGAACTTTCAGTGACCTTGCTGTGTTGACATTTATGATCGCTCCGTCATTGGACGGAGCGATCACGTGGTAAAGGGCCGCTGTCATTGGCCCTTTACCGCGATCCGTGTTGCGCCGGGTCCCGTGGACCCGGCGAGCACGGATGTTCCCGTGTGCGCGCCCCAGGGGGCGCGCAGGAACGATTCTCTGGAAGGCCGTTAATTAACGGCCTCCCAGAGTTAAGAAACCGCCCTGTAGCCGTTTTTTTTACGGCTATGGGCCGGTTATTAAGTGGTTAAACTATTTTTTTTGGTTTAAAAATAACAAACATGTTATACTTACCTGCCTGTGCAGTGGTTTTGCACAGAGCTGCTCTGTGTGTCCATTCAGACACGGAGCCGCGGCTCGGCCCAGCCCCCTATCTCTCCTCATTGGCTCATTGACTTTGATTGACAGCATCGGGAGCCAATGGCACCACGCTGCTGTCCCAGTCAATGAGGAGGGAGAGTACCAGACACTCGAGAATCTCATGCAACATCGCTGGATTGAGATGGGACTCATGTAAGTATTAGGGGGGCTGAGGGGGGGAACTGCACACAGAAGGTTTTTTATCTTAAAGCGGAGTTCCACCCATAAATGGAACTTCTGCGGATCAGTTCCCCCCTCCCCCCAGTGCCACAGTTGGCACCTTTCAGGGGGGAGTGGATACCTGTAAAATCCAGATATCTGCTCCCACTTCCGGGGAAAGATCGCCGCGCAAAGTGCCAAACTACCCAATGTCCAGGCCCCTCCTCCTTATCCCCCCGCTGCCTTCTGGGAGACACACAGGTCCCAGAAGAGAGCAGGGATAATTCTGAATGCGCAGCGCGACTCGCGCATGCGCAGTAGAAAACAGGCTGTGAAGCTTCCTGTTTTCCATAGTAAGGATGCCAACAGCTCCACGCGGAGCAAAGGGACGGGTCAGCTTTGGGTGCTGACATTGCAGGCTCCCTGGACAGATAAGTGTATACTGCTGACTTTACATTTTTTTTCCCAGGCGGAACTCTGCTTTATTGCACAGAATGCATTAAAGCAATATTAAAGTCTTGTTTTTTTTTTTTATTTAAAAAAATAACAAACATGTTATACTCACAATCTGTGTGCAGTGGTTTTGCACAGAGCAGCCCGGATCCTCCTCTTCTCGGGTCCCACGTCAGTGCTCCTGGCTCCTCCCTCCTGCAGCTTGCTACGGGGGCACCTGAGCTGAGACACTGCTCTGTGTGTCCATTCCCACATGGAGCCTTGGCTCGACCCCACCCCCTCTGTCTCCTGATTAGCTCTGATTGACAGCAGAAGGAGCCAATGGCTCCCGCTGCTGCCAAAATCCAATCAAAAGTGCGAGTCCCCAGAAAGGCAAGGCTCTCCTGGAAAGTGATGGATCGAGATGGAGCTTGGGTAAGTATTAGGGGGTTGTTGCACACAGAAGGTTTTTTACCTTCATGCATAGAATACATGAAGGTAAAAAAAGTGTGTCTTTACAACCACTTTAGGATAAAAAAGAAAAAACCTTCTGAACCACTTTAATAAGAATCCCAATAGTTGTAGCTCAGTTCTCAGCTTCACTAGTACCTTCAAACCTGTAGTGTGACTCTATTAATATTACATCATGGAGAGGTAGGTACAACTGTGTTTATTTATTTATATAGCTCGGCTGAAAAAAGACACAAGTCCATCTAGTTCAGGCGTGCCCAACCTTTTGAAGAGTGAGGGCCACCTAAGCGACTTGGTACCCGGTCGCGGGCCACTTAAGCGACTTGGTAACCGGTCGCGGGCCACAATGAATGGAGCGGGCAGATGACAGGCCCATGTCCATTCTGCATATGCAGAGCAGACACAGACACAGGTGCAGTACACCTGTGGCTTTCCTGTGGGTTAGCTGCACTTTACCATAGACTTATATTATATCTTGCAGATGTATTGCACTTTCTGAAAGTGCACCAAACCCGCAGGTAATAACAGAAGTCTGTGGCTCAGTGAAGGTAACCCGTAGGTGCACCTGGGGATCGGTTTGAAAGCAGCCCGGTAACCACTGCAGAACAGATATGCCCAAATATATACTATTCCTTACTATATCAAAATAAAATAGGAAATATGTATTTTGTCTTAATATCTACCTTAAAGTGGTGTTGCACTCAAAAAAAAAAAATTTGATTAAAATTCCTAAAAAAATAAACATTTGGAAAATTATTTTTTTAACTCACCTCTAAATGGCTGTTGCTAGGGGGACCCTCGTAGTCTGCCTCCTTCAGTGCCTGGGCTGGTGACATCACTTCCCCCTCGGCGCAGGAAGGGCTCAGCTCTGCCCCCTCCCTCCTGTCAGTCATCTGGGACACGTGACAGGTCCCAGATGTCTGCGTGGCCAATCACGGCGCGTAGTGCCGCTCGCGCATGAGCAGTGGGTGCCCGGCCGTGAAGCCACAGCCGGGTGCCCACAGTAAGAATGTCGGCTTCGCCGAGCGGAGGGGGGAACGAGCGGGGCTTCGTTCCCCCGCATCGCTGGACCCTGGAACAGGTAAGTGTCCGATTATTAAATTGTATTTATTTTTTTTAAGGGGAACTCCTCTTTAAATCACATTGCTAATTGCATATTGTACTTATTTATAGCCTAAATACTGAAATTTGCACTTAAAACTGTAATTTTTTTTAACTTTTTGAAATTCCAGAAAAAACATGGCCATGCCAGTAGATTTTGGGTAACATGTCAGTAAATGTCAATCTGGTTGGTTGGCACTTGGCAACACTGAAAAGGTTCCCTGTGCGGATATGACAAACATCCGCACATTTGGGATGAAAATTGCCTTTACAATGTTTTTTTATTACAATGATATGTACCATTTACAACAATCTTAATTGTTATGTTCTCTTTTGATAAAATAAAAAAATGATGGATAAAAAAAGAAAATTGCCATATTTGCTCTAATAAGTGTAGATCCTATATCTTCCGTGCCCCAATGCTTTTTTTTTCCAGAACTACCTCATTCAAGAAACAAACCTACTGTGGCCACTAGATGGCATTGACAATGGCTTTGACAATATAGGAAGCACACATAATAGAGGAAATACGGCAATTTTTGTCCTGATTGTGTGGATGTTTGTCACATCTGCACAACAGACATTTGCACAGCCACCAAATGTAGTTATATTGGCATGTGTCCACACAAGCTTACATACATGTTCGCCATCAGGACCTTCCTGATAACTTATAAAACCTTGTACATGCTACATGAGAAAGTGTGTAGGAGCACACAGCCATACAGTTGTGAAATCACAAAGATGGCTCCATAGGACACTGCAAAAGAAAGGAGCCACCTTTCTGAAACTGGAGCAAGCGGGCAGTGATCAGGGGACAGTACTGAAAAGGGAGAAAGGCAATATTTTGTACAGGAGGAGCAATACCAAATGAGTCTCATAATCATCACTTCAATTGGATTAAAATAGGCTTTACTATCACTTTAGGATGAATTACAGTAATCACAACCAGGGCCGCCATCAGGGGGGTACAGGCAGTACTAAAGTAAGGGGCCTGAGCGTGCCAAGGGGCCCGGCATTGCAGATAGATACCAGAGAGCAGCATGGAGGGTAAGTCACAAAAAAATTGTAAGGGCTGCTGTGATTTGGACTTTATATAATCTCCTTCTCCCAGGATGGGACACCTGAGGGCCAAGGCTGACAAGCTGGCATGACTGAGTTGCATTGTGGAAAATGGATGAGGATGACTCTGGGTGGAGATGACAGTTACATTGTGGAGAGCCTCTTCACTATGTAACGCTCATCCCCACCCAGAGTCATCCTCATCAATTTTCACAATGCAACTCAATCATCTTCATCCATCCATCCCTCTGCATTATGCATTCCCATCTACACCCAGTACCATCCATCAATCCCTGTCTACAATGCATCCCCACCCAGCACCATCCGTCAATCCCTGTCTACAATGCATCCACACCCAGTACCATCCATCAATCCCTGTCTACAATGCATCCACACCCAGTACCATGCACCAATCCCTGTCTACAATGCATCCCCACCCAGCACCATCCATCCCTCTCCACAATGCATAACCACTCAGCACCATCCATCAATCCCTGTCCACAATGCATCCCCATTCAGCACCATCCATCCCTGTCCACAATGCATCCCCATTCATGCCCAGCACCATCCATCCCCCTCCACAATGCATCCACGCCACGCTAATGTAATACACTTTTCATATATTAAGTTGCAAGAGTGTTAAAATAAAAGTGGGAGCACCGATGGGGATGGCCAGTGGGTGGATTTGGTGGGAAAACCAGTGGATGGGCCCTGGGAAACGTTGGTGGTCAGGACCCGGGTGACCCAGGCCTAAAGCTGTGTAAGGGGCCCCAACATTTCTGATGGCTGCCCTGATCACAACCACACACTATGGTGAGCTCTCACAGCCACAATGGATTATGTTAATCCCTCTCTGGTCAGTAAAGCATGAACAGCAAACCCATTGTAGAAATGAGTTTCTCCTAATGAACAATGAGCTCCTCTCTGCAGGAAGTCCCATTCAGCTCTCCAGTTACAAGGTTGCCTGTAGCTCAGAGCCCACCAATGAAAGTTTATTGGGTTTTTGGAGCTCTAAAAAGTTTTCTACGTGAGCCATCCTTTTAAAAGGTAAATTGTTTCCCCAAATCTGAGAGATGTAGGAGACTTCATCATTCAGGACTATACTGCTAAAATGTAAGTTTCACTGCAACAATAAGGATCCTCTATGGAACAAAAAGGCACCAATAATTCAGGAACAGAAAACAATGTTTTTTATTTATTTTTTATTTTTTTATTTTGCCTACCTATTTTCAAGCCATTAAAGTGATACTAAAGTGTAATTTATTTGGTGTTAAAAATAACAAACATGTTATACTTAGCTGCTCTGTGCAGTGGTTTTGCGCAGAGCAATCCTCCTCTTCTTGGGTCCCTCGCCGGTGCTTCTGACCCCTCTCTCCTACTGAGCGCCCCCACAGCAAGCAGCTTGCTATGGGGGCACCTGAGCTGAGCCACTGCTCTGTTTGTCTATTCAGACTTGGACCCGTGGTCTGGCCCGCCCCCTCTCTTTCCTCATTGACTCACTGACTTTGATTGACAGTAGTGGCAGCCAATGCCGCTTCGCTGCTGTCTAAGGCCATGAGGAGGGAGAGTCCTGCAACATCGCTGGATCGAGATGGGCTCAGGTAAATATTAGGGGGGGGGCTAAAGGGCTGCTGCACACAGAAGGCTTTTTATATTTAATGCAAAGAATGCAAACCTTCTGCCTTTACAACCCCTTTAACCACTTCAGCCCCGGAGGATTTGGCTGCTGAATAACTGGGCATTTTTTTGAGATTCGGCACTGCTTCGCTTTAACTGACATTTGCGTGGTCGTGCGACGCTGCACGCAAACAAAATTTACATCCTTTTTTCCCCACAAATAGAGCTTTCTTTTGGTGGTATTTGATCGCCTCTGTGGTTTTTATTTTTTGCGCTATAAACAAAAAAATAGCGACAACTTGGAAAAAAACACAATATTTTGTACTTTTTGCTATAATAAATATCCCAATTTTTTTTTAAAAAAAAAAGCAAATTTTTTCTCAGTTTAGGCCGATATGTATTCTTCTACATATTTTTGGTAAAAAAAAATTGCAATAAGCGTGTATATTGATTGGTTTGCGCAAAAGTTATAGCGTTTACAAAAAAGGGGAAGATTTAGAGCATTTTTATTATTTTTTTTTTTACTAGTAATGGCGGCGATCTGCGATTTTTATCATGACTGCGACATAATGGCGGACACATCGGACACTTTTGACACATTTTTGGGACCATTGGCATTTACACAGCGATCAGTGCTATAAAAATGCACTGATTACTGTAAAAATGTCACTGGAAGGGGTTAACACTAGAGGGCGATCAAGGTGTTAATTGTGTTCACTGTGTGTGTATCTAACTGTAGGGGGAGGGGACTGACCTAGAGGGGATGACAGATCGTGGTTCCTAGCTATTAGGAACTCACGATGTGTCTCTCCTCATAGAACAGAACAGGGATTTGTGTGTTTACACACACACGTCCCTGTTCTGCCTCTTGTGACCGTGATCGCTCGTATTATCACGACCGTCGGCTACGAGCATCGGCACCCCCGCAGTGCGGTGGCACGCGCATGCTATGCCGATCCCGCAAGCCAACGTATAGCTACGACAGCTCGCGGGATCATGCCGACCTGCTGCAGTATAATGACGGTGGCTGGTCAGTCAAACTCTTATGAGGTGGAAGCGGGGGAGTGGCTTAGTGGAGCTTATCGGAAAAGGAAGGGAGCACCCATGTTGTGTGTGCCTATAAAAGAGTAAATTTTTCACACACTAGTGTAGCAACCCTCCATTATATTTTCTTATCTTAATAAATAAAGTAGAACCACACAGACTCAGGTGCTTAAAAGCACAAACCAAGATATCACCACTGATATCAACAACAGGGGCAGCACGCACACACGGCTGTCATGACGAAAACAAAACTCTTCCCGTGACCTGAAACGACAATAAAAACATTAACACATCCCAATAACGTAAATACCTAAGAAAACAAGGGAAGGGTGGTGGGAAAAACCTGCCTCCTCGTGTCTCGACGCTCCCCGCCTGCCTGGCTAGCTCCGCCCCTCCCTTTTATAAGGCCGCTCCCCCCGTTGTACATTAACAGGGCACTCCCCTGCCGGCCCTCCATTAAGTTTCCCCTTCTGTCCCACTGCCACTACGGTCCTTTCCTTGACTAGTGTCTTACTTAGTGCTGAAAATAAAACAAAACAGGTTAAAACCCCCATATTTATTGGTCAGTGACCAAACAGTGCTTAAAGCACAAACCAGATATCACTGATATCAACAACAGGAAAGAAAACCCTTGGGTCTCAACCGTACCACCCTGATAACCAAGCATTCCCGGAATGCTGCCGTCAAAAAATAAACAACGGGAAAAGGGAGACCCCTCACTCACCTTTGATGGCACCTCCACACCCGCAGGGCCGCCTGGAGGGTCTATTCCCCACATCTGTCAGACAATCCCGGTGGCGAAAGCCAGCATGCTAGAAACCGTTCCTCCCACCACTGACTACCGGTTCGTTGCCAAAAGGAAGGGTCTGCCTTAATATCAACCATTCCCCACAAATGTGCAATATGGCACCACCCTGCCCCACATGCACAGAGAAGGTGTCCCCCCTCCTGGCTCCCCAACACACGTATAACTTGTTTTTACTATTTTTATGCTGTATCTAATTTTGCCTTTAGTGCGATTCCCATCACTTTAAGAGTAAATTTTCTAAACTGAAAACCAACAACCCCCCCAAAAACACTTTCGCAGCACTGCTACGGAAAATCTGGATAAGTAACTGTCCATCTCTTATGAGGTGGAAGCGGGGGAGTGGCTTATCGATGTTGTGTGTGCCTATAAACACACACAACCCGACTCAGGAGCACGCACACACGGGTGCCTCCTTAGTACCCGGAGGAATGCAAACGGGGGAGGAGACAATAAAGCCAGCAGTGACTACCGGAAAAGGAAGGGAGCAACCATTCTGTGCAATATGATTGCACAGAGAAGGTGAGTATAACTTTTTTCTATTTTATCTAATTTTGCCTTTAGTATCACTTTAAGAGTAAATTTTCTAAACTGAACTCTGTCTATCTGGAAAAAGTTTTTCTTATTCTTCTACAAAAGCAGAAAACTTTTAATGACTATTGTCTTTCATGTTTCCTTGTTCACTTCAAGGACCCAGTGGATCAAAGAGATGACTCAGCCCATTGAAGAGTTTTTTGTGCCACTGGTGCAATATGTACAGTAAATTCTCGCACCTTTATTGATCGTGTTTTACAAGTTTCAACTGCAATTGTTGAAATAGCTCTTACATAGGATGTTGAAAGTAGGATGATTACTCCTTTGTGGAAATAGAATCTGTGTGTTAGCAGCAGTTTCTTTTTTACCCATAGAGTTTCTGACCCATGGAAGGCAGTACTTGTAAAGGCACAAGGTTTTTTACCTTCATGCATTCTATGCATGAAGGTAAATTACCTTCTGGGTGCAGCAGTCCCCTCAGCCCCCCAATACTTACCTGAGCCCCTCTCAATGGGCTGATTTACTAAGATGAATGAGCTGCGCCGGTTCATACCATAATTGGTGCGCCAGATAAATTATTAAGTGAGCGCATGAACCGGCGCACACATAAGCGCAACACATAATATACCGGCGCACAGCGATAATAGTATGCCATTGATAATAGCGCAAGCTAACAGTCCATTCACACAGGGGCAACACGACTTCCAGCGCGACTTGGGGCGACTTACAACACGACTTGGGGCCACTTACAACTTAAGTCGCCCCCAGGCCAGGCGACTTTAATTTAAAAAAAATAAAAACGGCATGGGTTCCCCTCCAAGAGCATACCAGGCCCTTCAGGTCTGGTATGGATATTAAGGGGAACCCCGCGCCAAAAAAAAAAACCCCGCGCCAAAAAAAAAAATGGCGTGGGGGTCCCCCTCAAAATCCATACCAGACCCTTATCCGAGCACGCAACCTGGCAGGCCGCAGGAAAAGAGGGGGGGACGCGCCCCCCCTCCTGAACCGTACCAGGCCACATGCCCTCAACATTGGGAGGATGCTTTGGGGTCCCCCCCAAAGCACCTTGTCCCCATGTTGATGAGGACAAGGGCCTCATCCCCACAACAACCCTTGCCCGGTGGTTGTGGGGGTCTGCGGGCGGGGGGCTTATCGGAATCTGGAAGCCCCCTTTAACAAGGGGACCCCCAGATCCCGGCCTCCCCCCTGTGTGAAATGGTAAGGGGGTACAAAAGTACCCCTACCATTTCACCAAAAAAGTGACAAAAGTGTTAAAAATTGTTAAGTGTTAACGGTCTTTGACAATTCCTTTATTAAAGTCTTCTTTCTTCTGGTCTTCTTCCTTCTTCCTTTCTTCATCCTTCGGTTTCTTCATTTTCCAGATCCCGTCCTCCCCCCCCCCCCCTGTGTGGAATGGTTAGGGGGTACAAAAGTACCCCTACCATTTCACCAAAAAAGTGACAAAAGTGTTAAAAATGACAGGAGACGGTCTTTAACAATTCCTTTATTAAAGTCTTCTTTCTTCTGGTCTTCTTCCTTTCTTCTTCCTTCGGTTTCTTCATTTTCTTCTTTCTCCATCTTCTTCTTCCTCCGATCCGCTTCTTCTTGCTCCGGTGTTCTCGTCCGGCATCTTCCTCCACGGCGTCTCTTCTTCGTTATCGGGCCAATGTGAGGCTCCCGCTGTTTGACGCTTCTCTTCTTCTGACAGGTCTTATATAACGGAGGCCGGGGCCCCCCGGTGACCCCGCCCCCCTCTGATGCATGAAACCGTGCGTCAGAGGGGGGCGGGGTCACCGGGTGGCCCGGGCCTCCGTTATATAAGACCTGTCAGAAGAAGAGAAGCGTCACACAGCGGGAGCCTCACATTGGCCCGATAACGAAGAAGAGAGGCCGTGGAGGAAGATGCTGGACACGAACACCGGAGCAAGAAGAAGCGGATCGGAGGAAGAAGATGGAGAAGAAGAAGAAGGAGAAAGAAGAAGATGAAGAAACCGAAGGATGAAGTAAGAAGAAGAAGAAGACCAGAAGAAAGAAGACTTTAATAAAGGAATTGTCAAAGACCGTCTCCTGTCATTTTTAACACTTTTGTCACTTTTTTGGTGAAATGGTAGGGGTACTTTTGTACCCCCTAACCATTCCACACAGGGGGGGAGGACGGGATATGGGGGTCCCCTTGTTAAAGGGGGCTTCCAGATTCCGATAAGCCCCCCGCCCGCAGACCCCCACAACCACCGGGCAAGGGTTGTGGGGATGAGGCCCTTGTCCTCATCAACATGGGGACAAGGTGCTTTGGGGGGGACCCCAAAGCATCCTCCCAATGTTGAGGGCATGTGGCCTGGTACGGTTCAGGAGGGGGGGCTCTCTCTCGTCCCCCCTCTTTTCTGCGGCCTGCCAGGTTGCGTGCTCGGATAAGGGTCTGGTATGGATTTTGAGGGGGACCCCCACGCCATTTTTTTTTTTTTTGGCGCAGGGTTCCCCTTAAAATCCATGCCAGACCTGAAGGGCCTGGTATGGAATTTCAGGGGGACCCCCACGCATTTTTTTCTTCTTTTTTTATTTTCTTAATGCTAACATGACCTGTGTTCAAATAGCCTTTAAAAAACCCATAGAAGTGAACCAGCGCAAAAAAAAAAAGTCAAGTTGAGATTTACTAAGATTTTGCCGGTGCAGTGAACCAGAGCACATGAACGGGTGCAAATGCCGATTGCGCATGCGCAGTACATAAATTGACCTAGCGCAGTTACAAGTGTATTTGCAGGCACAGCAAGCCTGCTCAGAGAAAGTTAATTTTCAGTTCTATTTTGGGCATTTTTGTTAGTTAGACAGTCATATCTATACTTCCTCACATCACCCACATCACCCCCATAATATTGCCACTTCCAGCTTCTTTCAATTCAGAGTTGAAGAATGCTTGCGCCAGATCGCGGCCGCCCGTGCATCGGCAACATGATAGTAAATGGGGAACTGCGCTGTGTTACAGATCGCGGCCGCCCGTGCATCGGCAACATGATAGTAAATGGGGAACTGCGCTGTGTTACAGGCGCAAATGCTTTGTGAATACGAAAACGGCCGTTGCGCGTCGGCGTGCGCCGCAACTCATGGGCAACTGTTCCCATTGTGAGTACATCACTATTGTTGCTTCAAAATCAAAGATATTTTTTCCACCCCAGACATTTATACCAGCGCTTTTTTCAGTGCTTAAAAATCAACTCTTCTGATTTGACTTTTTTTAATTGATGTTTAATTTACTGTGGAAAAGTTACAAATATACAATATCATGCTTCTCCTGCTTAAACAAAAACTTACCGCCCAACGTGGGGCTCGAACCCACGACCCTGAGATTAAGAGTCTCATGCTCTACCGACTGAGCTAGCCGGGCAAGTGGTCTCTGAATGGGGCTGTAACCTAATCTCTACATGGGCCATGGAAACTTTTAGGGGTTTTTAGTCATCTTCATTTTACTCAATATGTTTTTAAACTGACATTCTTTATATTTTTAATGCGAAATCTTTATTCACCGATAAAGTGAAAATATATTAGCTACAAAATATATATATATATATATATATATATATATATACACAAACACACACAATATATTGCATTTTTTTAGCTTACTGTTGTATCTATAAAAGTAAACACCTTTTTTAGTGTTTTATTCATCTTTCATTCTTTAATCTTTAACATGGTGTATTTATGGACTCGTGTTTGGCTTTACCTCCTAATTTCGGGCATGTCTGTTATATGTGTGTGAAGGTAAATTGTTTATTTGAAAAAACATTTGTGAGAAGATTATGGGATTTTAAAGGCATTGACAATTTGTCAATGCCTTTAAAATCCCATAATCTTCTCACAAATGGTTTTTCAATTATAATTTGGGGATGTGGCATTGACAAACGCAGTTGAACTCGTAGGTCCTCAGTTGTTTATTTTATTTAAATTTTTTTAACTACGTCTGCTATTGTTTTTCTTGCATTGACTTCTTAATTCCTTGTAATTACTGTATATTCTTGTATACACAGGTGGTGACAGGTTCAAATTATGGACCTAGCATGGGTCTAAGTCCCTGTTGCCCAACACACACCGTGCAACCCACCATTTGTTGGGCACTTTCCAGACTGGCAGCAGGATGCTGGGGACTCATTGAGGAGAGGGTGGCAAGGGAGTATGTGATACGGTAAGTATTTTATTGCCAAATAATATAATCTTCTGTATTAGACATGTACGATTTGAAGTCCGAAATAAACTATAATGAAACAACAAAATGTATTTGCATTCATTAATTTAATTTGGACCTTTTGGAGTGATGGTTGCCTATACCACAGTTTGAGACCCCTATATCATCTGGTAGAGTTTACATGACTGGATATTGGGGTGATGACCATCTATATCACAGTATGAGACCCCCTCTATCCTCTAGTAGAGTTTACATGGCTGGATATTGGGGTGATGCCTTCTGTACCACAGTATGAGACCCCCTCTATCCTCTGGTAGAGTTTACATGGCTGGATATTGGAGTTGTGGCCTTCTGTACCACAGTATGAGACCCCCTCTATCCTCTGGTAGAGTTTAAATGGCTGGATATTGGAGTGGTGGCCTTCTGTACCACAGTATGAGACCCCCTCTATTCTCTGGTAGAGTTTACATGACTGGATATTGGGGTGATGCCTTCTGTACCACAGTATGAGACCCCCTCTATCCTCTGGTAGAGTTTACATGGCTGGATATTGGAGTTGTGGCCTTCTGTACCACAGTATGAGACCCCCTCTATCCTCTGGTAGAGTTTAAATGGCTGGATATTGGAGTGATGGCCTTCTGTACCACAGTATGAGACCCCCTCTATCCTCTAGTATAGTTTACATGACTGGATATTGGAGTGATGGCCTTCTGTACCACAGTATGAGACCCCCTCTATCCTCTAGTAGAGTTTACATGGCTGGATATTGGAGTTATGGCCTTCTGTACCACAGTATGAGACACCCTCTATCCTCTGGTAGAATTTACATGACTGGATATTGGAGTGATGGTCGTCTATACCGCAGTATGGGACCCCCTTTATCCTCTGGAAGAGTTTACATGACTGGATATTGGAGTGATGGTTGTCTATACCACAGTATGGGACCCCCTCTATCCTCTAGTAGAGTTTACATCACTGGATATTGGGGTGATGACCATCTATATCACAGTATGAGACCCCCTCTATCCTCTAGTAGAGTTTACATGACTGGATATTGGGGTGATGACCATCTATATCACAGTATGAGACCCCCTCTATCCTCTGGCAGAGTTTACATGACTGGATATTGGAGTGATGGCCTTCTGTACCACAGTATGAGACCCCCTCTATCCTCTAGTAGAGTTGGCATGACTGGATATTGGAGTTATGGCCTTCTGTACCACAGTATAAGACCCCCTCTATCCTCTGGTAGAATTTACATGACTGGATATTGGAGTGATGGTCGTCTATACCGCAGTATGGGACTCCCTCTATCCTCTAGTAGAGTTTATACTGTAGGTGCTAGAAGGGCTATGGGAGCCGTTTTAAGATTAGTTGAATCCATCTCGGAATTCCACTCTAAAAGAAAAAAAACAATGTGAGTGGGGAAAGAAAACTGCGTTATGGCCACAAGATGGCACTGAGAATCATAAGAAAAAAACGATGATCCTCAGCTCCATCTAGTGGTCATAATGCAGTACATGTATGAAAGGAAGCTACACAGGCCAATAGGGCGGTTAGAGGGTTGGAAAGGGGAGGCAACGACATGTCCATGCACAGTAAGTAACAACATGAACCTCCTGAACCGTACCAGGCCACATGCCCTCAACATTTGGAGGATACTTTGGGGTCCCCCCAAAAGCACCTTGTCCACATGTTGATGAGGACAAGGGCCTCATCCCCACAACCCTTGCCCGGTGGTTGTGGGGGTCTGCGGGCGGGGGACTTATCGGAATCTGGAAGCCCCCTTTAACAAGGGGACCCCCAGATCCCGGCCTCCCCCCTGTAAGAAAAACATTTTTTCTCTGATTAGGAGTCCACATGTACACTTAAAGTGGTTGTAAACCCTGTTTCACCACTTCTACTGTAAATATCCCCTAAACCTGCATGGTTTAGGAGATATTTACCATAGACGCTTGCGCCGACGTCATCGGCGCATGCGCACTAAAGAAACAGCTTGATTGTGTTGTTTCTAAAGGGCCTGTGCCGTGACCGGGAGACTCCGGGAGACATGTCGCCGGTCACATTGGTGTACGGGGACCGCTGCAAGAGTATTTCATAATGAGCTAGTATGCGATTTTAGCTCATTATGCCTTTGTCTTGCAGGTGTTTTTTCTTTTTTTTATATGAGTTTACAACCTTTTTAAGGCAAGGTGATTTTAATTTTGCCACCAGATTTCATAGAAAATAAAGTGTGTCACTGTGGGAAAGCAGGGGCTGTTATCTGGTAGTATTTACTCTTGGAAGATCTTCAACAGGCTTTGGCACACAGCGGTCTTGATCTGTTGCTTCACTTCATCTTTCTCTTGATATTCACTCAACAAGGAGCTCAGGTATTCTTCCTGTGACAGCAAGAAGGGAACACTTAAGAGTCATTATCCTGGACAAGAACAGCCCAGCAATTAAGGCTTTATAGCAGGACTCCAGGCAGACCTTTGACTGAACCTCTCAGCGAATTTACAAGTCTGCATGAATAAATATGAATGAATATACCATATTGTTATATCCGTTGTGCAAAAATTTAACTTTTTTTCTTGCTGGAAATATACAGAGCTGATAACTTTCTGGTCTCGTTGCCTGTGGACTGTTTTCAGTCCCAGTTCTCTATGTGGACTACAAAACATCACCTCACTTATGTTATAGACAAGGGGAAGTATTCTGCAGTCCAAACACACTTTCTGTTCTATGGTGACAACAGGTCTTCATAGATTCAGTACAGTGAGTGTTGTCACCCTAGAATAGGAAATGAGTTACTGGCAGGATCGCCAGGTGAAAACAAAGGAAAAAGAAAATTAATGCAGCCACCATATGTAAGGACTGGTCAGCTGCAGTATAAAACATTGTTGTATTTCAGATTCCCCCACAAATCACTTGCCCCATCAGAGTACCCCCACCAGTGACAGTGCATCCATAATGACGCACGGGCGCCGCACCCTCTCTCCTGACACCCCCTCTATCACCAATAGATAGATTCATGCATCTATGGCCGCCGCTGCCATACCCTATTCAGGCGCCCGGCCCCTTTTCTGGTGCCAGGTGCCTGAATTCCAGTGGCGGGGGGTATTTTCGAAGCACCTGATTAGAGCCATAGGCTCTAATAGGCGTCAAAAAAGGTGTCCTGCGAGCACCATGCTTGGCGCTCGCAGGTCACTCAGCTGTGTTAGCATCAATGGCAAGCATCATGTCTGGAGGAAACTAGGTACCGCTCATCACCTGTCCAATACCATCCCTACAGTGAAGCATGGTGGTGGCAGCATCATGCTGTGGGGATGTTTTTCAGCGGCAGGAACTGGGAGACTAGTCAGGATCGAGGGAAAGATGAACGCAGCAATGTACACAGACATCCCTAAAGGAAACCTGCTCCAGAATGCTCTGGATATCCGACTCGGGCGAAGGTTCATCTTCTAACAGGTCAACAACCCTAAGCACACAGCCAAGAAAACAAAGGAGTGGCTACGGGACAACTCTGTGAATGTCCTTGAGTGGCCCAGCCAGAGCCCAGACTTGAACCCGATTGAACATCTCTGGAGAGATACACATAGTTGGTGAGGTTGAAAAAAGACACAAGTCTTTGGCTGTGCACCGACACTCTCTATACAACCTGGTGGATCTTGAGAGGTCCTGTAAAGAAGAATGGGAGAAACTGCCCAAAAATTGTTGTGCCAAGCTTGTAGCATCATACCCAAAAAGACTTGAGGCTGTAATTGGTGCCACATGTGGTTCAACAAAGTATTGAGCAACGGCTGTGATTACTTATGTACATGGGATTTATTCATTTTTAATTTGTAATAAATTTGCAAAGATTTTCAAACAAACTTCTTTCACATTGTCATTATGGGGTATTATTTTTAGAATTTTGAGGAGAATAATTAATTTAATCCATTTTGGAATACGGCTGTAACATAACAAAACATGGAAAAAGTGAAGCACTGTGAATACTTTCCGGATGCACTGTACATTGTATCTTTCTCTCCTTGCAAGAGGAGATAAATGTAAACAAAGTGTGTGTAAAAAAAATAACAAGAAACAAAAAAAATAGCTAGATCAAGGTTCGATCTAGGTCAGTGGTTAGAGTTAGGTTCAAAGGACAAGTCAGAAGTCAGGGTCAAAGGTCCGGGTCAGTATATTTTAGGTAGGATTTAAAAAAAACATTTTTAAATTAGTAGTAACCCCTTCAGGCCATCATCACACAAATATGCGGCCCCACTCCACTGGGCTTTTTTCCATACGGCGCATATTTGTGTACCTCGCTTTGTGCTAGGAGCACGCCGAGGCCTCACCGTGAGCCCCGGGCCCTGTACTAACGATCGGGACCCGGAATTCGAGATTCCAGGTCACCTGATTGCCGTGATAGCCTCTGATAGGCTATCACAGTGATCAGTTCGTGTGAAGCCTTCCCCCTAGTGTTTTCTTTTTCTGTGAATGGAGGAAAGAGCTACATTGTATCTATTCTTGCACAGAAAAAAAAAAAGTGCGTGTAAAAAAATAAATAAATTACCGTATTTATCGGCGTATAACACGTGACGGCGTATAACACGCACCTCAAGTTTAGGAAAGATTTTTAAGGAAAAAAACTTTTAGGAGGGAAGTTTAAGGAAAAAACTTACATTTAAATGCCCATCAATGCAGCCTTATCAGTGTCCATCTGCAGCCTTGTCAGTGTCATTTGCAGCCTTGCATTGCAGCCTTTTCAGTGTTGCCGCAGGCTTGCAGTGCAGCCTTGCCGTTTAAAAATGGCGCCGCCGACATATAGAGCAGATGTCCTGTGTATCTCGGTGGCGCTCGGTAGCTCTATGCCGTTCTCGGCGGCTTCTTGGCTGTTTTCGGCAGCTTTCGGCCGCACTCGGCCGTTCTCATCGGCTTTCCGAAAGCCGCTGAGAGTGTCCGAAAGCCGACGAGAGCATCCGAAAGCCGACGAGAGCATCCGAAAGCCGACGAGAAGCTCACAATCGGCAGGGGATCAGCGTATAACACGCACCCACGATTTTCCCCTGATTTTAAGGGGGAAAAGTGCGCGTTATACGCCGAAAAATATGGCAAATAATAATAATAAAAAATTTAATAAAATAATACCAAAAAATACTAGACATGGGAACTGTCAAAAAATTTGTTTTGTTTCGTTTTGTTCCGTATATAAAAAAATTCGTAATTCGTAATTCGTGTACGAAATTCCGTTCGAATTAGTACGAAATACGAATTTCGTACGAATCATTAAAATTTTTTTCGAATCGTTACGAATCGTTACTAAAGTTACGAATCGTTACGAATCGTTAACGCGGCTAATGAATTGCCGGTTCCTGTAACACAGAGAACAATTCGAATCCAACTACAAATATCGAATTTCAACTAATACGAAAGAAATTATTATAGCGGATATAACGAATGCTTCAAATGATTCGAATGAATTCGAGATTCAGTATATGTAATATTGAGAACTGTTCCTGCACAAAGTGTCATTTTTGCAGGAAAAAAAGCTATTTAAAATCACTTGCGGCTAATGAATTGTCGGCTCCGTAACACAGAGAACAGTCATTCATTGAAAGTCATTGATAAAAAAAAAAATTAAATGGGGGTCCCCCCAAATTCAAAAACCAGGCCCTTCAGGTCTGCTATGGATAGTAAGGGGAACCCCACTTCAAATTTAAAAAAAAAAAATGATGTGGGGTCCCCCTAGATATCCATACCAGACCCTTCAGGTCTGGGATGGATTGTAAGGGGAACCCCGGCCAAAAAAAATGGCGTGGGGTCCCCCTCAAAATCCATACCAGACCCTTATACCAAAAGTCCCAATTATTAGTACGAGACTCAGGGCTTTCAGTGAAAGCCTGCGATCGGTAGTGTGAGAGCAATAATTCTAGCCCTAAACTTGAAACATGCAACCTGTATAATTTTTTAAACGTCGCCTATGGAGATTTTCAATGGTAAGTTTGTCGCCATTCCACGAGCGGGCGCAATTTTGAAGCGTGACATGTTGGGTATCAATTTACTCGGCGTAACATTATCTTTCACAATATAAAAAAAATTGGGCTAACTTTACTGTTGTCCTTTTTTTTCATTCAAAAAAGTGTATTTTTTCCAAAAAAAATTGCGCTTGTAAGACTGCTGCGCAAATATGGTGTGACAGAAAATATTGCAACAACCACCATTTTATTCTCTAGGGTGTTAGAAAAAAAAAATGTATAATGTTTGGGGGTTCTAAGTAATTTTCTAGCAAAAAAACAGTTTTTAACTTGTAAACAACACATCTCAGAAAGAGGCTTGGTCCTTAAGTGGTTAATAACAGTTTAACCCAGAGATCTCAAACTGGCGGCCCTCCAGCTGTTGCAAAACTACAAGTCCCATCATGCCTCTGCCTATGGGATTCATGCTTGTAACTGTCAGCCTTGCAAAGCCTCATGGGACTTGTAGTTTTACAACAGCTGGAAGGCTGCCAGTTTGAGACCCCTGGACGTTAACCCTTTTGAGATTTTTTTTTCAAGCCTTAAAATTGCACTTGCCAGTGAAACGGCAACAAACTTCAGTACCTCAAACATTTTATAGTTGACACTTTAAAAGCCCCTACAGGTCATCATTTTAGAGATACCCAAGTATAATGGCCAAAGAATTATTGCTTTCTCCAGGATGCACTGCGATATATAACATTTGTACAACTTTTTTTTGTACACTTAACCTTATGTTTTATAGGGACAATATAGTCAAAATGTCATTTTCCCTGACCGGGAATCGAACCCGGGCCGCGGCGGTGAGAGCGCCGAATCCTAACCACTAGACCACCAGGGAAGACATGGGAGGAGGTTCTATACAATAATCAGCGGTGAATACAAGCTAATGCTAGCCATACACCTGTCGAAAAATCATTCAAACTAGTTTTCGAAAAATAATAACACATGGTCATGAGACCAAATGATTTTGCCATCATTTAATGACCGAAATTTGATCGATAAATCATTCAACTGACATAAATTAATACATTTTTCGTTCGTTTTGTCACATAAGCCCAATGCAAACTGTTCAGGCTAAAAACACATTAACCACATGCCGACCGGGCCATGGCCGAAAGACGGCTACAGCGAGGTCGGCTTATGCTGGGTGGACGTCCCAGGGACGTCCTCCCAGAACCTTGCTCCAGCGCATCCCCCTGGGGCACGCACTCGGATCACGGTAAATGGGCGCTGATAGCGCCCGTTTACCACATGATCGCTCTGTCAAATGATGGAGCGATCACATGTAAACAAACCGGCGTCACGCCATGATGCCGGTTCCTCCCTCCCCTCTCTGTACCGATCGGTACAGTGAGAGGGGAGAAGCGGAGATGGGGAGAGATGGGCACATTTTAGCTCTGATCACCGTATAAATATCAATGGTCCCAAAAAAGTGACAAAAGTGTCCGATGTGTCCGCCGCAATGTCGCAGTCACGATAAAGATCGCAGATCAACGTCATTACTAGTAAAAAAAATTATAATAATAATAATAAAAATGCCATAAATCTATCTCCTATTTTGAACACACTATAACTGTTGCGCAAACCAATCAAAAAATATGTAGATTACATATCGGCCTAAACTGAGGAAAAAATGTGTTGTTTTTTTGGGGGGATATTTATTATAGCGGGAAGTACAAAATATTGTGTTTTTCTCAAAATTGTCGCTCTTTGCTGGTTTATAGCGCAAAAAATAAAAACCACAGAGGTGATCAAATACCACCAAAAGAAATCTCTATTTGTGGAGGAAAAAGGACATCAATTTTGTCTGGGTACAGCGCCGCACAACCGCACAATTGTCAGCTAAAGCGAAGCAGTGCGATATCGCAAAAAATGGCCTGGTCAGGAAGGGGGCAAATCCTTCAGGGGCTAGTAATAAAAAATAATAATAAAGCGGTTGATGGCTGTGTGTTGAGTTATTTTGAGGGGACAGACAATTTACACTGTTATACAAGCTGTACACTCGTTACTTTACATTGTAGCAAAGTGTAATTTCTTCAGTGTTGTCACATAAAAAGATATAATAAAATATTTACAAACATGTGAGGGGTGTACTCACTTTTGTCAGATACTGTATATTGCAATACATGTTTTAAGCCAGTCAAATGCGTCAAGTTAATCCCTCTTCTGACCAGTCCTACACTGCTCTGCCACTGCTACATTGGACCCCATTGTATTTGTATATGTGGTCACACCTCTTTAGCACCTGATGATTTAAATACATGTACAAGCTATTGGGATCTGAGCACAGGTCTATCTTTTCTCTGTTGGAACGCAGGTCAGTGACCAGATCTGAACCTAGTTGCTCTCCCCCACATTGTGTCTCTATGCCCCAGGTTGGCATAGTGTCCACCGTAGCATTAGCAGTGGCAAGGCAATGTAGGACTGGCCAGAAGAGGGATAAATTTGACGGAGTTGGCCGGCTTAAAACATGTCTATCAGTGCCCATCAGTGCAGCATATTAGTGCATCCTCATCAGTGCCGATCAGTGCAGCATATTAGTGCTTCCTTATCAGTGCTCATCAGTGCAGCATATTAGTGCCCATCAGTGCAGCATCATCAGTGCCCATCAGTGCATCATCATCAGTGCCCATCAGTGCAGCATATTAGCACATCCTCATCAGTGTCTATCAGTGCAGCATATTAGTGCCCATCAGCGCAGCATATTAGTGCCTCATCATCAGTGCAGCATATCAGTGCCCATCAGTGCAGCATATTAGCACATATTAGTCCCTCCTCATCAGTGCCCATCAGTGCAGCATATCAGTGCAGCATCATCAGTGCCCATTAGTGCCTCCTCATCAGTGCCTATCAGGGTAGCATATAAGTGCCTCCTCATCAGTGCCCATCAGTTCAGCATATTAATGCCTCCTCATCAGTGCCCATCAGTTCAGCATATTAATGCCTCCTCATCAGTGCCCATCAGTGCAGCATATTAGTGCCTCATCATCAGTGCCCATCAGTGCAGCATATTAGCGCATTGTCATCAGTGCCTATCAGGATAGCATATTAGTGAAAGGTTTAGTGCTGGGAAACAATTTTTGATAGATAAATAGTGCATTTTATATATAACTTTATAGATCAGACCAAAATGAGGGACAAATGAGGAGGAAAGAGGGACATAGGGACTTTGTTTAAAATCAGGGACAGTCCCTCGAAATCAGGAGCTATGGATAAGCAGGGCCGGTGCTACCACTAGGCAAACTAGGCGGCCGCCTAGGGCGCCCTGCTGCCTAGGGCGCCCGGCCACTGGTTTTCCTACTCTCTTCTCTCTGCAGCAAGCAACTGAGTCTCAGCATCAGCAGGCAGCCGCCGCTCCATTCACACATAGTGTCAGAGGCGCAGCAGTGGTGGAGGACTGTGTCTGTGTCCAGACTCAAGCAGCAAGCAAACATTCATTGATGGGCACTGGTAGGCTGCATTGAAGGGCGCTGGTAGGCTGCATTTGGTGGGTGCTGGCGAGGCTACATTTGATGGGCGCTGGTGATGCAGGCTGCATTTGATGGGCGTTGGTGAGGCAGCATTTGATGGGCATTGGTGAGGCTGCATTTGATGGGCGTTGGTGAGGCTGCATTTGATGGACGCTGGTGAGGCTGCATTTGATGGACGCTGGTGAGGCTGCATTTGATGGGCGTTGGTGAAGCTGCAGTTGATGGACGTTGGTGAGGCTGCATTTGGCTGCATTTGATGGGCGTTGGTGAGGCTGCATTTGGTGGGCGCTGGTGAGGCTGCATTTGATGGGCGTTGGTGAGGCTGCATTTGATGGGCGCTGGTGAGGCTGCATTTGATAGGCGCTGGTGAGGCTGCGTTTGATGGGCGTTGGTGAGGCTACATTTGATAGGCGCTGGTGAGGCTGCATTTGATGGGCGCTGGTGAGGCTGCATTTGATGGGCGTTGGTGAGGCTACATTTGATGGGCATTGGTGAGGCTGCATTTGGTGGTGCGCTGGTGAGGCTGCATTTGATGGGCGTTGGTGAGGCTGCATTTGATGGGCGCTGGTGAGGCTGCATGGTGAGGCTGCATTTGATGGGCGTTGGTGAGGCTGCATTTGATGGGCGCTGGTGAGGCTGCATTTGATGGGCGCTTTATTAAAAAGGTGGGATTTACATGGGCAGGGAAAAGAGGGCGGAATCAGCCAAGGGGGGTGGGCCGCAAAATTAGGTTTCGCCTAGGGTGTCAAAAATCCTTGCACCAGCCCTGTGGATAAGTCTGGCGGGATCAGCAGTCATTGAAATATGGTGGTAAAGGCTTCCTCAGAGGAAACTAGACATTTGCAATAGGCTACTATAAGTGTAAGAGTGTCACGCCTGCCTTTTATTTACAAACCAGTGCTAACGCATTTATAAAAAAAATAAAAAAACAAGCGCTCCCCAAATAAAATACAGCTTCCCTGACCGGGAATCGAACCCGGGCCGCGGCGGTGAGAGCGCCGAATCCTAACCACTAGACCACCAGGGAACTTGCTGCACCGTTTTCTATCCAGCAGCTGACAGTATAAATGAGCTGAAAGCCTAACACACCCAACCACGCCCCCTGTCCCGTCTGATTGGACGCCTCCCTCTCCCGCGCGGGATTCTTCGGTCTTCTCCGCCTTCTTGACGTCGGGGGCGGGTCCCTCGTACGTGCGGTTGCGTTCCTCCGCCGTGTCCGTCGCAACGTTCGTCCAGTAGCGATGGGTGAGCCAACGGCGGCGTCACAAGGGGAGGAGCCGAACCTGACGCAGGACTTGAAGATGGCGGATCAGGAGAAGCTGGCACCCGGGTGGGAGAAGCGGATGAGCCGCAGCTCCGGTAAACAAGGAGTGGTGGGGGGAGGGTTGCGAGAGACGCCGGCTCCGTTGTGTTCAGCGCTGTGGACATTATCGGGGTTACTGGGACGTGGAGTGTGGCTGAGCGCTGGAGGGGGGAGGGGATGGATGAATCTGTAAAGCGATCCTTACCACCTGGGGGCAAGAGAAGTGAGGGCAACGATCGGTATATAACGATATGGTATTTGTAGTGTGTGTGAGGTATACAGGCCTGTGTGGTCTGGACATCATGTGGGGGGATTCCTAATGGAGAATAAAGAGGCCCTGTGTGTGTCACATCCCACTACTGCCAGTCACCTGACTGGGGGGTGGTGAGTGGTTGTGTCATATATGGTGGTATTCCCCCCCCGGCACTGTGGTTCCTTCCACCAGCCCCTCTGACACTACAGGACAAGGGGACAGTTGGGATCAACCACAGTGCCCCGGGGGGGGGGGGGGGGGACATTCCAAGAAGGGCTGGATAGGAGTGTCCTCCTGAGCTTCTGAATGCTTACCTGACTGCCCTATTCAGCACCTTCCTGAGATTATTATTATACAGGCTTTATTTAGTGCCAGCAGTCTGCGCAGTGCTTTACAAAATGAGGGCAGACAGTTACAATACAGGAGGGATCAGAGGGTCCTACAATCTAAGAGGGAGGGTCAGGTGATACAAAAGGTAGTGACTGGGGGATGGGCTGGTGGAGAAAGTTAAAAATGCAATGTATTAGTTAACCACTTCCACACTGCCCGCCGCCATCGTTGTACGTCTCTACTTTGACGTTGAATACTGTTTGTTACGGCAGCATTTGGGAGCTGCCATGCCCCCCGGTATTTAAAAAAAAATTGTGGGCAGTTCACTTTCAGATTTAAAAAAAAAAATGGTCTCTGCAGCGGTTTCACCGCGAGATTACTTTAATCGGCAGCAGTCGTCTCCGCCGCTTACCGGAGCCGGCGGTCCGATGTTGTCCCCTCTGTGGCTGGATGCCCAGTGAGGGAATGATGGCCCCCCCACTCCGTAACATTGGATGATCATCAAACGTCACTTCTCCCCAATAGTCTTAAAGGGACATTTTTTATTCCACCCATATAAAAGTCAGCAGCTACAAAAAGTGTAGCTGCTGACTTTTATTAATCGGACACTCAGCTGTCTCCCAGGGTCCAGTGATGCAGGCGAAAATTGACCCGCTCCCCCTCCTGTCTGCGATGCTGGCATTGTTACTGTGGGTGCCTGACTGTGGCTTCACAGCTGGGCACGCACGAGCCACGCACTGTGACTGGCCGGGCAATCATCTGGGACCTGTGACGTGCAGTGATGTAAGTAACTGAGTTAAAATAAACTGAGTTACGTAACGCAGTTACTTTAGAGGGTAACGAGTAATCTAACTGATTACTTTTCCCCTCATGGTAACTCAGTTCCCATTACTTGGGCGGCGTTACCTCAATTGCATCTACTGCCACTAGATGGCAGTAGTGTAATTCCGGTGTCCTGCCAAAAAAAATTCCACCGCCGGATAAGGACCCCCTGTTGTGCGCAGGCGCAGCGCTTGCGCAGTACGAAGGACTACGGAGCTTCCGAAAATTGCTGAACCTAAACAGCTCTGAGTGAACTCTACACCGCGCAGGCGCAGTTAATATGTAATTGTATGAGGCGATGCCGTACGCTCCCGATGCTCGTGCTACTCTGCAAGGGGCATCTATCGTTTAACTAAAGGGCGGGTCTAGTATTACTGTAACCAAGGGGCGCATTTATTATTATTGTTATATATCGAGCTCTGCCCATTAATTTAACATTCGCCCTCTTCTGTAGCCATCCGCCCCTTATACGATATAATAATAGACCCGCCCCTTACACGATATAATAATAGACCCGCCCCTTACACGATATAATAATAATAATAGACCCGCCCCTTGCTTACACGCTATAACAGATCTGCCCCTTGGTTAGAGTAATAATAGAGCAGCCCCTTGGTTACACGATATATAACAATAATAATAAATGCGCCCCTTGGTTACAGTAATACTAGACCGGCCCCTTAGTTACACGTATAGAATATTTAAAAAAAGTCAGTTACTTTGCTGCGTAACTAATTACTTTTCTAATGTAGTAACTGAGTTACTAACGCAATTACTTTTTGGGAGAAGTAATCTCTAACTTAACTAAATTACTTTTTTAAAGTAAGATGACCAACACTGGTGACGTGTCCCAAATGATTGCCGAGAGGGAGGGGGGAGAGGTGAACTTCCTTCTGGCGCTGCAGTGCCCCAGGAGGAAGTGGAAGCTGCGTTACTCTAAAAAGAGGGTATCCGCTCCCCCCCCCCCCCCAAAAAAAAAGACATGCCGAATGTGGCATGTCAGGGGGTCACCATCACTTAAAGTGGTTGTATAGTCTTTTTTTTTTTTTTTTTTTTTTTTTTTTCCTGCACAAACTTATACTGTAGCACATTCATTTCTTGTCACATCTTCTGCATGCAAAAGAACCCACTCTGAATAGTTTCTAATGCTGACTCTGGTTGGTTGCTGCTACTAGGCCAGAGGCCTGCAGTACCTCTCCCCGGAGGCCTAGTAGTTCAATAGTATGTGCTGAACGGTGGACTACTATTCCCAGCTAGCCCAGCTTGCAAATCCTGTGCCCTTGGGCCACATCAATTTGACACAACTCCCCACAGTCTCTCCTCTGATCCAGGACTCCTCATCAATGACCGTGTAATGAGGACTTCACTATTGGCCGTGTAAAGGTGAACTTTCCTTACAAACTTCCTGGCATGTCTCCACATCCAGCCATCCACTGTGGTACACTCACCGACCTTTCTCCCCCCCGAGTCCATGATGGAGAAATTAACCGGACCGTACGCTCCCACCCTGCCCCTCTGCTCCAGGAATTTCTCAACCATGACCGTGTAAAAGTGAAGTTCCCTCAGTTCTCCCCGGGCCACCTCATGCGATCGGCACCCCCACAAGATGGGGGTGCCCTCCTGCTGCTGTCTAGTACTCCATTCTCCCGGCCAACAACTCCTCCCAGTGACATGTTACCTCAGCTTTATATAGGAGGACCACCCCCTGCCAATTCCAGTTGGGGATTGGTCAGGGCTCCCACATGAGCTGCCTGTCACACCAGTAATAGGCCCAGCCCCTCTTCCAGAACATTCTCCCTGGAAGCAGGGGGAGTGCCTCAGCACTGAAGCACAGGTGGTCACACCCACTGCTACTCTAACCACTCCCAGCCCCCAGATCAAAACAGACAGGTCTAGCTTAAAGCATAGGCCTGCCTAAATTTACCTGTGTTGACAGACTCCCTAGCAAAAAATCCTATGCTAGAACCTACCTCTGGTAGAGGGTGCTACACAAGATTTACCCCTTTTGTGACCAGGCCATTTTTTGCAATTCGGCACTGTTACTTTAACTGACAACTGTGCGGTCGTGCAACGTTGTACCCAAATAAAATCAATGTCCTTTTTCCCCCCACAGCCTACAACTACATCACGGCTGTGATTGGACGCGGCCGTCATGTGATCAGGAGGCACGAGCGCATCGGGATTGCGTGCGATTTCCCCCTCCTGAGGGATGCTCCTGAACGTCCTCTCAGGAGAGAGCTCTCACCCGGCCGTTTATGTACATTGGCTGGGTGGGAAGTAGTTAAAATTAAAAAAATTATTTTATTTTTACACGGTTTCTTACTGCCCAGGCCAATTTTCAGCTGTCACACTTTGAATGACCATTACTCATGCAACACTGTACCCAATTAAATTTTTTTTTTGTTTTGAGACCAATCGTTTGGTATTTATTCACCACTGGATTTATTTTTCTATACAGTGGGTATATAAAGTAATCAAGACAGTTTGAAGACAGTTTGTTTTATCCAGCTGTGTTTACTCAGTGCAACTTATAACACCAGCATGTCAGAAAAAAATAAAACCATTTCTGAACAGAATCACTGAGTTGGAAAAAGGATCACCCCCTTATGTGGCTTTTTTCTTGCAACCCTCCCATACAAGCCACATTTTTGGAGAATTTGTGTTATTGTTGTCACATGCACACAATGACCACTCTGTCATAAATTCCTGCAACTGCTTCATAGCTGCTGTAGGCCTCTTGGTATCCTCTCGTAAGGGTTTCCTCCTGGCTTTTTCATCCAGTTTGGAGCAACATCCTGATCCAGGGAGGGTCTGTGTTGTACCAAACACGTTCCACTTCTTTATCATAGACTTCACTGTGCTTTTAGGCATTGATAAAGCCTTTTGAAATGTTTTTGTATCCATCTCCTGACCTGATCGCCTGTCCACAACTTTATCTCGGAGATCTTTTGACAGTCCCTTGCCATCTAAAGTTGATTGTTTGCTTCAGTTGTATTACCAGGGACTGAAATGCTCTATGAAAGCTCTTTTCATGCTGAGCTAATCAAAATGACAACAACTGATGACAGATGACAGTCAAATGGCTTTGTGTGCCATTGAGAAGGTTATTGTCTAAACCAAAGGTTGAAGGAGAAAAAGGTGAATGTCCTTGCATGGCCTAGTCAGAGCTCAGACTTAAACCCCATTGAAAATCTGTGGAATGACTTGCACTTGAGCAGTTCTGCAAAGAAGAGTGGGCGAATATTGCAAATTTATAGATGTGCAAAGTTGGTAGAGACATATCCCAACAGACTAACGGCTGTAATTTAAAGGGTGACTCCACTTTCAGGGGGGGGGGGGGGGGGTTGTCAAAAAAGAGAAAATATAAACAAGTCATATTGTAATTGCATGTTAGGAATTACCTTTCCTTTTCAATCTGCAGCCACTGTAATTTTCTGTAAATGCAATACGGCTACAAGGAG